>OX244284.1:2275240-2677740 GCA_945867215.1 Epinotia demarniana | reverse complement strand
CGTTGGCACCGTTAGGTGGGGCTGACTCCGCAGATAACTGATTCTTGACAGTGTTCCGGCTGATTGGACAGTAAGAATTAACCCCAACTAAATTTCGAAAACAATCGTCAAACATACTCAATCCCAGGGAGTACCCTGGCATAATTAAATATATTTGATTAACTATATAAACCTCCGGACCAACTCCGTTACGGTAAATACAGCTTTGATTGAGTTCCGAAAACACTTGTCAAACATGTCTAATTCTAGGGAGTGGCCGCTAGCAAATTAAACATATTTGATTTAACCATATAAACCTCCCGGAGTACCTCCGACAAAGTAAATATAGCTTAGGCCCTAATACCCCTTTAAATATACAATTAACTTGTAAAATTAAGAAAGTAAAAGACTCATAACTATGAAGAGAGATTCCTCACAATAACAAGCCATTCACCAAAACACAAAAGAGGAAACACACACCAATAATTTCACAGCCCACAACCAGAGACACTGCCAGTCCGAACGATGAGAAATGAATAACCCCGCATACTACTTCGGCATTCCCTTTTATACTCTTCACGAGGGTCACGAGGGTCAATAGGGTCACGAGGGTCAATAAGGTCACAGTGCCACGAGGGTCAATAGGGTCACGGGGGTCAATAGGGTCAAGGGGGTCAATAGGGTCAAGAGGGTCAATAGGGTCAAGAGGGTCAAGAGGGCCAATAGGGTCAAGAGGGTCAATAGGGTCAAGAGAGTCAATAGGGTCACGAGGGTCAATAGGGTCACGAGGGTCAATAGGGTCACGGAGTCACGAGGGTCAATAGGGTCAAGAGGGTCATGAGGGTCAATAGGGTCACGGAGTCACGAGGGTCAAAAGGGTCACGAGGGTCAATAGGGTCACGAGGGTCAATAGGGTCAAGAGGGTCAAAGGGTCAATAGGGTCAAGAGGGTCAATAGGGTCATGAGGGTCAAGAGGGTCAATAGGGTCAAGAGGGTCAATAGGGTCACGAGGGTCAATAGGGTCAAGAGGGTCACGAGGGTCAATAGGGTCACGGAGTCACGAGGGTCAAAAGGGTCACGAGGGTCAATAGGGCCACGAGGGTCAATAGGGTCAAGAGGGTCAATAGGGTCAAAGGGTCAATAGGGTCAAGAGGGTCAATAGGGTCATGAGGGTCAAGAGGGTCAATAGGGTCAAGAGGGTCAATAGGGTCACGAGGGTCAATAGGGTCAAGAGGGTCACGAGGGTCAATAGGGTCACGGAGTCACGAGGGTCAAAAGGGTCACGAGGGTCAATAGGGCCACGAGGGTCAATAGGGTCAAGAGGGTCAATAGGGTCAAGAGGGTCAAGAGGGTCAATAGGGTCACGAGGGTCAATAGGGTCAAGAGGGTCACGAGGGTCAATAGGGTCAAGAGGGTCACGAGGGTCAAGAGGGTCAATAGGGTCAAGAGGGTCACGAGGGTCACGAGGGTCAATAGGGTCAATAGGGTCACGAGGGTCACGAGGGTCAATAGGGTCAAAAGGGCCAATAGGGTCAAGAGGGTCAATAGCGTCAAGAGGGTCAATAGGGTCAATAGGGTCACGAGGGTCAATAGGGTCAAGAGGGTCACGAGGGTCAAGAGGGTCAATAGGGTCAAGAGGGCCAATAGGGTCAAGAGGGTCAATAGGGTCACGAGGGTCACGAGGGTCAATAGGGTCAAGAGGGCCAATAGGGTCAAGAGGGTCAAGAGGGTCAATAGCGTCAATAGGGTCACGGGCGTCATTAGGGTCAGTAGGTTTACGAGGCCAGACGTTGGTGGTATCATCAATAATTTCAACCCATTAACAACCTTAACTCTTTAGCAATAAGGTTCAAATCAGATTGTAGTATTAAAGCGCTAACGTAAACACATTGCCTTACCACAAAAAGTCGTACTGTTCATTTTCATTTAGCTTCTAATGTTCTAGCTATTACGATTGAAATTCGTATGTCGCCCTACGCCTCGAGCCATGTCCATTACCAAAGCAGGAATTCTATTTAGGTATCGATATATGAAATGATTCATACAATATCCGTAGATGAAATAAGTCACCGTTACAGACTGTTTATACGATTGTATATTAACTCTATTGTCTTCCTTCTCCCCTTCATTTATCTAATCAATTTTCTAACTTTGGGTATGAAATAAAAGTATGTCATTCTCTCTCTCTCTCTTTATATAACAATACACACAGAAATCCGCCAGCGAGCATGCCCACTCTATTACACTATGAGAGCTTTGTCTTACTGACGTGACGTCACAATAAATTGTCACATGTCACCCGATTCTTCCATCTGTCATCATGTCACAGTGTACGCCATTGCCGCTCGATATTTTCAAAAATTAATTACGCTTTGGTAGTTAGACTAACTTAAAATTTTCTTGCAATATCGGTTCATAGCCCCAACTCGTACCTCTGGTTAGAATTTGAGGTAATATTAAAAATACACGCAGTACATTTGAGATTTGAAGTCGTTGACAAAAATAAATTATAAATATTAGAAAAGTTTGTGTGCGTGCGAGCGCGCTTGTGTATGTGTGTGCGTGCGTGTGTGTCTGTGTCTGTGTATGTGTGTATTTGAAACTTTATTTTTTATACCCTTAAGCATTTGAATACATCTTTCAGTTTTCCGTTTAGTTTGTGCTGCAGAATAGTGCTTCGATTTTTACGTAGTTTAGGCTTTTCAGCTAATTCTTCACATTTTTCTTACATTTATAATGTTGAAGATAATTATTTCTTTTATTCAGAATCGCGATACATTTTATATTTACTTTGTTAGACGAGCAGTGGATCATAAGTCAAAGATTTGTTTTAAGTATTGATTGTAAAATAAATAATTTTCTCATCGTAAGTAGTTTAAGGGACCGCGAAAGACTCGAAGCGTTTGAAATTTGGTGTTGGAGACGGATGGAAGGTATAAGCTGGACTGAGAGAGCAACAAATTAGGAGGTGTTGAGAAGGGTAAAAGAAAAGAGATCGATCTTGAATACCATCAGCACTAGAAGGGGATCATTGGTCATTTGGCACGACAACTTCTTTAAAACCATAATGGAAGGAAATATAGAAGGAAGGAGAGACAGAGAAATGGAAAATACTCCATTGACAAAGGGATAACTCTTAAATTAATGATGATGATGAATTAGTTCTGATGTGTTATAGAGTTCGCTGGTTGGAAATGTAGGTACTTAAGAGTCCGCAGTAGGTAAGCTCGATTCTCCATACAAACGTAGTTACGCTCTCATTTTAAAACTACGTGTTGGATTGTAACGAAACTTTGCATGGACAATGATATGAGGTATATCTATGTCTGTAATTAGTTTATGTAGCTTCACATAATACAGTAAAAAAAATACAGCAAATTTAAGTTTTTCATACAAAACTTGTTTTTGCGGTATTTCATTTGTTTTATAAACTGGAACCATAGAAACTAATTACAGACATAGATTATACCTCATGTCATTCTATATGCAAAGTTTCGTCACAATTCAACGAGTCGTTTTAAAATGAGAGCGTAACTACGTTAGTATGGGAAGGTGAAATTCGGCCGAGCTTACTGCGGACTCTTAAAGTACATAATCTTGATAAGACATCTTTGGCCTCTCTCTACTTCAATATATTTTCGTTTTTACTGCTTATAAAGTGATACAATTGCATGGATTGGGCTATAGTTAGCTTAATAATTTCTTTGACGCGACATGTCTTAATGTTTTAAAGTTATCGACACATCTATACATATAATAAAGCTGAAGACGGTCGAAAATCTGTACATGGAAGATATTCGAAAAAAAGTTAGCTGGGGATACTTAAGGAGCCGCTTCGGAGTGGCGCCGCGCGAAGTTTAGGTTTTTAGCGCTACTCACACAACGATCAAGGCGCGCGCACCGCACACGCACACATGCACGTATGCACAGCGGGTCGTCGGACTTTGACTCGCCAACAAAATTGGAACTTTGGATTTTGTTACCAAGTATAAAAATTGTTATGTCAAATGTATTTCATCTTAGTACCTACCAACGTTCGCCCGAACCGAGCGCACCGCAGCCTATCTACGTGGACGGTTGTTTTGTTCGACCGAACGACTTAGGCGAGGGCAATTTTTGCCACATTGACGAAAATGTGGACACGCTGCCGCTGGACAAAAGCAGCATTTTTTTTCAGGCACTTGTTATGTCCATAGCTTTAAGTTTTCGATAGGAACCAACTCCTCCGTCGGCCATCTTTAATTTTATGGCGGCCATTTTGAATTTTAGTCAGGTAATTTATTAATATCTCGGGTTCTAATTAACGTAGAATCACAAACTTTGTGTATAAATAAACATATTTGGGGTCAAGGAATTCAACTAAATATTTTTCACTCTGTCAGCACTCTGCCCCACTAATATATTAACGTTATTATATTTTTGTTACTCGTGTAACCTAACCTAATAATTAAGTTTTAATTGTAACAAACAGTAACTAACACCTTTTAATTATATGGGTCGGTGAAGACCTGAAATAAATTATTTCATTCATTCATTCATTCATTTTAGAGGCTAAAGTACTACATAATCTACGGAAATTTTAAGTGTCTACGTATTACGGTTCAGAGATATACCGATTGTTATGGGCGGCCTAAAAAGCGCCATAAAATTACGCTTCATGTAATAGAGCCCTATTTAATTATTAATTTATTTTAATTTTTCTGATTGTATGTTAAATAAATAAATAAAATAAAATAAATAAATATTTGGGCGACAATCTTACACAAATCAATCCAGTCCCAAACTAAGCAAAGCTTGTACTATGGATACTGCATAACATACATTCACGCCTTTATTCCCAAAAGGGGTAGGCAGAGCACATGAAACGTATGTTCCAGCGTTAGCATAAATGTTGGTATAAAAGATCGACTAAATGTGATATTGCAGTCATAGGTTGCTAGCCCATCGCCCACAACACACTTCAACCCTGGTCCCTTAGTCGACTTGTACGACACCCACGGGAAGAAAGGGGGTGGTGAAATTCTAACCCGACACCACACGGGTCCGACACCACACGAGTCACACACGGGGATACTAGACAACGATAAAAATACTTATATAGACAAATAAATACTCAAATACATAGAAAACACCCATGACTCAGGAACAAATATTCATGCTCATCACACAAATAAATGCCTTACCGGGATTCGAACCCGGGACCTCCGGCTTCGTAGGCAGGGTCACTAACAACTATATAGGCTACAGAGGTCGACAATAGAAACACTACTTCTGTGAAAATTTTTACAGTCTAGCTAGTCTGATACGCAGACAGCCGGATAGACAGCGGAAGCTTAGAAACAGGGTTCCGTTTAATATAAGGAACACGACTCTAAAAAATCTAGTTGAATTCCTTGACCCCAAATACGTATATTTAGACACAAAGTTTGTGATTCTACGTTAATTAGATTCCGAGATACCTATAATAAATTAACTAAAATTCTACCGCCGGAGGAGTTGGCTCCTATCAAAAACTTAAAGCTATGCACCTAACAAGTACCTAAAAAAAATTTGGTGCTTTTGTCCAGCGTGTCCACATTATCACCTGAAACTGCCCTTCTAGTAGGAGGGTGGGGCGGGCGGAACAGGTGGAGATTCATTATTTTCCCCACTCTCGTTAACCATGATACCACGAAATAAAAGTCGATTTACACTCTTTAGGTTTAATCAGATTGATTAGCATTACAAATAGCGCGAAATAATCATAGACCACTTGCATGAAAACAGATTACTAATTCTGTAACACGGAACGTGGTGAAGTCGGCACGAGGTTGGGAGCACAACCGCACTACAGCTCGTCTCATTCCAAAGTTGTTGTTTGTCAACGTGTTTCCCACTCCACCTCCATGTGACAGCTGTCAACTGACAGTTGACAGCTGACAGTGTTGCTAACTCAACCAGTGCTGCCAACCTCGTTCCAAACACACCCGGGGACAGCCGGACATACGAAAGCATTTTTGCCCTATAGTTAAATATCGAACTCACTCACAAAATTTCACGAGAATCTGTTGAGAGATGCGACCTATAGAGGAGACAGCCGGACAACCGGACATACGAAAGCATTTTGGCACTAAAGTTAATTAACGGACTCGCTCACAAAATTTCACGAGAATCTGTTCAAGGGACACCCATATAGTATAATTAGATTGCTAATTACTACCCAAGCCTTTTTGTGATCAAACCAAACGTAAGAAACAGAAATACATGTACAAAACGAGGAAAATATAAGCATGTTGTTTAGTTCTACGTTATTTAAATATGTTCATCAATGAACATAAGAATAATTTTCTTTTGAACCACTGTGCGCTCATTTTGTGTAAGTACACGGTTTGATCACGATCTGTCAATGCGGCGCCAAGCGACGTGGTCTCTCTCCGGAGGCTCGCGGCCGACTGAACATAGAAAAGTACTCTGTGGACTGAACGCCGCCGCCGGGAGCGGTTGCACTCGAAGTGCACCGGCCTCTCCATACTAATTTGTATGAAGATTTTGAGCGTAAAAATTGGGCATCTTTGTGATGTTTTTACACGAAATGAGTACATATTTGTTGAGAAATGAAGATTGCGAGGACTTTTCTATAGTATTAACTTTATTATTTGATAAAATTCCTTTAATAATTCTTGATACTTACGACTCAGTTGTTACAATACGGAAGTGCGATTTACACGTTTTTATTGATTTTCTGATTTTTTTTACACTTACCCATAAGCATTATCGTAAATTCGAATGTTTGAAAAAGAAGTAACATTCATTGGCTAGCTGTGTAATTTTTTTCAAGGTTGTGAAACATCGTTTACTACATAATTTTATTACATTCCCGACCCTCGATTACCGTTGCCGACCCTCTTCCAAAAGGTTTTATAATTTTTGTCTGTTTGTCTGTTTATTTGTACGCGCATCACATATATAAAACAATATTAAGATAATGGTGCAAAGGGGTTAAAAAACGGGGTTGAGCTTTGTATGGAAACTTCTTAAAACTATGCGCTAAAGATTTGAAAATTGACAAGCATATACTTGACTAGAAAGTAAAAAGAACCCATTCAAACTTTTAGCAAAATATAGAGAAAACGTGAAAAAACCCGGGATGTAAAATAGTATAGGCGTCTAACTCTAAACACTACAAGTTATCCAAAACTGGTTGATACCTCTACCGATAGTATCTGTTATAAGTACTACATAAGAGACCTAATTATATCGGAATTTCAGTCACTGACGACGTCGCTGATTATATTGAAAATCCAGCAACCTTGATCTCTGCCTTCCTATATTTGCTATGAAATCAGAGGTCATCTAAAGATGTTGAGGTTGAATTGAATACTTGTCTCGAATTATCATAGTTCACCAACGTCAAAACGGCATTCCGCGGAGAATTGAGTATCTTTTAAGCTATCAATTTTTTAAATGTAGAAAACTTCCGTGACTTTCTGAAATATTATTGGGAGCGCATAAGGAACGCCCCCTAAAGGGATATTTTGGACCTTTCAGTCCTACAAAAGCCTCAGCCATCGCTTCGCTTCTTCTTCGCTTGCCTCCCCGTTTACCTTTGGGATTTTGGTCCTCAAGTTTCGTGTGCAAGACACCGAAAGATACTGAGAGTCCTTAGGGGTCATTGCTCGCATTGAGACCGTTCTCAGAAGGGTTGCTTTGGGCCTTACATTCCAATGAAAAGGCCTTGCTTGCCTCGCCACGTACCGTCGGAACTTTGGCCTGGAATTTCGCTTGCAAGACACCTGTACGTGGGAGCTCGCCATCTGGTTTCACTTGCAAGACATCCGAAGATAATGAGTGGCGTAGGGGGCATTGAGAGCGGTCTCTCAAGGGATGCTGTGGGCCTTTCATTCTTACGTAAAGCTCGGCCTTTGGCCTCGCTGCCACCTGGGGATAGTATAATATAAGTGGCCTTCAGCCCCCAAGTGCTTTCTTAAGGGTTGATTTGGATCTTTCATTGTTACGAAAAGTTGTCTGGCCGCTCACCTTCTGGACTTTGGTCTCCGGATACTCCGCATACTAAGACACCTGGGGATAGTAAGTGTCCGTGGGGCTCACCCACGGGCCTTCAGCCCCCGAGCTCACATAGCGACCGCTCTCTAAAAGCATGCTTAGGGGCTGTCATTCCTACGAAAAACTCAGCCTTCAGGTTTCTCTTGCAAATTACTCGGAGATAATTAGTATCCGTGGGGCTCGCCCTAGGGCCTTCGGACCTGGGGCTCGCATAGGGAGCGCCCTCTAAACGGATACTTTGGGCATCTATATAATATTATTAACGACCAAGTTTATGAGGGCGTTTATTTATATTCGAAGAGAATTTGAACTGATACACGCACAATCTATGGAAATGTTGTTTTTTCAGTATTTAGTAAGTATGGTTAAGCATAAGAATACCATGTCAACCATAATTTATGCGCGTACGAAGTCGCAGACAGAAGCTATATATGCAATAAAATCATTTGCCATACCTTTCAAAAGCCATATTACATGTGAAATCAATCACAAATTACTGAAGGATTATGGACGGCTGGGGTGTGGTGGCCAGGTTACAGACAATCAAACAAACTTTTTTTAAATGTATTTATATAAAGATGAACAGTTATTACATTCATGCTTACAAATACATAGTTAAAAGCAAAGTGTCTTAATGTATAACTAGGTACTTACAATTAAACACAGCATGCCAATATAAACAGGGAGGGACTTAATAAAAAAATAAAAAAGTTGACTATTGACGTTAGTACCTACTAACTTCATGAACAAGTTTCTAATTAGTCCAGTCAATGAACTGACAACTTGTGTGCAAAAAATTACAATTTTGGAAATAATTATTTTTTCTGAGTTACGGATATATTATCAATTACTTAATTAGTTAATATTGTTTATGAATAAATAAATATGAAACTTAAATAGTTACCCAACGACCGAATCCGATAAATTTTCAGACATCAAAAATAATGGTAAATTAACTAGCTTCTGAAATGTCAGAAAAAATGTGAATAAATATATGTCTTTCTTTTGTTTCATTTACATTTGCTCTATAATATTTAAGATAAATCATGCAAAAAAATACAATGCATTACACATCAATATATAATCAATATATCAATGCATCATTATGCGTGCATCATTTAAATCTACATAATTACTTCCGGGTGGAAAGTTTTTCGGATTCTTGAATAACGGCATCTTAGAATAACATTTTGAAATGAAATCAACAAAAAAACGCCATTATAAATTAATATTTTTCAAAACCGTATTTTTCCTGGAGTAAATCTCGGATATTGAGTCAAAGTTTATGTCAACAGAGTCGATATATTTGTTGAGTAATTTGCTCAATCGCAGTAGAGGGGAGAAGCAGCTCAACACAGCTCGTCGCAGTGGATAAGACATTGTCTTGACAGACTTAACACAGAACAGTGGATATAATAGAAACTTACTATTTATGCAGTAAAATCAATAACGTGTGGATGTGGAGTCTTTGCAGAAAACATGACAATTATCTTATCTTATCTTATCTAAAAAGTGACACGGCACAAGGGTGTTCAGCCTCCTGTCACAGAATAAGTATAATAGTACAAGTACAGAAATTGCACTTCCTAGCAAAAACGACGTTTAGGCATAAGAAACGTGCCTACTCTGTGCATCTCTGTCTATCGTATAACTTGTATTCATTCACACACAGCACGTGTAGCGCTAGGGCTGTCACGCCAAGAATACATCAATGAAGGCAAAAAATGCTCACCAGATGTCGCTTGAGTAAAGTGAATCGATATTAATTTAGTACATGTTTACTTCACATACAATGTATGTCAGTGTCATTATGAATAACACCACACATAAAATTGATCTGCAACTTCTCTATTAACTAATTCAATTTAACTTTTGAAGTCTTAATTTGTAAAAATGAGCAGTTTAAACTGAGCATCTGTGGCGGTTTGTTGATTTTAACATGTTAAAAAAAAATATGTTACTTATAATTATAAAATAACACGTTACGTTCGTTCGTCGCGTTCAAGGCGGCGGCGGCATGTCTCAACAGCTCAACACGCACGTGTGCTCGCTCGCGCGGTGCCCGCGGCCCTCGACTGACTTGGAACCTGAGGTTCCGCGACCGCTAGGTTATTAACGCGCCGCACCCCACCCACTGCAAGCCCCCTGCTCCTGTGACTTCGATAGTAAATGTTTATGGTTGTGATCAGGCATTGTCACGAGTGGCGATCTACCATTTTGGTATCCTGCACACTAGTTTCTTCAGAACCGACAATAGGTTCAGATTTAACAGACGTTATAATGGGTATTGCATTTTCTAGATCCATTCCATTTATGTGATTGTTGTTTTGAATACGTGCATCATCTTCGTTTTCAAGTTTTTGTGACGCTGATAAAATTGTACTTAGATTTGCAGCACAGTGAAGCAGCTTATTAATAGCAACTGCAGTATTACCATCACCACCATGCTCTTTTCTGTCATCAATGTAGTCAGAATCATCACTACAACTATCATTATTGCTGTCCTCATTGCTGCTACTTAGGATAATACAGCACGTACTACTTACGGAAGCGCGTCTATTGTTTCCGTTACCTTTCGTTTTTAATTGGCGTTGTTGGCGTTGGCGCGTTTGACGTGGTTGACGCTGTTTCCGAGGGTCGCTGGTCGGCAACCCATCTAAATGTGCGCCCGTTTTAAACTTAAACAGGAACTCAACTTTTCTTGAATCAGCCACTTTGTGATTGATCTTGTAATGCTTTGATAAAATTTCTGGATCCTCTAACTCTTTCTCGCACAACCTGCAAGTCCCTACTCTATACTTTTCTAATGCATTCACTTTTTCATTTATAAACCAACGAGCTTTACCCCCTCGAGTGTTAACATTGGAAGTTGGCAGAGTGAATAAAGGTTCCCCGTCGTAGAAGAGAATTTCTGTAGGATCTCCTATCTCATGTGTATTTTTGTAGTGCACATGGATTCCAAACCGTCCTGAAAATGTGCTGTCACAAAAATAGCATTTATATGTAGATATTTCATTTCTTTGACTTTTCGATGGTTTGACTTCTGGAACGTCGCCAGATCTAGATGCTTTCATTTCGTTTCTTCGTTTCTTGCTCCTGTCTTCAGGCACTGTTTCGTCAATTTGCTCTTTGGATTTTAGTTTTAAGCCTTTCGCAGGCTGCCGTGTGTCATATTTGGCGAGCAGACATTTAAAGACAGTGAATTCAAGAGGCGACCTAGCGGATTCGGATAGCATTCTCAACATGTCAACATTTTTCTGGTTGTCATCTGTTGTTTCTCCTTTTTCATTTGCAGAAATGTCTTCTTTGGATAGTGGTTTGATATAAATACTAGCAAGGAGCATCTTAATATCTTCAGGGGTAATATCTGTATTGGCTATTGCTTTCAAAGCCGCTATAAAGGCAGGGATGTCTACGCCTACGTTGGTATTCTCATCAGGCTTTTGATCTGATTTATTCATTTTGAAACCTGCGAACAATGTAAAGTCGTATGGAATAATTTCTGATAGCGTAAAGTAACCAAGGAATCGCCGTTTCCGAGAACGTGATTACAAATATACATACAAATATTGCTCGTTTAATAGAAAAGGGTAAAGAATGTAAATACTTGGTAAATCTGTAAAAGAGTTTTAATAAATAATAAATAAATAATAAATAAATGTAAGGGGACAATCTTACACAAATCGACCTAGTCCCATAGTAAGCTCAGTAAGGCTTGTGTTATGGGTACTAGACGACGATATATATAATAGATATAAATACTTAAATACATAGAAAATATCCATGACTCAGAAACAAATATTCATGCTCGTCACATAAATGTTTGCCCTTACCGGGATTCGAACCCAGGACCTCTTGCTTCGTAGGCAGGGTCACTACCAACTAGGCTAAAGCGGTCGTCAAAAAAACTCATCAAATCGTCGGTCGTTTAATGTTTCAAAAAAGTACAACAGTGGAGCAAATAACTAGTTATGGGGACGAATTAAGGGATTGTGTAATCTACACTTATAATAAATCTCTTGAGTTTATAAAAGAATCAGCCAGTATCAAACTAAGCATTGTTCTGTCACGAATGATCTCATCTTCCCATTAACGGAAATACATACAATCTTACAGTGATTTTTTTTTGTACTAGTTTAGTTTTTTTTTTTTCGCATATTGATGTATTAACTGTTGGTGATCCTTAAATAACTAAATAAATAAATAAATACATGTAACATTTGTACAAGAAAATTAAAAATTAATCGATTTTTTTAATGGCATGCCAAATGTTCGAGCGTTTAGTCATACTATTTGAGTTTCTGCAAGATTACACGCTGAGTACTGGTTTTTCAGTATTTATTATTATCCGCAATACACGGTGTGTATTTAATCAGTATAGAACGGGCCTTTTATAAACATAAATTTAATATTATCAATCGCGTCAGTATTAAGGCGGCATTATGACTTCGCGCTCTTAAGTTGACATTCAGCCACATAAATATACCAAAATGTAGGAAAATACTTTTATCATAATATGCTACCATATATACACTTTACTCCCCAATAAATACAGAGTAAAATGATGATTAATAATTGGCCTAAAAATTTAATTAAGTTACCGATGGCGACATGAAAAACACATTGCAACATGAAAAAATAAACATATACCTACTTACTTTAATATTTTTGATAATCCATACCAATATTATAAGTAAATGGGAAAGTGTATGTGTGTTTGTTTGTTTGTCCGTCTTTCACGGCAAAACGGAGCGACGAATTGACGTGATTTTTTAAGTGGAGATAGATAGTTGAAGATATGGAGAGTGACATAGTAAAGTTTTTATCCCCGAAATCATCCCCTAAGGGGGTGAAATGGGGGGGGGGGGTAAAAGTTTGTATGGAGCTGCGATATAAACGAGTTCCACGCGTACGGAGTCGTGGGCAGAAGCTACGTAGTTACCTATCTTAGAAAGGTACTCGAACTCGCTTTATGGTTGTAGCACTTACCTAGTGGTAAGTTTATTAAGTGAAGACTGTAAATGTAAACAATAACAAACATTTCCATGTAAACAAAAACAAATAAAAAATAAACAAATGCATTTTTGAATCGCAGTACGCTACCGAACATGCCCTTGATCTGTTTACACTCCATTTTTGACACACCCTGTAATACCTATAATGTTAAATAGTTACGACTATTTCTCATGTTTTTAATTATTTATTATGCCTTTGTTTTAAGTACATATATCGCAAAGTTCCAACCGTATTGTGTAAAGTGTTACGTATTGGTGTTCTGGGTTTTACGTTATTTCATAGACTAGGTACATTTTTATAGAATTTCGTTTCACATAAATTGATCCTCACATTATTATTTCATAGAATAGTCATTCCGCTGACTATTTATTCTGTAGATTTTTTAACCATAGATTTTTGGTTCAAAGAAAATCTAATTCTTCGATATTTCTCTTCACAGAATTTCAAATCATACATTTTTATACTTATATTATTCAGTTTATGCAAAACTTATTACCGAGAAAATAGTTTCATAGTTTTTTTTCACATCAACTGAGTTCCCAGATTATCGATTCATCGAATCACCAATTTGCAGAATATGAATATTTGCGTTATGTAGAAATTTTAATGTCATTTTTTTGCTGTAAAGAAAATTTTATGTTGCGATATTCATATATTATACAATCATATTACAATATTTATCCGTTTAGTGGTTGTACGTTATTCAATAGATACATTTTTATAAATAAAGCAACGTTTTGTGTAGAATCATGTTATATTGTGTAAATGGAGTAATTAAAGTAGGTATTATTAAAAACTGTCGGTTCTGGCGCTTCGCCGGCCGCTGCCGCGGTACGCTCGCTTCGCTCGCTCGGCTCGCGAGCTGTAAGGTCGCGGTTCTGTCTAACAATCCTCCTCGCTTCGCTCGTCGTCGTGCCTTCACGGACCTGCCTTAGAGTAGAATAGGTAGAAATCGTTTTCGATGTAATAAAAAATTAAGGCGTAAACTTTATCTGAAATAAAAATAATTCAAACAATGATTGTATCAATTACATTGTTACTTAGAACATAATTCTACTAATTGATAATGTTTATAACTGAAACTATCTCAGTTATAAACATTTTCAAGTTTTTAAAATTAATTGAATCGTGTTTCTGTGAAATATGTTTACTGTTTGATAAGTCTGTTATTAAAAAAAATAACATTGAATAGTTCTTATGAGAAATATGTTTCGTTCAAGTAAATGGAACTTGAAACAATAATATTCGAACTAAATATACAAGAACCAAATATTGAACATTTTCTGGGAATCAGAATTATA
Organism: Epinotia demarniana; assembly: GCA_945867215.1. Classification (NCBI taxonomy): domain Eukaryota; kingdom Metazoa; phylum Arthropoda; class Insecta; order Lepidoptera; family Tortricidae; genus Epinotia; species Epinotia demarniana. Next base: position 2,663,401 of record OX244284.1, on the reverse strand, counting down.
TTAATTTTCTGTCTGTAAAACAAGGGATCACCGGGCATGGTCACCCTATACTCAACGGGCTACGCTTCCGTGCGTACCGTACTGTCAAATGGGAATGCTACCAAAGGGTATGGTCACCCTTAAACAATATGGCATATCAGGACTCGTTCGCCGTACATAGGGGCGGGTAAATTAAAAATGTATGCGCAATTTTTTTTTGCGCCCCAATTTAATATAAACACAATATTGATTATTTTTCAAGACGTAACCTATGGTGGATGCTTTATCTGTGGAATGACGAAACCTGCGCTGTGGATCTTGGTGATATTTAGTGGTTCAGTTTTTTTTTTGTTTTTTTTTCTTCCTTAATAAATAGTTATTTACGATACAAGTGCCGAAAATAGGAAATTCGCAACGAGTGGTGATAAATTAAAACACGACCGAAGGGAGTGTTTTAAATCGACAAGAGTTGCGAATTACCTATTCGCACGTGTATCGTACAACGTTTTACTGTACATATGGCTCTTTAAAGTTTCGACATATGCACGGAAAGTGCTTTTTTCCGCACTAGTGCGGGAAAGTAGCACCATATGTACTGTAAAATATTTTTCAAGTTGACAAAACTATTAGAAAAATATGAGTTTTCTTAATAACTACAAATTGTTTTTTTTTTTCATACTTACATTAGTAAAATTATGAATTGAATAGTTAATAAAATAAATTTCATATTTAAATAAATAAATATTATCAGCTCCCTTATTCTTCACCTTCATCAGAACAGAATTCTTCACCATGTCATGATCAAACCTAAGTAGTGCTCTAAAAAAATCTTCATTTAAAATGATATACTGATTGTATGTAGTTACCGTATCACCTAAAAACTTGAACTCAACAAAAAAATAAAAAATCAGTATCATTATTAAAAAAATCTTGTAAAGTATTGTAATTGTAACTAAATTATTTTTCATAAATAAATCTTAGCCTGCCTGCAGGGAAGTAAAGATAAATACAAATTATCAACTAAACTCTCACTAAATATCAAGTGATCAATGTAGTTCTGTGGATCAATCCAATAACTCTACCTACAGTAAGTATAATTGTTAGGTACATAGTATAAAAAAAATGCTGTGAGAATCGAATTACATTTATTTATAATTAAAGTTACTTTAAAACGGCGGTATACTCACGACCAAACGATTTGTCAATGCAGCAAAACGCGCTACGTGCCTTGCAAGAGGTGAGGTGTTATGTTGCGAAGTATAAAAATTATGTCGGTGAATTTAATGATCGTGGCAACAGAATTATAAACTTGACTCACTCTCACTTTCATCACTATTAAGTCACTATTGGGTGGTTCTTGAGAGGGTCAATTTTCAGCGTCCAGAGGGAAAAAGTACCCGAAAAAATAAAATAATTAACCTGACACAGTTTTGTTTAGTAGTTCAACACTTAATCTAACTGGTATGGTCTGGATATCAGCTGCTTTACCCCACAACAGGATTCTGTAGGACATATTTCATTAACAATCAACGTTACCGGTAAAATAGAAGTAACGTAGAAGCGCGATTTGTTAGGTTATAATTTACCTTAAATTGACAATTTGAGCTAAATTAGAAACAAACCCACACGTTGCGTATGTATTATGCACTTATGGATATTATTTTTATGTTACTATTTTTAACCTTTAAAATCGGCCAAACACCCAAAAAAACTTAGACCGAATGAACAAATAACAAAATGCCATTTTTGTAATTGGTTCGCTTGGGGTTGCAATGTGCAAGTCTCTCTTCTTAAGGGTCCGCAGTAAGCTCGATTCTCCATACAAACGTAGTTACGCTCTCATTTTAAAACTACGTCTTGGATTGTAACGAAACTTTGCATGTACAATGACTTGAGGTATATCCAGGTGTGTAATTAATTTATGTACTTATTCAGTAAAAATTACAGCGAATTTAAGTTTTTCATACAAAACTTGTTTTTGCTGTACTTCGTTTGTTTTATAAACTGGAACCTTTTATACTAATTACAGACATAGATATACCGCATGTGATTGTAAATGCAAAGTTTCGTCACAATCCAACACGTAGTTTTAAAATGAGAACGAAACTCCGTTTGTATGGGAAGGTGAAATGCGGCCGAGCTTAGTTAGTTAGTGTTCCTGGGCGTTTCCACAAGTCGTCCAATGTGCCTATTTTGCGGCCGAGCTTACTGCGGACTCTTAATAACTTGGGAGCCTATAAAAAAATCATATTAAAAGGATTTTTTCCTCGCCAATGTGTTGACAAAATCGCATGAAACGCGTGAGCTTTGATAATAGTGCTAGTGGTAAATACATCAATATATATATGCGGCAAATGGTGTTAAAGTTTTGAAAATCGGTGATCTTTAGGCCAAACGCATCCATTTGACCCGTAGCCCGAAAAAACGAAAAAGGAGAGGAGTTATGTCATCATGTTTTTTTTGTAAAAAAAAAATATTTTGTCCTGAAACCTATCGTGTGTGGTACCTAATGAAAGGGTTTACTTAAGCCGATTCTAAAAATATAGCACATCATTATATTTCAACCATTTTTGTTAAATTAAAACAAAATCAATTTTCGAAACATACTAAGTTTGGGCTCCTCCAGCCACGATATGGCTTTTTTTATACAATATACCACAAATGATACGTGATATCCTCATATTTAACCTCAAAAAAGCAATTTTGAAAATACTTTAGTACCTATTTTTTTTTTTTAAATAAATTGTGATAAAGTCACAATCAGTTGAAACATGTATAAAAAGTTCAATTTTAGACACGTGAGGATGATAAAATAGTAATGCGAGAGGATATCATTTTTATTTGAGTATATTTCCTAGCATATTTTACCTTTGTCAAATATTATTTTAAAAACTATTTAGAAAGTAATATTAAATATTTTTCTGTATAGGTATGTTCCATGAACAGTGTGGGTACCCGCGGCTCGCGTGAACAATTCCGCCACTGATGTAATTATCAACATAGCTCACTTTGTATCACAATGTACTATTACGATATTGTAATATGTAGGTACTCTTCTTGAAATTACTGATGCTGTGATATAAATACGACACATAACAAATGAAAAATAGGTAATTAGATAAAGATATTGAAAGTCAATGGCCCATCAAGCTACTACAATTTTAGAGTAGGCTTATTCTAATTTAAATCTGTTTATTTGTTGAGAATGTAATGTTTTTGTTTTTATAATGATTAGGTACAGATATCTCGTACCTAATCATTATGTTTATTTAAAAAAAACATGCTCACCGCTTATACCTTAAAATTGTTAAGTTTATTTATATTGGTATTTATGTATGTATGTAAGCACTTTATTGTATACAATAACAGGTTAAAGAATATACATGTTACACAATAGATCAAAGTGCAAAGGCGAGCTCATCCCTGTGATATCTTCCAGCTAACCTTTGAGCACTTGAGAGGAGGGAAGGTAGAACGAGATAGGCAAACTTATACCATGTTAAACTTTATTTTTGGTGACAGTATCCGTTACATATCTAACGTTAACTGTAGTATATCTTCCCCACGGGACGGGAATGCCTAGTGTGGTTGGTCAGCATTATGAGGATAGATAAAGTTTAGTAGGTATGTGATGATAAGCTATTTGTTTTTAATTAAATTTGCACCCAAAAACATTGGCATAATAAATGATTGCCCTGTTAGGCGGGTTCCGTAGAAAAAAAGGTAAAAAAGGAACCCTTATGGTGCGACTCCGTCCGTCTGTCTTTCTGTCTGTTTGTCCGTCTGTCTGTCACAAAGTGAAATATCTTCTATCTCTATCTCTAACTACTTAAGCTATCAATTTGAAATTTGGAATGGTCTTAAATGGGAGTTCTCCATGTTCATGGAAAATGAGAAATTGAAATACTTATACATTTTCATTTTCTATTAAAAATTACGAATAAGGAGGGGGCAAAAAAATACAACTATTAGGTCAAGTGGGGGGGTACTTTTTAAAACAGTTTTTTTTCTACATTGGGAAAATTGGATCTATGAAGGAAAATGTTAAAAACATACCACCCCTATCTCCGAAGGTATCCAAGCTAAAAAATTTAAATAATTACTTGTAATTAAGATAAACATTTTTTTTTAAACGTTAGTACCAAATGCCGATAGATGGCGCAAACCTTACTACCCACTGAGGTGCCCGCGCGGTAAGGTTTTTTTGGGATAACTTTAAGCGGTAATTACTAAAGTTTTTTGTACTGAATGATATGAAACAAAAAGAAAACGTATTTTATAATTTTGCTGAAGAATCTTATACTTGAATTTGGACACTGGTTAAAATGTCACCCTGTATATTGGTTACTTGTTTCAATGAGTAGTGGTATTTTCTTTCTCCTCCGGTGTACAAGTTATTCGTTGTTTGAATTCTGTTGTGTTGGGTTAAAATAAGTAATTTAACAAATATTGGGACATTTACTTTACCTTGAGTTAATTGTTAGTTTGTACGGAACCCTCGGTGCGCGAGTCAGACTGGCACTTGACCGGTTTTTTTTAAGCAGACACAATAAGTATGCCAGCGATTAACATTATGACCTAAATGGTCTAAATACCTAACGCACAGCAAAACAACACCGCTTATATATCAAACCGGGATATGAATACGATTAGAAGCGACCGTTTTGTCATATAATTACGTCAAAGTTCATATGAACTTACAGACTTACATTCTAATCGCAGTTTGATAAAGCATACCTACCTACGTTTAAGTTATAGGTACTCGCTAGCAAATATATTGAATATTCACATATCTTCGTCCGTAGATAGTGATTCCATTTCAATGCTCGTTTCCACTTCAAATACGTTTTAAAGTAAGTAAACTTACCTGTAATTTTATCCGGATCACCAAAACTAAAGCGCAGTTCAAGACAGCAGCAATAATATTATTTCAACAATCGACGTTGCCGTGTATCGCCTATGAACTGTCGAAGGGAACTGACAGGGGCATTTCACTCAGTACTTAACAGATCCCATACATTGAAATTTGCATGTTTTGGTGCGAACGTCGCTCGACAGATGGTGCTATTTCTCTAATGTGAATTAGTATTATTAAGATGAGATCTGATTTTAAATTCTTATTTTATTTATAAATAAATACATAATAGAAACACAATAAGACGTTATTTGGAAATATCATAAATTACTATACTAATTGAAATCGCATTCAGAGCACAAAAAAAATGTTTACGATCGGTATGTGGAATGGCACCAAGAGAAACCTGTAGAACCCATTTTATTAAGCTCAATATATTAACGCTTCCATGCCTTTATATATACGAGGTAGGAATATATGTCAAAAGCAACATTAGCCAATTTTCCACTTTTAACAGCTGTAGGCAGAAGGATAAAATTTATGCCTAGCCTAGTGTCCAAAAGTTAGTTAAGATTTGATGTAGTAGAAATAGTTTACGAATTTGCCGCTAGATGGCGCTGTACCGTCGGGAAACTAGCTAAAGCCTGTTTGCCGGAATCTACAGACACTAGTTACGTTTTTTATGTTTGTTGAGAATTTTGTGTAGTGGAATCAATACATTTGTTAGATTACTGATCTCGGTGTATTATTCTACGCTCCCCTCGAGACCTTAAGGTACTATTTGTACATGGTCCATTCGAGCCGGAGACCATTTGGAAGTGGCGTTTTTGGTAGTTCAATGTGACTACACTTCAGACCCGCGCAAAGTAGCAGTGGTTCGCTGTTCAATAGAAGCCGGGAAGATTTTTTCAGCTAGCAGAGGTTGCCAACGCCATCTGGTGGCAAGCGGCGGGCAACACGAGGACAGCGCCATCTATCGACGAGTAGCAGGAATCAAATAGATCAAGCAGCGACCATTGGAGCCTGGGCGAAGCGTGACGTCACACACCATCGGCAAGAGGTATATCGCATCAGAGTGAGTCAAGCACGAACTGTGAGTACTTTTATATTTAGTGGCAAGCAAGTTTCAACTCAGTGAACACTTAATAAATATGTGATATTTGATACGGCAATTTGAACCTTATGTGCAAGAGAACATTCACTTTGAAGAATCAACAGTTGTAATTAGGATTTTCATCATCGACTTAGAAGAATTCGGACAAATTATTAATATAGCAATCTTGCATGAACAATTTGTATGGGAAATTAACTTAGAATAGTTTAATGAATACTAACTTAGAATATTAAGCAAAAACCGGTTGGTACGGGGAATCCATGCCCGATTTTGCTCCGAGTTCCAAACACTTGTAAAATTTTACCGTGTGTTCCAATTATTTGTAGAATTTCTAAGTTTATGGTAGTGAGAATTATTCAGTGTAAAAATTTTATCATTAAATTTAAACTTTGAGAGTATTAATTGTACGTTGTATACATTATGGAAGCAGTGATTAACTGTCAAGAGGACTTATATAGTCGTATTTTTAAAGCACGAGCTAATTTTAAAAAGTCTCCAAAGGAACGCATAACAAAACATTATGTGGCAAGTAGGTTGGAATCGATAGAACATCTTTGGTCTGAATTTAGACAGGGGCACAAAGAATTGTTGCGTTTGGCTGATCGAGCAGTGTTAAAGGCGCATAATTATAGTAAAAATGATACTTATGACAAAACAGAGGAAGAATACACGGATTATATATGTGAATTAAAAGAATATCCAGTTTTCTACTTCTAAAGCAAGTCAGTCAAAGAGCAACGATGATAAGGCTCACGTTCAATCAAATTTAATTAAATTGCCTAAAATTAGTATACCCAGCTTCTCTGGTAAATATCATGAGTGGACAACGTTCAAGGATTTATTCATATCCATGATCCACAACAACAACTCATTAGATGACGTGCAAAAAATGCAGTATCTCAAGAGTTATCTAACAGGAGAAGCTGAGCAACTCTTGCGTAATATACCCGTATCAGACAAAAACTACTCTCAGTGCTGGAACCAATTAGAGCAAAGGTATAATAATAAGAAATACTTGTCGCATTGTATTTTAAAACGGTTTTTGAGTCAAAGGAGTGCCACCACTGAGTCTGCCGGGTTTCTTAAAGATTTAATGGATACATCTCAAGATTGTTTAAGTGCTTTGACGAACTTGGGTATTAATGTTTCCACGTGGGACATACTAGTAATTCACTTGCTGACATTAAAGTTAGATCCAGAATCACGCAGGCAATGGGAGCTCAATGCAGCAAGTAACTCGGCATCAGACGAGTTACCCACCTTCGCTCAATTTAAAGAGTTTTTAACCAGTCGATATAGAGCCCTGGAGTTCATTGAGCCGCGCAACAGCAGAGCCCCCAATGCGTACGTGAAGCCAGCTAGTAGTTTAGGTTCGGGTTATAGCAAACCAAATGTACTGCACGTTACTGACGCGCCAACAATGGCGTGCGAATTTTGTACTGGACCTCATAAACTGTGCTTCTGCAAAAAGTTTGCAAGTGAAAATTATACAAAAAGGCACGAGTTTGTTACAAATAATAGGATCTGTTACAACTGTCTAGGAAGCAACCACGCTGTTAGGTTTTGCCAAAAAGCCACTAGTTGTAGGATCTGTAAAAGAAAACACCACTCCTTACTTCACCCAAGGGATGTCTCCACTTCAACTGCCAATTCAAGGGATGTAGTTCAAGCAGTTGAGGATGTTTCGGGGGAAGCCACACATCACGTCAAGACTGATAGTTCACCGCCAGAAAACGCACCGATAGTCAGCTGTTTCACGAAAGGAGTAGTAAAGGAAGAGATTCTGTTAGCGACAGCTTTGATAAAAGCAGAGTCGAAAACAGGTGACTATCGAGTGATTCGCGCGTTGTTAGACCAGGGCTCACAGGCTTCATTTGTTACTGAAGCTGTGGTGCAAGATTTAGGGATAAAGAAAATTCCCATCCAAGGAACCATCTCAGGTTTAGGTGGCGATCAGACCTCAGTGAGGTCAAAGTATATGGTTAAACTCAAAGTTCAATCGCTAACCGATCCAACCTGCCAAATTGAATTAAAGGCATATGTGCTGAACAAAATCACTACTTATCTTCCTGGAAAGAGAGTAGCAGTTCCCGAATGGTTGGAACTACAGAAGGTCACGTTGGCTGATCCAATGTATCACACACCCAACAAAATAGATGTGTTGTTGGGAGCAGAAGTTTACTGCCAGATATTGAGAGAGGGAATGATGAGAGGTCCAAAGGGAACTCCAGTAGCCCAGTGCACAACACTTGGATGGATATTGTCGGGTCCTATCGGCTCAGTGAGTGCAAACGAGAATGTGACTGTGCTACACGCTCAGGTTAACGAGGATGAAATAATAAAACGTTTCTGGGAAATGGAATCGGAGCCTTTATTGACTTCAAAAGGGATGCTGACGGTTGAAGAACAGCGATGCGAAGACATCTTTGCAGCTACGACGCAGCGAGATGAAACCGGTAGGTATGTCGTCAAACTTCCATTCCGTGATGAGGATCCGCTCTGTAAAGGAGGAAAATCAAGAGAGATAGCAATTAAGAGGTTTAAATCGTTAGAAAGGAAATTGGCTAAAGACAGAGAGTTCAAAGAAAAATATAGATCGGTCATCAAAGAATACATGCAACTAGATCATATGAATGTAGTCCCTGCTGCTGAAGAGAGTAAAGATAACTCGGTATACTTACCACATCACGCCGTGGTCCGAGAGGATAAATCCACAAGTAAGGTCCGCGTGGTGTTCGATGCATCCTGCAAAAATGAAAAAGGTACATCGTTAAACGATACCTTGATGATAGGCCCTACTTTGCAACCAGAGCTACGACATCTTATAATGCAATGGAGAAAATATCCCATTTGTCTCATCGCCGATATAGTAAAAATGTATCGCATGGTAAGAATAGCGGACGAGGATGCTGATTACCAACGAATTATCTGGAGAGACAATGAAGATGAAGAAATACAGGATTACAAACTGTTAACCGTGACATTCGGAACAGCATCGGCCCCATACCTGGCTGTCAAGGCACTCAACCAAGTGGCAACCGACCACATGGATGAGTACCCTGTAGCAGCAAGACGAGTTGCTCATGGATTCTACATGGATGATCTGATGACCGGAGGTGAAACAGTCGATGAGGGCATCGAAGTCTACAAAGAAATGAAAGCATTGTTGCAGAGAGGACGATTTACCCTACAAAAATGGGGGAGCAACAGCAGTAGGCTGGAAGAATACATTGATGAAAGTGAGGTTGGAGAAGGAAAGGTAAAACAGGAAGAGAAGAAGGTAGAAATGAAGATAGATACCATAATAAAAATATTAGGACTTACGTGGAACAAGAAGAGAGATGAATTTCAATACTCGGTGAAGTTGCCGGCCGTATCTGCACCTATAACAAAAAGGAAAATTATATCAGATGTTGCACGACTCTTCGATCCCTTAGGCTGGACAGCGCCATGCGTTATAAAAGCAAAGGTATTCATTCAGTGTTTATGGACAGCTGGTACAGGATGGGATGAAGAGCCGCCAAAGGACATATTAAACGACTGGTATGCTTACCGTGAAGAGTTGGGCCAACTTGCTGAGTTCACCATTCCTAGATGGCTTAACACCAACCTAGATGATAAAGTAGTCGAATTGCACGGGTTCTCAGATGCATCCAACTTGGCATTTGCTGCGTCAGTATATCTTCGGGTAATCAGCGCGTCAGGTGACGTTAAAGTCCAACTGGTTGCAGCTAAAACCAAGGTTGCTCCTGTTAAACAGGTCAGCATACCACGGTTGGAATTGTGCGGAGCGGTGTTGGTAGCCAAGTTGTTAATGGAAGTTTCACAAGTCCTGAACATTGCAAAGGAGAACATACGAGCATGGACAGATTCCATGGTCGTCCTTGCCTGGTTGAATAAGCATCCCAGCAACTGGAAGACGTTTGTGGCGAACAGGGTTTCCGAAATACTCTCCTTGCTTGAACCGTCGCAGTGGTTCCATGTTCCCACAAAGGAAAACCCAGCAGACTGTGCCTCGCGTGGTGTTAGTCCAGTGGAGTTGATTAATAACCCGTTATGGAAGACCGGTCCTCAATTCTTAGGAAACAGTTCAATTGCTTACAAAAGACCAAACAACAATGAAACACAAGTTGAGAAATCGATTAGGTCCCACTGTGGCACCGTAGAACAGTGCGTTTTAAGTAAATATTCGTCCCTTCCGAAGCTAATACGCGTTATTGCCTATTGTAGACGGTTCCTCAAGATAAGAGATTCGAAAGTAGATCAACCAGTCATACGTAGCAAACACATAAGTCCATCAGAGTTCAATGAGGCCTTTAATACGTGCATTATAATGGCTCAAAGAAATGATTTTGGATCGGAGGTATCCGAAATTACAAAACACGGTTGCATCAAGAACAAATCGTCAAAAGTTTTGTCGCTTACACCATTTCTAGACGCCAAGGGGATACTTAGAGTGGGAGGCAGATTGTCCCAATCAAACGAGACAGAAAATATTAAGCACCCAATTTTGCTACCTCATGACTCCCCCCTTTCAAGGCTGTTAGTAGCTGACGCCCATAAGAAAACATTACACGGTGCAGAACAGTTAATGATGAACTACTTGCGAGAAGTCTATTACATTGTTGGCGTAAAAAATCTGGTAAAGCATTGCGTCCGTAAATGTATACCATGCGTCAGAAATAAGGCGGCTGTGCAACGACAATTGATGGGTTCATTACCACCTGCAAGAACCACACCAACAAAGGCATTTTTACGAAGTGGTGTGGACTACGCAGGACCTATTCAATTAAGGACATCGAAAGGAAGAGGGCACAAATCGTATAAGGGGTATATATGCCTTTTTGTGTGTATGGTGACCAGAGCAGTTCACATAGATGTTGTTAGTGAGATGACATCTAGAGGATTTTTAGAGACATTCAAGCGCTTTACTGCAAGACGTGGCCATTGCTCGGATCTCTATAGCGACAATGGGACCAATTTTGTAGGCGCTGCCAAGGAACTCAGAGAGTTGATGCAATCTGAAAGGTCAACGATGGTACAAGAAATAGCGGAAGGCTTGGCATCAACAGGAACCACTTGGCACTTCATACCCCCACGAGCGCCCAACTTCGGAGGATTATGGGAGGCGGCTATAAAGTCCACGAAGTTCCATATAAAGCGAGTTATTGGCGAGGCCACATTGACATTTGAAGAGATGTCTACTCTACTTAGCCAGATTGAAGCTTGTCTAAACTCCCGCCCGATATCCGTATTGCCAAACAATCCCAATGAACCAAACCCATTAACCCCCGGTCATTTCTTGGTGGGCGAGCCCCTCGTAACCATACCGGAAGTTAATTATGAGAAGGCTAATATTGGTTCATTGAGACGATGGCAATTGACCCAACGGATGTTGCAAAGCTTTTGGCGCAGATGGTCCAATGAGTACCTGGTTAATCTTCTACATCGGTACAAGTGGGCGTACCAATCACCCGAACCCGAGGTAGGTGACATCGTTTTGGTGAAGGAGGACGATCTACCTCCAACGAAGTGGCTTTTTGGTCGAATTACGCAAAGGTATCCAGGCACTGACAACTTAACTAGAGTCGTGTCCTTAAAATGTGGAAACTCAATAATTAAACGGCCTACATATAAGCTTTGTGTACTACCCGTCACTACATAACCAGGAATTGTACTTATGTATTAACTTAGAACTTAGTTAAGCAAATTATTATTAGGTTAAGAAATCAATGTATCGTTTGTTACCACTAACCCCATTTGATATGTTAATGTTGTCCTGAGTTACTCCATGGTGGGCGGTCACGATAATGGATGAAGGACATGTTGTCCTTGGTGGGCGGTATGTCCAAAAGTTAGTTAAGATTTGATGTAGTAGAAATAGTTTACGAATTTGCCGCTAGATGGCGCTGTACCGTCGGGAAACTAGCTAACGCCTGTTTGCCGGAATCTACAGACACTAGTTACGTTTTTTATGTTTGTTGAGAATTTTGTGTAGTGGAATCAATACATTTGTTAGATTACTGATCTCGGTGTATTATTCTACGCTCCCCTCGAGACCTTAAGGTACTATTTGTACACCTAGCCTATTGACATTATCTGTATAACAGAACACAACATGAAATTTGATGACGAAATGGAATTAATGATAGTCAACTATACCCTAGCTGCTCATTTTTGCAGAAAAAGTAGAGATGGTGGATCATGCATATTAGTGAGAAACATTCATAAATATAAGATTCTACCAGAGATTGCAGAACTTTCTATACCACATATAATTGAATGCTGTGCAATTGAACTGACAGATCACAAAATAATAATCATTACTATATACAGAGTTCCTAAAAATGACAATGCACGCATGAGAATATTTTTCGATAAATTAAGTAAACTTTTGAATAAATTATGTTACACAAATAAGAAAGTAATTATTACTGGTGATTTCAATATTGACATACTCAAAAGAACCGCAGTCTCAGTAGAATTTAAGAACATACTACACAGTTATAACTTAAGGCTTAGCATAATAGAGCCGACCCGTTTATGTAGCAAAACATGCATAGACAATATCATACATAACATTAGAGGAAGCAAAGCTGAAGTAATCGAATTAGCACTCTCCGATCACACAGCACAAGTTTTAACATGTCCAGTGAAGATGACAAATGTTCTGACTCACTGGTACGTAACAAAAAGAGATCTCAGCCAAGAAAATATTGATAAGTTCATTGAGTGCCTCCAAAATCTAAATTTTAATGAAGTGTACTTATCTGTTGATTCTAATGAAGCTTACGACAAATTCTCGGACCTTTTCGAATTATTTTATAATCTATGCTTTCCATACCAAAGATGTAAAATATCCTCCATTAAAAAACCTGCATGAATCTCAAAAGGTATTAAACAGTGCTGCAGGCGAAAGAGATATTTACTATGGAAGTGTCGTTTATCTTCTGAACAAGGGGATAAAGAATACTTCAGAAAATACTCGAAACGCCTCAAAAAAATTATTAATTTAACTCAAAAATCTCAAAACAATTATCTCATTAAAAATGCCCAAAATAAGTCTAAAGCGACATGGAAAATAATTAACAGTTTTAAGTCAAATCAACCAAGACATTATATTTCAGAAATATGTACACATAATAATATATAAACTTCTAATCCAAAAAATATTGCGCAAGAATTCAACAATCATTTTATTGACCAAATTCAACCAATTAATATACTAAATAATAATTCAAATTCTAACAAATCTAATATCTATTTAAATAACAATTTGACATTTAATTCTCTTAATTCTATTTTCATGCAACCTACTACTTCTGATGACATTTTAAAAATAATAAATGGCTTGAGGAATACAAACAGCACTGGGTTCGATGGCGTAAGTACATATATAGTAAAAAAAGTATCTCATATAATTTCACCTCTACTTAGTCATATCGTAAATTTGTGCATTATTTGTGGACGTTTTCCAGAAAAATTGAAACTGACAATTATAAAACCTCTACACAAAAAACATAGCAAAGAAGACATGAATAATTACAGACCCATAGCGCTTATTCCTATTTTCTCAAAAATTATAGAAAAGTATATTTATAATAGTGTATCTGGCTACTTTGAACACAATAATTTGTTTGTAAATGAGCAAAAAGGTTTCCGTAAAAACATGACGATCAACATGGCTATCTTTGACTTAGTAGAAACTGTTCTAAAGAATATGGATAAAAGGATCCCAGTATCTGCGTTGTATATGGACATGTCAAAGGCGTTTGACTATGTTGACCATAGAATACTTTTAGATAAGCTGTATCGCTACGGAATACGTGGTAATATCCATTCTTTAATTCAATCTTATTTAAGCAACAGAAGACAAACAACTCAAATAAGTAAAATATGTTACAAGACAAAAACGGAACAGATCTACTCATCGGATGTACGAGAAATCCGTTATGGCGTACCACAGGGAAGTGTTTTAGGACCTCTGCTGTTTCTCATTTATATAAATGACATGCCTAACACAATTGACCACCCCATGGTTCTCTTTGCCGACGATAGTACTGTAATCTTCTCTGGGAAAAATTTGAAATCTTATGAAGCTGATATCAACAAGACATTAAATACAATTATAGAATGGTTAACAAAAAATAATTTGAACATTAACTTAAGTAAAACAAAACTCATGACATTTCAGCAGAGAACGAATTACGTGCCTAATCTTACAATAGCTTATAAAGGACAAAAAATTGAAGACACTGACATAACAAAGTTTTTAGGATTAAATGTAGATGATAAGTTGACATGGAAATATCAAATTGACTCTATATGTAAGAAATTAAATCAATTCTCCTATGCATTATATAATTTAAGAAAAAAAGTTAATCTAGCTGCAGTGCTTACTGCATACCATGCATTTGTGACATCAACTTTAAGATACGGTATAATATTCTGGGGGAACTCGACAGATCGAGAAATTGCATTTCGAGCGCAGAAAAGGTGTCTAAGATCTTTATGTGGTATCAACTCTTTGGAATCTTGTAAGCCCCACTTTCAAAGACTTAAGATCCTAGCTCTTCCTAGTTTATATATATATGAAATGTGTGTTTTCGTGAAATGTAACTCCCATCTGTACCTAAACCTTAAGAGCACTCGTTTAAAACATAAAATAAAATACGCAATGATACCCAAAACAAAGTTATTCCAAAAAAATGTAGTTGCAATGGCTCCGAAGATATTTAATAAATTACCAAAGTGTTTAATTTCAATAGACCAACTACATATATTTAAAAAAGCCTTAAAAAATGTTCTAGCTCATAGAAGTTATTATACCATAAATGAATATATAAATGATAGTGACTTTGACATGCATGCTCAACAATTTGTAAGCCGTAAGGCGCCACATAGTGAAACTGACCACATTCTGTAACATCCTGTAACCTATGTTGGACAAATAAATGATTTTATCTTTATCTTTATCTTTATACAGGGCCATTTAAAACTGTTCTTCTTTTCAAAAGTATCCTTGGAATGGCACCAAAAGTTTATAATAAATTACCAAAAAATATTACTAGAGCAGATGACTTACCAGACTTTAAAAAGAGACTGTATAAATTCCTGGTAGAGAAAGCATATTCTGTAGGTGAATATTTAAGCGACACTTTAATTTAAGCGAGAAATTATTTGAATTGTTATTTAAATTAGTTTTCAAGTACATGCATGCAATATCTGGACTACAATATTTGTATGCCGAACGGCAAAACATAGCGATACCCAGAATTAATGTAACAGCCTTACAACCTATGTTTACAAATAAAATTTTTGAATTTTGCATTTTTAATTTTGCATAACTGGCAACTTTACGGCATAAAGCACAGATTAAATTTGTTTTCCGTTCCATTTCACTCACTTTTAACAAAGTTCCTAAATTGCATCTATTTTAAACAGTTATATGAAAACAACCATAAATGTTCCGGTACTCCGTTAAAAACTTACCAAGAAATATAAATATATATTTTTATTTAAAAACAACAGCTCTAGTAACAAGTACAAATATAAGTGCTTTAACCACATAAAGGAGCGACCACACCGCTGCTCAAAATACGCTAACGCACCGTATACGCAGCAAAATGTATGAAGAATACGTGACGCATACGACACGTCAACGCGTATACGCAGCGTAACGCACCGGTGTGGTCGCTACTTAATACAATTCGGTGTAGAGGAACGCAGTAATTTGTTGTTTTTAATTTCATTCGAATGGCGGAGTCAGTCTGTCAGTGAGAAATATTAAAGTTACGCTTATCGTAATAGTTGAGCGTTTTAAGCTCAACTCACCCGCAAATATGTGAGATGAGCTTAACAAGTTACAGAATAGCGTGGCTGGGCTGTTATTCTTTAGCTCATGCTCCTCACTTTACCCGTCACGCCTAACGAAAGTAAACCCTCTATCTACGCTTAAGGCCTCCACTCGAACGCGGGTCGGGCGCGGCGCGGGTCGGTATATCTCTCTTACTACCAACGCATTTAATATCTCTCTCCCTATCTCTATCACACAGTGGCGCCCGCGTTGCTACCGCGGCGGGCCCGCGCTACTGGGCGAAAGAGATAGAGATACCGCCCCACCCGCGCCACGCACGTTCGGTGTGAGGAGGCATACAAATATTCTTTATTGCTCACTAGATAGTAGACAGTAGAAAAATAGTGCTGAATTAAGCATAAACAATGGCAGACAACAAGGCGGTCTTATCGCTAAAGAGCGATCTCTTCTAGACAACCTTTGGGTGGCATTTAGTTAGCGGTGTCAACATATATATCTGTGGGTGAGCGTTGAGGCGAGTTAAAAAAAGTTAGAGAATTGCGGGGCTGAGGGCTAGTTTCGTAAGGGTGCATTATAAGAATAAGAATTTATTTATTTAGCACACAAAGCACCGGAAAAAAGAAAATACAATCAAAAAGTTAACCTTATATAATGTGCTAAACGGGAGCTTCACTCAGCATGTTGTCACGGGGGAAGTGACAATGGTTTTCAGTGCGAGCCCCAGAAATTAATTAAAATAGAACTAAACTAAACAAACAATGTTAAGGTACGCCCACACCAATGCTTTAAAAACGGTGACGGTACGGAAACGCAGTGACGCAGCGCCAGCGTACCGTATTTGACGCAAGCACTACACACATGCGTAAAAAACGGTACGTTTTAGCTGTGTGGAGCATACGTCAAAAACGGTGCGGATACGATGCGTCACTGCCTTTCCGTACGGTCACCGTTTTTTAAGCAGCGGTGTGTCGAGCATGCGTCAAAAACGGTACGCATACGATGCGTCACTGCGATTCCGTACCGTCGAAGTATTTTAAGCAGCGGTGTGGTCGCACCTTTATTCCATTGCCATGCCATTAGCGGAATTAGCGCGTTGGAATGACGGCCAAGGTCCGCCGTCCACCGTCCTCTCGTAAACTTTTATAAACCCACGCCACGACCCATACATTTTGCAAGTTATAATGTATTGTACCGTACAGTACAGGTTCTTCTATAGCGACAGTTTGCCTACCTGGCTCATATATGCATAAGTGCCTGCATATGGGCCGACGCGGCACAGCGCCGACCCCGTATTCCGAGTGGCATTCAGTTACTCCTTGGGTGTTTTAGGGCGGGTTGCACCGACTTACGATTACAGACCGATCAACGTTAAATATGGCGCTGACAGCTGTCAGTCCATATAAACTTGTCAAACATTCCATACATTCAAATTTTAACGAACACCGCTTACGATTGCAGACGGTTTGGTGCAACTCACCCTTAGTGCAAGCACATAACGTGTGTTCGTAATACATTTTAACTTAACCGTAAAGGACAATCTTTTATTTACACCCTCATAGTAAACTAAACTTGTTACAAGTTCACCTCAACGCTCACACACCAAGTAGAGGTACCTAAGAGTCCGCAGTAAGCTCGATTCTCCATACAAACTTAGTTACGCTCTCATTTTAAAACTACGTGTTGGATTGTAACGAAACTTTGCATGGACAATGATATGAGGTATATCTATGTCTGTAATTAGTTTATGTAGCTTCACATACTATAGTAAAAAAAATACAGCGAATTTAAGTTTTTCATACAAAACTTGTTTTTGCGCTATTTCATTTGTTTTATAAACTGGAACCATAGAAACTAATTACAGACATAGACATACCTCATGTCATTCCATATGCAAAGTTTCGTCACAATCCAACGAGTGTTTTTAAAACGAGAGCGTAACTACGTTTGTATGGGAAGGTGAAATTCGGCCGAGCTTACTGCGGCCTCTTAATGGAGCGACCACACCGCTGCTCAAAATACGCTAACGCACCGTAAACGCAGCAAAATGTATGAAGAATACGTGACGCATACGACACGTCAACGCGTATACGCAGCGTATCGCACCGGTGTGGTCGCTCCTTAGTGTATTTGAAGCCCCGATTCGTATTATTCAGAGCAATGACGCGTTCAAGAGGCGTTCGGATGGCTCGCGGTAATTTAGCTTCCGAAGTGTTGTGGAGCCGCCCTGTGCAACCCGAACTGAGCCAACTTGCACTTGGGTGCTTAGCTCGGCGATCAGCTTCTTTTTATGAAACGTCAAAAACGCTCCGTTTGTGTGGAATTAGTAGGAATAGGTTAGGTTAGGTTAGGTTGTTTGTGACGTCACAATCAAACAACGACCTTACTGTTAGTTTCTATAAATATGTTTTTTTTTTAAAGCAAACATTCATGAAAATTAATTGGTACTCTCCCAGTATATTCGAAATGTCTATCTGTTGCTAATGAAACAACAATTTATGCTCACTGCTATCGAATACCCTATTGGGACGTTTACCCTAGTTTCGCCATTCATCATCATCATCATATATATAGCCGTGGATATAGCCACTAGACTAGGTATCAAATGTAATACAAATGCGCACCCATCAGACTTATGGACTCTGATTGACCGTACAGAGTCTATACGATACCTGGGAGTAGAAATCGACCAAAACTTTCTTTTAAACCGCACATCACTTCCCTATCACATCGCGTAAGGAAACTTATCTTTGTTATGCGTCTGCTACGCAACTCTGCTGACAGACGGGTCCTTCAGCTAGTCTACAACGCACTGTGCAAGTCTATTTTGGAATACTGCATTTCGGTTTGGGGTGGAGCTGGCATAACGACGATGCTTGAGTTAGAAAGAGCACAAAGATCGGTACTAAAACCAATGACACGGAAACCCTTTCGATATCCGACAGCTCAACTTTTGTCTGAAACCCAGACACTTTCTGTTCGCCAGTTATATATTCACAGAACAGCTGTAAAAAAGCACCGCCTCATTTTAAATTCCTCAAACCTTGCAGCTCTGCAAAGCAAGAGAATCTTCCGTGTTCCTCAAGGCACGGCAAGAACGCCCCTTGCCCGACGCTTCCCTCAATTTTCGCAACCATTCATATACAATCGAATAGCAAAAGCTTTGGATGTTAAAGACATGAGTGTTCGAGAGTTGCAGACTAAAGTAAAGAAATGGCTACTCACGCTCTCATATAAAGCCACAGAAGATATTTTAATACCCTTGCGTTAACTGGTAATAAAATAATAGCGTTTTCCGGACACACACACACGTTTAAGCAGTCACATACACACCCACACACACGCAGCCACGTACACGCACACAATCACACACACACACACATACACCCACACACACGCACACACACATACTTTGTACAAGGTTAAAAGTAGATGAATGCCAGTAGCTGTTCTAAACTGTTTTTAATTTTTTAATTTTTTAATATTATTATTTTTACTTTTTGTTCAGAGGTAAACAACTTAACCCATTATGTTATCTGTACACGCATCTTCTGGTTGTATAAAGAATTGGCATCAATCCTGACAAATTACAATATACATAATCATATTACATCCCCGACTAGGAAAAAATCATGCATTGATTTAATTGCAAGCAACATATCGGACTGTAAGCCTAATACTTATAACATGGGATTATCGGACCATGAAACTTGCCAAATACTCTCATGCAATGTAAACATTAACAGTAAACTTAAAGACAAACCTAAGTTTTGGCATGAAATAGCAAGAGACTACAGTCAAGATAATTTTAAAAAGTTTAATGATTGTATTTCTGCCTTAGCATTTACTGACGTTATTGACGCAACTGATACGGACAAAGCTTTTAATGAATTTCACGAAATTATTATTTTATTTCATAATTTATGTTTTCCCTTAATTAAAAAAACGACTCGAAACAAGCCGCTTATGAATAAGTGGCTTACAAAAGGAATAAAAGTTTGCTGTGCAAATAAACGACAATTGTACTATATTTGCTATATTGTTATTATATTGTTTTTTGTATTGTATTCGCCTTTGTACTTTGATCTATTGTGTGACATGTATATTCCTTAACCTGTTATTGTGTACAATAAAGTGCTTACATACATACATACATACATACATTGTATAGAGTAGCAACAAGGTGTTCAAAAAATAAAGAACTATCAAAGCAGTATAAGACATACACAAGATTACTTAAACGATGTCTGCACAAATCAAGACAGATAGCAAACTACCGTTTTATTAAAAACTAAAAATGTATCTAGAGCATCCTGGCAAATAATCAAAAATAACTGCGCTAGTAACGCCAGTAACACTGAAATAATTGAAGTAAATAGGATAGATCCTAAGAGTTTAGCAGATAAATTTAATGTTTTTTTTATAGAACTGACAAACAAGAAAAAGGGAGATAAAGTAAAAGCTTGCCACAAGATTCAGCAAAACATAAATACCCTGTTCCTTTCTCCAGTAACATCAGATGATATCCAAAAAGCTATAAAACAACTGAATAACACCAATTCTACAGGATATGACGGTATATCTACTAGGGTGTTAAAAATAAACGCCAGTGCCTTAGCAGTCCCTCTGGCCCATATTATAAATGTTTCATTTTTACAGGGCGTATTTCCTGAACGTCTAAAATACTCTGTAATAAAGCCAATTCATAAAAAAGGCCCAAAGACTGATATGAACAACTACAGGCCAATTACACTCATTCCTGTCATATCGAAAATTTTCGAGAGATAATGTATGAAAAATTTTTAAAATTTATAAATAAAAATGAAATCTTAGTAGATAACCAATTCGGATTCAGAAGAAATAGCTCAACATCTCTAGCATGATATCATTTAGTCAAAGAAGTGATTGAAAGCCTTGATAAACAAACTCTAATAGTAGCCATGTTCCTAGATATGAGCAAGGCCTTTGATTATGTAGATCATGACATACTTTTACACAAATTATACCGATATGGCGTAAGAGGTCCATCATGGGAATGGATTGCTAGCTACCTTAAAAATCGTCAACAGTGTGTAGAGATTACCAACATAGATGGTAATGACAAGATAGTTCATAAGTCGAGCTACAAAACTAACAAGACAGGCGTGCCACAAGGCAGTATTCTGGGACCTTTGCTATTTCTACTATATATTAACGATCTCCCAAATGCGACTATTCATAAATCCATCCTCTTTGCGGACGATACCACGTTGATCATTAAACATGACGATAATACGGCATTTGACGATAAAATCAACCAAACTTTAGTAGATGTAATTGACTGGCTAGATTGTAATAACTTGCACATTAACATTAATAAAACTAAATTGATTCAATTCCAGACATACCGAAGCAAACATATTGACTTACAAATTACATATAATGGTTCAAAAATTGAAGAAGTTAATTCTGCATCATTTCTTGGCATAAACATTGATAACTTGTCTAACTGGAAAAGTCATATTGATGTTTTACGCGCAAAGTTGGATCGTTTTGTATACGCACTTTATCGCATTCGAAATGTAGTCTCGGAAGCAGCTGCGCTTTCGGCATACCACGGATATGTGTCATCCCTACTGAGATATGGTTTAATTTTATGGGGGAATTCTGTGGATGCACATATTATTTTTAAGACACAAAAAAAATGTATAAGGTCTCTATGTGGGGCGAGACATTTAGATCATTGTAGACCTTTATTTAAACAAAAAAAATTTTGACGTTACCAGCAATGTATATTTATGAAATATGTATTTTTGTTAAAAAACATATGAAATGTTTTAAAATTATCACCACAAATTCAAAAAGAGGTGCACATAGACATAATTTACTGGTGCCCAAAACGAACTTAGCACTGAGCAGAAAAAACGTACATTGCATGGCGATTAAATTATTTAATACATTTACTGACAACTTTAAGGCACTTCCAATAAAAGTTTTTAAGAAATCATTATTTGACCATTTGATAGACAATAGTTATTATTCAATTGACGAGTTTGTGACCACATGTAAATTATAGTTAGAATCAATGGAATTGGATGCTATGTAAACTTATAATACTACTGATAGACATGACATGTAATGTATCTCATGTATCGTAAGAATTAACAAATGTACGATAAATTATAGCTTTGTGTGGTATAATGTATAATTGACTTTTGTTATTATGTATCTTGTAGTAAAGACATTAAGCTAATTTAATTTAAGAATATTTGTACGCCTTGTATCATGGCAAAATAAGGCTGGATATAACATTAGAATTTAACACCAATTTATACCCTTTTTACACAAATAAACATTTCATTCATTCATTCATTCATATAATCCATAACTGTTTTCTTTCGGTCCTCACGACACAGGCTAGACCTAGTGTGAGGGCCACTGATAATGTATCTATTGTTTTGCTGTTTTGGTAAATAAATAATTTTGTATTTGTATTTGTATTTATCATCATTTTCAGCCCGCAATCGCCCACTGCTGAGCATAGGTCTCTCTTCGAGTACGCCACCCGTCCCTATCCTGAGCTAATCTTATCCTGAAATGACCCGCTACCTTCCTTATATCGTCCACCCATCGAGCTGGTGGACGGCCAACGCTCCTTTTGCCTATAAGTGGCCACCAATCTGATACCATTGTGGTCCACCTACCATCATTCTGCCTGGCAAGGTGCCTGCCCAAATCCACTTGCGTCGGTCTCAGACGGTCCTGAACGCAATTTGCCTAGTTGGAGTTTTGCCCACATTGCAGTTTGACCACCGAGCATTATGCCTAAAACGCAAAGTGACCACTTATAGGTAAGTTAGGTTCGTTAGGTTTCTTCAGATGCCCGAAGGGCAAACAGACCAGAAATAGGAGCCCCGCTGAGCGGGGCTCCGTCAATATCGCTAACGTAACCTCAAAACGACGAAATGTGATGTAGGCATTTTGCGTTTTAGGCATAATGCACGGTGGTCAAACTGCAATGTGGGAAAAACTCCAACTAGGCAAATTGCGTTCAGGACCGTCTGAGACCAACCCCTCCACTTGAGTTTGGCAATGGTATCTCCAACGTCGCGCACCTTAGTGCGACGTCGAATCTCAACATTCCTCACTCGGTCTTGTAGTTTAATACCGAGCATGGCGCGCTCCATGGCTCTCTGTGCTACTAGTATTTTGTGCACAGTTTCGCCATGTTGAAATTGGGACGCAAAACTACAGCGCCTGATGTAAGTTTGCGAGCAAACACGCACGACGACCGTCTTAAGATTTTATTTCAAGAGGGCTCTCTCCCTTGTAAGCATTAGCAGCAAGTATTCAAGTAAATTGTTTTTTCTATTTTAATAATTAAATCCTTTCGTTATAATCAAAACTCGTATTATTTCATCACGCCATTAGCCAATAAAATTGAAAACCTTTATTTTGTTTCTGTAATTCGGTTTGCCGCATTCTCACGTGACATGAATTTACGCTTTTGTTTTGGTCGCAACGATGGAAATGTATTCAAAACGTGTTTTGATTACTACACGATATCTACATACTCGTATGGATGTTAGTCCAGGCAATGAACTGACAACTTGTATGGAAAATATGTTATTTTTTCTGTGTAACGGATTTATTATCAATTAAATAGTCACCCAGCGACAGAAACCGACAAAATATCAGACATCAAAAAAATGATAAATAAGCTACAGAAAAGTCAGAAAAATATTAATAAATATTTTTGCCTTTATTTTGGTTCATTTACATTAACAAAAAAGGACAACGCATGTTTTATTTAAATCTACTTAATTACTTCCGGCATCTTAGAATAATAACATTTTATAATGAAATCAACAAAAGAAACGCTATTATAAATTAATGTTTTTCAAAACCGTATTTTGCCTGGAATATGTCCAGTGTTCCCGTGATGCTGAAGACCGTAATAAGTGGGGGGGCCTCGCGAGGGCTGATTTATCCATACATCATGAAACCACGACCACTATCAAAACTCAACGACTGAAGTGAACGAGCAGGTTGCTTACGAAATTCCGCGAGAATCGGTTGATAAATGCGGCCAGTACGCTAACCATGAGTTTAACAATGACGGCTTACGCTAACGAGTATCGAGTTTTCTACCTGTGCATCTCTATTGCACTTTGACAGTACGAGCGGGATGCACAGATAGAAAACTCGATACTCGTTAGCGTAAGCCGTCATTGTCAAACTCATGGTAAGCGTACTGTAGAGAAGAGCGGGATAGCGGGACACCGGACTCAGGACAAACGATTTTCGGCTCTAGCTGAACAATATAACTTCGTTCGCCTCGCTCGCTCGCAAAATACCGCTTAGCGGGCGCCTACGTCGTAGTCGCTCCTACATACTAGGAAAACCACAGCATCGGCAACGAGCGTAGCGCGTAGCGATTCTTGGTAGCGAAAGTGTTTACCGTAGCACTGTAGCGGGCGCCTACGCTCGCCTCGCTTTCCGCTACATACGACGAAAACCACACGATCGGCTACGAGATTAGCGCGCAGCGATTCTCGGCAGTGAATGTGTAAATAACTTACACCTAAAACCCATACTAACATTATATAAATGCGAAAGCAACCGTCTGTTAACTTCAGTACCGATTTAGATGAAATTTTAATATATTTTACAGTACATATGGTGCTACTTTCCCGCACTAGTGCGGAAAAGAGCACTTTTCATGCATATGTCGAAACTTTAAAGAGCCATATGTACAGTAAAACGTTGTACGATACACGTGCGAATAGGTAATTTACAACTCGTGTCGATTTAAAACACTCCCTTCGGTCGTGTTTTAATTTATCACCACTCGTTGCGAATTTCCTATTTTCGGCACTTGTATCGTAAATAACTATTACGTCACACCTGGCCATAATGCGAGTTTTACGCGTTGGTCTCAGACGGTCCTGAACGCAATTTGCCTAGTTGGAGTTTTGCCCACATTGCAGTTTGACCACCGAGCATTATGCCTAAAATGCAAAGTGACCACTTATAGGTATAGGTTAGGTTCGTTAGGTTTCTTCAGATGCCCGAAGGGCAAACAGACCAGAAATAGGAGCGGGCTCCGTCAATGTCGCTAACGTAACCTCAAAACGACGAAAATGTGATGTAGGCATTTTGCGTTTTAGGCAATAATGCTCGGTGGTCAAACTGCAATGTGAGCAAAATTCCAACTAGGTAGGAAAATTGCGTTCAGGACCGTCTGAGACCAACCCAGTTTTACTGCACGCTGCGCTTACGGGAAAACTCGCATTGTGGCCAGGTGAAGACGTAAAATTTTGTATTCAACACGGGCGGCAATTCGTAAAGCCCCAGAGCGCATATTTATGGCCCGAACCGAAGGTGAGGGCCATAAACCCCTGCGATCTGGGGCATTCACGAATTCACCACCCTACGTAATGTAGGGGAGACCGGGGATAGTTGACTATAGGGGTAAGTTGACAAACTGTGAATAACTCGTGCCACGCAATGGCCTTGAGTCAACCGACTAGTTGTGTCGAACCGCTATCCCCCGCCGGCGCCGCTCAGTCACCGGCAACGCGGCGCCGCGGACGCACGTCGTTTCGGAGCGGGAGGGCAATGTTGAAAAATAACACACGTAAGTAAAAAAAATCGTCGTAATAATATTTGTTATTGTGCTTATTCACTACTTACTATTGGTTGGCAAAGTGTTTTAAACGAATGCTTGGTTCTTTATCTTCCCATGTTGTGGCAGTGTCTTTCGATACGTTTCACTTTCAAGGTTACGGCACGTGGTTTAAAATATCAAGGTGATTTGGGGCTAGTTGACTAATCTAAAGCGGGGCTTGTTGACCATTTAGTCAACTTACCCCTGGCTGCTGGACATAAAATGCAATGAGTGATTTATGTATACATGTTGTTTCAGAACGATGCGGACATATAAAAGAAAATCCACGCGTGCGAACATACCCAAGGACGTCATTGACAGAGCATGTCAACAAGTTTTGTTTGACAAAAAAAGCATTAATTCTACTGCAAAGGAGTTTCAGATTCCGTACAAAACTCTTCATCGCCACGTGGCACATTTGAAACTTAAAATAGAAAAGAATCCCTTATTGCCAAGATCTGAATGTACCTTGGATAGTGTTGGCTACATAAAAAAAAGACAAGTATTCAGTGACGAAGAAGAAATTGCATTGGAAGATTATCTAAAGAAAGCTGCCGATATTTATTATGGATTTACGCCTTATGAGGTACGAAAGTTTGCGTATGAATTTGCGACGATTCTTGGCATCAGACTGTCTTAACTATGTTTTCTAAAAGAAATTGTCTTTTATGTTGAGATTAGTTATAGGCACTGGGCATATAGCTTACCTAAGCACAGCTGAAGTTCGAAAGGCCCGCTGCCTGTAGTTTATTGAATGATTGTTAATTTTAATTACTCTGATCGCGAGATCTATCTTCTTTTTCACTTAATAAACATGATTATAACATTGTATTGAGTATTTTTTTTAGACTTTGCACCTTTTATTTAGCTTGCTTACATTAGGTCAACTTACCCCACGTGACTAGTCAACCTACCCCAAGCACGGGGTGAGTTGACAAATTTTTCCAGTTTAAAAAAATCAAGATTGCAGGCTAACTTATAACAAGTAGCGATCTTTTTAGTACACTTATTTAAAGCCAGATAGTTTACCTATCAACTAAATTGCTGATCAGAAATATAGGCTCTAATACCGTGGAAATACAAATGTTTAACCCGAAAACTGGTCAACTATCCCCGGTCTCCCCTACTATTACTATTGCATCACGGGGAAGGACATAGGATGGTTTTTATCCCGGAATCATTCTCTAAAGTGGTAAATGTGGGAGGGGGGGGACGTTTGTATGGAACTACGATATACCCGTTCCACTCGGATAAAAGCTGGTAGCATGATTGGCAGTAAAATTATGAATTAGCTTATAGTAGGTACTTAGTTTATAAATACGCATATTACACTGTTCCCTGAGACTTGAAATTGAACTGGTGTTGAAGGTGTTCAGCGAGAGCTGCATTTTGCCTTTCGGAGTGTTATTCGCAACGCGCTAATCTGCCGCACCTCACCCGACACGCCTAAGGCATCTGATTACGCTTAGTTGCTACTAATCGCGGCTTCAAGATATATTTGTGGGTGAACGGTAAGGTGAGGTTATAACAAGTTACAGAATAGCTGGGCAGGTCGCCGTCACCTCGCATTTTGCATCATCATCCTCCTAGCGTTATTCCCGGTTGTGCCCCTAAAGGAGCCCGGGGTCCGCTTTGACACCTAATCCCAAGATTTGGCATAGGCACTAGTTTTACGAACGCGACTGCCATCTGACCTTGCAATCCAGAGGGAAAACTAGACCTTATTGGGATTAGACCGGTTTCCTCACGATGTTTTCCTTCACCGAAAAGCTGACGGTAAATATTCCGTACATAAGTTCCGAAAAACTCATTGGTACGAGCCGGGATTCGAACCAACGACCGCCGCTTGACAGCCCCATGCCTGAACCACTAGGCTACCGTAGCTCCCATTTTGCATACTTCAGGTAATTATAAATTTCACTTTTTGTGTGGGATTACGGTTAAGTTGTCCTAACGTGCGTTAGAAACGTTTTGTCGCCCCTCTGCTTGATATAAAAACAGTTCCCTGAATTAAGTTGCGTCACCTGTGGGGTGCGGGGGATTTTACGATTTCGTGACCGCCCGCCATATATTAGCCTGTGAAAAACAAATTACTTTCATGGCGCCATTTTGTTGATAGTTAATGGCAGCATTGCGATTGGCCACACGGACACTGTTACCCACTACCTTTATCAACTAGTTCATAATAAAAGGAAGTGTAAAAGTAATTTTGCCGACTTACAATTTTCTAGTAGTAAAGGCACAGAATACATAATAGTACAAGTACAGAAGGGACACTCCTTTGATTTTTACAAAAGGCGCTTTTATCTCAGCCAAAACATTACGATTTGTGGCCCTCTGACGTCGTCGACGTTCATCGCTACAAGTACATGCCGGTTCCCCAACGTTGGGGCACCGGCATGTACTTGTAGCGATGAACGTAAATCGCGGAGTGTCCGCCCCTTGGTAAAGCTTACTGAGGTAAGCAGAAGACGGACGGACAAACGGACGGACGGACGGACATGGCGAAACTATAAGGATTCCTTTTTGACCACGGAACCCTAAAAATGTGCGGGTACTACCCATTTCTATACCCTACAATTTTTTCGTTTTTAGTTCACTAGAAGTGAGGTGAAAAGGACTTTCCTTGGCTAGTAGCATTTTGCGTGTTAGTTCAGATTGTGCCGAGTACTCTTGTAACATCGGTCAGGCGCGGGACACTCCGCGATTTACGTTCATCGCTACAAGTACATGCAGGTGCCCCAACGTTGGGGCACCGGCATGTACTTTGTAGCGATGAACGTCGACGTCGTCGTCGCCGACGTCAGAGGGCCATAAATCTTAATGTATTGGCTGAGAAAAAAGCGCCTCTTGTAAAGATCAAAGGAGTGTCCCTTCCGTACTTGTACTATCTATTCTGTGCTATGGTGTCGTTAATCGCTAATAGACGTTAATTCCATACAAAAGAGCCAATGTCACCCGGAACATAATTTCGAATCGATTGATACGTCTCATTAAATTTGTGGCCGACTTTTTATGAAATTGTCATTAAAATTGGAATCTTGTACCTCAGACGTTAGAGTTACTTTTTGAATACACTAAATCGGCGCGGCGTGCGGCCTCTCAGTTTCCAGCCCTTGATAAGCTTTTCAATTATTTTAACACTAGCTTCTGCCCGCGACTCCGTCCGCATGGAACTCTTCTACATCGTAGCCCCTTTCGGCCCCTTGGTGCCGGTGGTGGTGGTGATATCCGGGATAAAAAAAATGTGTCTTACAAAAAATGTAAACGTGCAGAATAAGATTAATAAATCAAATATTGAAATAAAGACAGGTCGGGGAGTCCGCTGGATGCGGGTGGCGCAGGAACGGTCATTGTGGCACTCTTTGGGGGAGCCCTATGTTCAGTAGTTGACGTCATTAGGCTGGTATGATGATGATTGAAACATAATATAAATATACTCCTAGATGACTAATAGCTAAGAGGGGAATATTCTTTATATATTTGTCTATCTGCAGTGGATATCCTCCACCCACATACATCCGACTTCCCCCGGATATGCTTGCTGCTTGCTACAAGTAGGTATTCTCTTGAGCCCAGTTACAGATAACTCGGCAAGCTAGAACTGCGTTAGGGCTAGCGCACACTGATCACTCCGCACCCGACCGGTTCGAAACTGTTCCACCACCGTGGATGTTATTCGTTATGCGCTAAAAAGCGGCTCACCCCGCCGGTCACCTGTCACGAAACTAGACCTCTACCTACGGTTAGTGACTTGGCGTCAAGATATGTTTGTGGGTGAGCGTTGAGGTGAGCTTAAAACAAGTTACAGAATAGGGCGGGCTGGCGTCAACCCAACGTTAGCTCGTAACAGCACCGGCTCAGCTGCCCTGCTCCTGCTATTCTGTAACTTGTTTAACCCTTTGAGCGCTTTTACTTTCGTTTCAGAATGTGACGTACACGCCAGCATCTTGACAGCTAAAGAGCGAATATGAAACTTATCTGACAGTGAGAAAATTGTTTTGACAGTGTCCGCCATAACCACTTTAAAGGTTGTTGGCGTGGTGGCCACGACAGCACTCGACCACGGCTCTACTGGTTCATCCACAAACATATTTTGACGCCAAGTAACTAATCGTAGGTAGAGGTCTAGTTTCTTGTACTTATACTTTCTTGTTATGTAACTTGTTTTAAGCTCACCCACAAATATATCTTGATGACGCATTGACGCGATTCGTAACTAAGCGTAGGCAGAGGTCTAGTTTCGCTAGGCGTTACGGGTGAGCGGCCTCTCTATTCTGTAACTTGTTTTAAGCTCACCTCAACGCTCACCAATAAATTTAATTTTAACAGACTTCAAAAAAAAGGAGGAGGTTCTCAATTCGTTATTTTCAATATTTGTTACCTCAGAACTCCGTCATTGATGAGCCGATCCGAAATTTTTTTTTTTGTTCGTATGTATGTACTTGGTGGGTTCCATTTTTTTCAAAATTCAGTTAGATGATGGGATCCATGAGGAATTGAGGGGACTCCTCAATTTTATTAGGCACGCGTGTAGTGATTTTGGTATTTTCTGTTATAACTCGTGTATTTACATCCGGGATCATAAATTTGGTGGCGAGGAATTGATGATGAAGACCACAGATGACTTATCGAATTCCTCAATTTTTTTTTTTTTTTTTTAAATAAATTATCATGTATTGTGTGTTAATATACATATTTTACCAATATAAGTAATTAAATTACAAACAAACAAAACAAAAACTTATTATCTAGAAATAAAATTGTCCGCCCTCGACACACCCCAATGTTGCCCGGGGCATCGTGCCCAAGACGCTCGCCGCGTTACCCCGTTGGATCACCAGGCTCAGCCTTTGGGCGAAATATGAGCCCGCCCTGAGATCACCTGTGACCCCGATCAATTTTTGGGACACTTTTTTCACAAAATCCTTCGTGTCGGAAGACCATGGTCCAAGGGTTTCTACTGCAAGTGCCGCAAATACGTAATTATCCCTTAAGAAAGCGTATTTGCGGCACTTGACTGTTTGGGCGTCATTAGCGGCCGAGCCCGGCATCTTGGCAGACCGTACGACATGGGACGGGGCCAACGTATCCACGCAAGTCACGTCCCATGCCAACGGACGGCCAAGATGCCAAGGCACCAGAGTGCAACCGTCTGGCCTTTTACCATCTACTGCAGACAGACCTACAGGCTCTAATGTAGAGGGAATTGCTGCAGAGCCGAGAGCCCGGTGAATTAGGTCATTGAGGGCAGCGTGTCTGTACGGCCGACCGGCACTCGACCGGCAGTGAAGGCCGTGGTGACCGAAGGCGTCAGCCGACCCTCCGCAGCGGCTGCAGGGGTGCGGCTCACAGGCCTTGATCCCTAGCCTAAGGCACACAGCTACACGCAATGCTTCCGGGTCCAACAGGGAGCCAATGTTCCGCGACGGAAGAGCATGTAGCCAGTGCCCCGACTCCGGCTCAGATACTGCCAGCAGTCGAGCGTGATCACCAGTGTTGAGACTATTTTGTAGGAGTATTTTGTGGAAGGATTTGACATTTAAATGATCCCAGGCAGCTTGGCTGGCTTTTTCAGTAGGTGGGCCTTCAGTAGGGTACCCGGCTCTCCAAAATGACTCTGCATCAGCCAAGCCTGCCACTACCACATCAGCGGGATCAGAAACATTTAGAATTCCACTGATGAGGGTAACAGTGCTGTGGACAGACGAGAGAAAGGCAGGAAGAGCCAGGTCACCTGTACGCCGAATGCCCAGTCCGCCATATTTAATAGGCAGAGTTGCCTGGGACCAAGTAAGAGAATTGGACGAAATGTTTAAAATATTACTCACAGTATCTTCTAGCACATTGTCAATAGATGATGTCAAAATAGGGAATTTCCAAACCGGGCAGCACCGATGAATATATAAGAATTTTGGAGAGAAAAGACACAAGCGTAAAATGTAAATGGCAATGTGAGGGTGAATCTTAAATAACATGTCCGATGAAATGTGGAATATATCTAATTTGGAATTTATTGTTGGGGCGATGGCGTCTTCATAGATTGGAGCACCGAGTAGGGTGAGAGAATCGCGGGACAGTAAAGAAAAGTTAGGTGTGACATTATTGAAACTTTGTATGATGTCATCCCTAGTACTGACAGGAAGGTTGTCTGATATAAAAACTTCACATTTATTCAAATTTAGTGTGAGGCCTATCTCAGCAAATTGTTTTGTAATTGTGTCCAAATCATATAAAACGGAAGACGCCTTCCCTCCTAGAGTGCCGTCGTCAAGGTACCAAATATTAAGGTCAGATGTAAGCTGTGTGATTACTGGATTGATGGCAAGACTAAAAATTGCGGGCCCGAGAGGGTCTCCCTGCTGACAGCCGACGCACGAGGATATTTCCTTGTTCCCAAACATTAATTTTGACGGTGTACCATAGCACTGTATTAAATAATCAAAGATTTCGGGAAGTTCTTTTTGCACTTCGAATAAAAGCATGTTGCGGTCTATGGAGTTAAATGCATTTTTTACGTCGACTTTTAATAGAACTTCGAAGTTACTATCCTCGACGAAGGTGCGAGTAGCGTGTACAGCGGCCTCACAACCGCCTCTGACCCCAAAACCAAGCTGTCTGGGTTTGAACTTGTCGGTGAGACGGCCGTGGAACTCGCGGCACCATAATTTTGAGGCTAAACGGCGCAGCGAGCTTCCCACTGCTATGGGTCGTATGCCCCCATCTTTTTTCTTTAAGGCAATAAGATTGGCACCATACAAAATAGGGGCGATTTCACTGCAAATCTGTCCGGATAGCATTAAATTAACCAAACCGGTCAGCTCCTTGAGAAGCGATTCTCCAGCATCACCCATAAGCGGGCTAGTTAAATCTTTGAGGTGTTGAGGGGTTATACCGTCTAGGCCTCCAGCTGAGCCATTGGGAAAGGAGCTGATCGCTTGTAAAGTAGCGGTTTCGGTCACTCGCAGAGGCTGTTGTGCAGTAGCAGGTGGTACGGGAAGCTGCACTGACGTCGAGGATACCGGGTGCTTGTCTTTAAGCGAAGTAAACACTTCGGGTGAATCTGAAGCCAAGGAATCGCTAGAAAATAAAAGTTTAGCCGCATTTCTAATGTTGCCATCACTAATTTTGTTTTCTATTGCTCTAATCTTATAATTTATATTTGTATTACAATGATCCATCGTTGGCGGTTCCGGCGAATCACCAGGAAAAGCCGGGTGGAGAACGTTATCTTTTATAATAGCCGAAAGAGAACGGTTTGATTTGTTACGTGGAATACAACAATTTTTATAAACAAAAGTGAGTAGTGCATCCCATGTGGCAAAGTTATTATTAGCTACGACCTTAGAAATGCATTCTGTAAAACTCCGGGCTACAGCAACTCGAGCACCCTTTGGAATTCGTTTCGCTATTTTAATAGTTGACTTTAAAAATGCTAAACGAGCGGATAGGTCAGCCGAAGAGGCAGCAGCGCTGGGAACAGATGCCCCGGGTCTGGTATTGGAAGCATTACCATCCGTTGAGGGCGGATCTATCCTAGGAACATGTGTCTTCCTGAGATGCATGTTTAACCCTCGATTACCTCTGTATGGTTTACGGTCCATGCAAATGGGGCATTCCATGTTTAAGACCGATGCACAAGACATAACTAATTTATGAAAATATACAAAATATAAACAAACAAAGGGGCTTTCAAAATGACGTTGCTGTCAGGGCTGCCGTCGCCGGCCGCTCATTTCTTCTTTTTTGGTGTTTCCAGCCGGGCCCGGTGTCTTCAACGTCGGCGTATATGAAGCGTGTGGATTTCTCTTCTTATTGATAGAAGGGTAACGTATATTAGCGAATATACAGGCGGTGTCTTCAAAGGAACCACATATGGGAAGATCCGATATCTTATTTTGCCACGATATAATTGTGGGTGGAATTTCTTGATTACGTGTATCTTCTGAGATAATTAGATAATACTTTCCTTACTTCTTAAATCTTAATAAGGAAATAAAATAAAAATAAAAATGAATCCCGGAAAAAATTAACTGTAGTTGACGTCCGAATAGTCTCTTGCGTAATATGTATGTACTTAAAAGTGCAAAAGTACGTCACAGGTTCTGATAAGATTCTGTTGAAATAGGAACTAATGAAGTGCCATTGGTGATGATCTTGGGGAATCGATGAAAGTCCTCAAATATTATCGGCCCCTAACAGCGATTCGGTTTTTCTCTATAGTAATCAACGCATTTGCTATCGGAAATCAGTTCATGTGGTAAATTGTAAAAAAAAATGGGAAATTTTCTCGAGGCTTGGCGGAGTACTACATTGAAGTCGGTTAAAACTTTGTTTTTAAAGTAAATTATTGGGCCTTATGCGTGGGGTGAGGCCCATTAGCGGGTTCTGAATTCGTAGCGAGCGTTTTATCTGTTCATTGCGCGGTCGATACGCGCTAGGCACTGTGGTTAGTTGGATCACATCACATGCTATGAATTAGATAAACCGCTGCCGCCCCCCGTGGTCGTAATAATAGCCCTTGACTTGTGGAGACCGGGCCGGCTGGGCCGTTGTCAGATCCCGAAATTTGGCGCAAACACGCACAGTGTATAGCTGCCCATTGCCGCTGTCGGCTGTGTCCCGTAAACAGTCGAGTCATAGTGCGGTCACTAGTGTGGTTGCATGCTAGTGTTGTGTGCGATAAGGACAGATTGTGGAATATTTGGAGAGGATTTAATTAGCACGAGATATCAACTAGGAATCTATAAATATCATAAAGGTACCGAATCTACATATTATACTACCAATTATTGAAGTTAGTTTTAATGTTGCGCCACCCACATTTTGTCCGGCAATTAAGTGGCAGAGTTAAATGGCATTAATTAGGCCGTTGGTGCTATAAGTTCTTTTGTGCAATCCTAGTAATATTATAAATGCGAAAGTTTGGATGTTTAGTTGTTACTCAATCACGCTTAAACGGATTAACCGATTTGGATGAACATTTACACGAAGATAGTTTAAAGCCTGGATTAAAATATAGGATAGTTATCTATCTACGCATCTATCCCGGGTACACATACTATGTACTCCACGCAGACGAAGTCGCCGGCGGAAGCGACTAATTAAATAAATTACAAAGAGGCAATGTTTGTAAGTTTGTACCTACTAATTGTAAGTAGTATTAGGTACGTCCTTACCTATGAAATTGGCGTTTTGTATGGAGACTTTTTTGAAAACTATTATTTTCGTATTATTCAGCAATGTCAAATTCAAACCAAACAAAATTTTGGTAGGAATATAATAAACTTTTAAGCTACATTTACACATAAATATCTTAATAAGGTACTTAAAAATAGTTCGCATCATAAAACTATTTAGGTATATACGTAATTTAACCGGCAGCACATGAAAAGGGTGGTTTTCAAGCTTTAATTTCAAACACTAAATAAATAATTAAAACTTATTATTTGTATATAAACCCTTTGTTTCATAGTCTAATATTGAAATTAAAAAATAATTTGGAAGTTGCACTAGAAATCTGTGAAAAAAACGCCGATAATTTAAGGACATAATATTTACTAATATAGTAGAATAAGATTTAACCTAACGTGATCTTATAAAGAAAAATACATTTTCAAAGTATGTTTACCAGAAGCTCGCTGGTTAGAGCTATAAGAACTATAACATTTCCTTTTATTATGAAATGGATATTATGATGCATACTTATCAAGAACTCGGGGGAGATCAAAAGATTCCACATCGGTACAAAAAGCACGAACGGCGTGACACTTTAGCAAAAGCGTGCGTAATTTTTTGATGTGGGTTTAATTTATAAAAATTTGCAAAAAAAGGAATTTTAATACGAAACTTTGCTGTCTCATGCTATTAGAAAAATTAAAAATGTGAAATACTAAAATATGTCACTCAAACTGAACAATTAGATTGTGTTGACCACAACATCTATAGTCAGCTGT
Source organism: Epinotia demarniana (assembly GCA_945867215.1). Classification (NCBI taxonomy): domain Eukaryota; kingdom Metazoa; phylum Arthropoda; class Insecta; order Lepidoptera; family Tortricidae; genus Epinotia; species Epinotia demarniana. The sequence goes on along the minus strand of OX244284.1, from coordinate 2,628,034 downwards.
CAGAAATTACATGATAATTGGTGTGAACCAACTTATGCCCTTCAATCTCACCATAAATAATATGATCTCACCCACTTTCTCTGTCAATATTTGCCACTTAATTGCTTAAGGCGCCGTAGGTTCAGCGAAGTTAAGCGAACAGAGTTTTTGAAACAATATAATGCGTCTGTTTATAATAATATGGTTTAAAAAAAACACGAATAGTAATCTAGAGGCTTTTCTGCAGCGAGATCAGTGTTTAGAAACATGATTAAGCAATTTTCGCTCGATAGAAAAAAATCACGAACATAGGTCTAAAAGGGTCTAAAATACATTCAAAATATTACTTACAAATTATGCACAAAAGCTAAAAATATTAAAATGGCTTCTAAAAATCGGCAATATCATGTTTGAGAGAAAACAGTGTTTACTTTTTTATTTATTTCAACGGCAAAAAAGTAAAATTAAAAAACATGATTTCTGCGCTTCCGAGCACGCACTTCCATCTCGCTCACGCTTATGCTCAGTGAGAGGGAGAGAAGACCATGAACCTGCGGCGCCTTAAATGTCACCCCGCCCTTGCCTCAACCTTCGTGTGTGACATCATTCTAAATACTATACTTCTATTGAAATACTAGCCTGGCGTCTGCCCTTGTGGAACTCGTTTGAATATAGCTCCATACAAACTTTCGCCCCCAATTTCACAACCTTCGTGAATTTCCAGGATTGAAACGTTCTATACCAAATATCATCTAAACCGTTTCAGCGGTTTAAGCGTGACGAGGTAGCAGACAGGCAGACAGACGGATGGACAAACTTTCGAATTTATATGTTATGCTTGTGTGGGATACCTGTGTAGACATACTGGCACCGTCCCACCTCCAACGGACTACTTCTAAAGCGGGTGCAGCGGCGGAAAATACCGAAAATCTGAATCGCATTAAATATAAAGGCCTTGGCAGAGAGTACAACTTTGTACTATTTGGCGTCGAGACCCTCGGTCCGTGGGGTCCCAGTGCTCAAAAGTTATTTGCGGAAATCGCAAAACGTCTGGGGACCAATTGACTTTCGAGGGCTCGAAAATCAAATAAAAGTAAATACGTAGTTTGTAGTGTCAAAATAGCCGGCACTTACTTTCTACCAATAGAATTGAATACGAGTGGTCAATACCACTCGTTATTTAATTTTCTATCGCTATTTCAAAATAGAATTTCATAATTTTTGTCAGTTTTCGAGTGAAAGAGTCGAGCGCTCGAAATTCAAAACGGTGCCCTGGTTGACGTAACTGGTGACCGAAGAGCTGGCGGCTTTCTCGCGCAACGCATCAGCATTGCCATTCAGCGAGGAAATGCCGCCAGCATCCTCGGTACAATGCCTCGAGGGCCTCTTTTAGATTTAACTTAGTTCGTATATACTTTTTTAAAATAATATCATCATATATTTTTAGGATATGGATTTGTGGGTTCACTAATGGTCGACCAAAAAATTATTGTCAAAAGTTCATTTGACAAACAACGTTTCACCTAATGATCATTTGGCAAACGAGACATTTGACAAAAGTATCATCTTACAAAAACTCACTTAGCAAATGATCAATTAGCAAACACTACACTTGGTAAATGGGTTAAATAATAAAATGTCAATTGACTTTTTTCATTTCACCAAATAATATGATTCGCAAATTAAGCATTTGTCCAAATGTCAACTTTCATTTGCTATAGATTATATACATGTAAGTTACAAGATTAGATTAGTATTAGAAAAAAGTTGTCGGTTCTGGCGCTTCGCCGGCCGCTGCCGCGCCACGCTCGCTTCGCTCGCTCGGCTCGCGCGCTGTATGTTCGCAGTTCAACCTAACACTCCTCCTCGTTCTTTAGAGCACAACCGGAAATAACGCTAGGATTACTTTAAGGTACCCCATTAAACATGTAAGGTACTTAGGTGTATATTTCCGATTGTGAAACAGCGAAATTGTTTTTTTTAAATGAAAATCCATGTTACCGGCGATACGTAAAGTATTACCATTACGTAAGGCTAATATCTATATTTATCTAAATATGCACAATGTTGGTTTTTGAAGCATTGTTATTTACATATTTCCTTCAATATTTCATTTTTATCCATGAGTATTTGACAGGTTTGAATCCTAGTACCTAGGACACTAAATACAATATCAAAACAATATTTGGAAAGAGGCTGCTTCAACTTAAAACTTGATAGTTGCTTCAAATCATTTGCACTTATTTCGAAAAAAAGAACATTAGTTATTAATTTATCTACAATCTTTGAGATTGTTCTGAAATAATCATTAGTTTTCGAACATCACCTCGTATCCAACAGACAATCAGTCTACCTTCACTAAGGAAGAAATTTCCCCGAAGGGAGTCAAGTTCAGACGTATCGCGGTCGGTTACCTGCCCCCCTATTCTGTAACTTGTTTAAAGCTCACCTCAACGCTCACCCACAAATATATCTTGATACCGCGATGCGTAGTAACTAAGCGTAGAAGTTTCGTGACGGGAGACCGGCGGGGTGAGCCGCATTAGCGCGTACCGAATAACACCCTGGGGGATAGAATAGGGGGGCTAACACCACTAAAGTGCGCAACACATCGCAGTAATAGTGTGTTTTTGTAGTCTGCAAACATTGATACTATGTACGTTAGTCTCTGAAGGTATTTGTAATGGGCCGTTGTGGTTTGAATTAAAGACATAAATATCGAACTAAAATTACCCAAGTAGCAAGCCAGCTAGACACAATTTTGCCAAACGTTCAGATTATTAATGAAATATTGTAGATCAAGATACGTACTTGTTTTCTGCTTCTTTTGGCGGCTCATATAATCGCCAACAGTGCTTAAAACGCCCACATTTTGCACATTTACTCGACGAAAGGCTTTCAATATGGTGCCGGCAACTGTCAGTCTATAGAAACTTGTCAAACTTTCCATACAATCAGATTTTTTTTCTACTCCTGTACTTTTATCTGTCATCCCGAACACTAACATAAAGACATACAAAATAAGTCTGCAGAAAAGGGCGACAAAACGGGTAGTACATATTACGTGATCAACACTAATTTAACAACAAAATACATTAGGTACTACCAACTTAACAAACAACTGAATGTTTTTACTTCAAAGAAATTATTGTACTGAAGGCATTGCTGCCAACTTAAGAAAAACATTATTCTTAATATGACGGTACTGGCAAGTTGAATTAAGAACAAAACAGACGTGTCATGTTTCCAATTTCCCACCAAAGTTCCAGTTCAAAATTAAAATACGAAATATGATATGAAGTATGAATGGAATGGGAATGTTCTCAGTAACTTAGTTAGTGCAGTTAATGCAGTTTTTGGCGAAAGGTATTTTAATATTCCAAGCACGATTCATTTTAATTAACTTTAATTAAAATTTTAAGCCTAATTAATATTTCAATATTCCTCTGTTTGGAGAATGTTTCCAGAAACAAGGGAATATTCCCGGGAATGGGTATTCCCCGGCACATCACTACTCTCTCGCATGGCGCGCCGCCCGCTGGCACCCGAAGTCTTAGCCTAAGGTCGCCATAGAGGACGCGCTTTGATCGCGACGCGACGGTTGCGTCAATAAACCATTCAAGGCCACCAAGTCTAATTGCATACAGGGTGATATCGGCCCCGTAAACCTGCGATCTGGGGTTTTACTAATTACGATCAGAAAAACCGATGTCCGAAAAAAGTGGGTAGATTGGAAGAGCTTGTGATTTTGTAAAATATTTGCATAATTTCCTACAGCACGTGTCCTACAATTTTATTCCATTTTATGACAAATATTATTTCATACCTCAGTGGCATTTTTAGCACAAAATTTTAAAGTAGGTTAGTACCTACTTATATTACATACTGTCAAGTAAATGAGTTTTTCGGAACTTATGTACTTACTGTTAGCTTTTCGGTGAAGAAACCGGTCTAATGCCAATAAGGTCTAGTTTTCCCTCTGGTTTGGAAGGTCAGATGGCAGTCGCTTTCCTAAAACTAGTGCCTGTCACACTAGTAGGTGTCAAAGCGGACCCGGCGGAAGCATGCTAGGAGGATATTGCACAGAATCGGCGAGCTTTCCGCTTCTATACAATTCGAAAAAAAAAACAAAAAAAAACAAATGTCAAGTTTATTTATATAGGTGACCTAATTGCTTCGCCTTTGTATTGCAAAGAATGCAGGCAAACCCGCGGGGTAAAAAATAGCCTATAATCATCCAGAAAGTCCGTTATACTCGCGATTGAAAGAATTTTTGAAATCGGATAATCCATTCCGCAGATTAACCTACAATTTCACAGACTTCCTATTTATAATATTAGTATAGATAGATAACAGTCGACTAGAAATACCATATCATACTAGCTTCTGCCTGCGACTCCGTCCAAGTCAAACTCGTTAATATCGTAGCTTCATACAAAACATCACCCCCCGTTTCACCCCTTTACGGGATGATTTTCGGGACAAAAGCTATCATATATCCTTCCCCGGGACTCAAACTGTGTATACACCAAATTCCATCTAAATCAAGCGGTTTTGAGCGTGAAGAAGTAACAGACAGACACACTTTCCCATTTATAATATTAGTATGCATCAAGGTACTAGTGATTTCTGATCACGTTTCTACTCCACCCTGTATACCGCACGCACGTCTGAGCCCTGGTCAATGAACCATGACATTGGGATTGGGCGAGACTCATGGCGCGTTGCCAGAACCAGTGTCATCTGAATACCATTCATCATCATCATCATATCAGCCGAAATACGTCCCCTGCTGGACAAAAGTCCTCCCCCAAAGAGTGCCACGATGACCGAGCCTGCGCCACCCAGCGGACTCCCGCGAGCTTTACCAGGTCATCAGTCCAACTTGGGGGCCACTCGAGAAGCTTTCCGCCCCCACGGCCATCGGTTCTACTACCCTTTCGCGCTAAGTTTTCCGTTGGCGGTATGACGAAACTCGAAAGGTAGCCCCAGCAAAACGGTTTTTCTTCTTATTTTCGAAATAAGTCATAGGTAACCTTTAACACCATATTTCGTAAATCACTTCTTAAATTTTTGCCTTTACCCATAGTTAAACCTCAGATTTAAACAAAGCGAAAAACGGACCGGCAAACTTAGCGCGAACGGGTTATACGTGCAATTAAAGAAAATGCCCCGCCCACTACCACTTAAGTTTATCATCTGAATACCATTAGCACAGTATAGGAGAATGTAGGTAATCTGAGGCCGTTTAGGAGCGTTTGTTACCTACTGCGCAGGGCTGTGTCAAGTTTGTGGCTTGGCATACCTATAATACTAATTTTGTTTTTAAGTATGCAAAGTATTTCTGTTACACTGTTCTGTTCTGTTAGACAATATTGTATACATACAGTAATCATATTATAGATAGTTAGGTATGTGTTTTTAGTTTCCCACTTCATCGAATAATTTAATACCACTAATACTATACCTAAAATATTTCCTTGTGTATAATAGTTGCCAACTACACTAGGTTGGTAGGTGCTTAGTTACAAGCCTATTCGGCTCCTTTGACTTGCGGCACGTGCTGCGCGGCGGCAATGGCGGCATTCGGTAAAATTAAACTTAACAATTGTTTTTACGTTTCATTGTGATTTAAATGAATACACTAAGAAAAGTAACTTACTTTTCTTGGTATTTGGAAAAAAGATAGCTCCGGATTTGTCCCAGTGTTATTAAGGCACCCATATACACAACAGTACACACGTTTCCGAAAGGACGACGACAACGACATGGTAGCGAGTGAGAGCGAGCGAACACGGCAACGGCGCGGGCGGCCCCGATTGAAGCATTCTCCATCATTCCCGAAGGCTATGTGTGCGTGCGTACCGAACACGCGCGCATGTGTACATCCGTGCGATGTACCTTTTTTCGATGTTTAATTACTGTCTTCTATACTGTGCCATTAGCGTGCAAAATTTTAACACTATCCTCCGGATGTCAGTGTAAAGGGGACGTCGATTGATTACGTGAGGTGGTCTTAGCGCTTTTCGATCCCTCTCTCCCCCACATAAGGTCAGATGAGATGGCATTGATGGCACTGCTGCTCCCGTTCAAGGCCATTATTAACTCACATAATTTTGAGTCATGCCTCTACAAGCCATTTCTGATACAGAGCGGAAAAACGCTGCTACGCCGACCTATGTACCGACACAGCTTTGACAATAAAAAATCTTATCTTATCTTATCTTACGCGCTACGGCGTAGCGATACGTGGCCTCCACTGACGTAATTAACGATGGCACCCCATTCATGCCAATTTGTAGCATCATAATAATATTCGTACGAGAAGTATAAAAACCTTGCAATAAAAAGAAACGCATTCCGTATGGTCTCGACTGAGTTCCAAACATCGGCTTTCCGGAATTTATTACCAGTATAACTTGAACCACGAGACCCGTAGCAACTGTACCTGAGCGGAGCTCAGACGTATACTGGCCCTTGGGCCCATAACCTGTTCTTTAGGTACTAAAATACCCAGACGGCCCCGCGCGGTGCTTATTTAAAAAAAGGTAGGTACGTAATACCTAACTCATTATCAATACAGATCGTGGGAAAGGAGTTCTTTGATAGCAACAGGATATTGGTCTAAGAATGAACATGGATAAGACGAAGATCATATCAAATGCCCATGTAGTACCAACTCCCATTACAATCGGACACTTTACGCTCGAAGTTGTAGACGATTATATGTATACCAAGTACAGACGATCCAGTTAGGTAGGTCCAACTTCGAGAAAGAGGTCAATCGTCGAATCCGACTCGGCTGGGCAGCGTTCGGGAAGCTACGGCAAATCTTTTCGTTCAATATTCCGCAGTGTCTCAAGACGAAAGTCTTTGACCAGTGTGTGTTGCCAGTGATGACATAAGGCACTGAAACGTGGTCGCTTACTATGGGCCTCATAAGAAGGCTCAAAGTCACCCAAAGGGCAATGGAGAGGACCATGTTGGGAGTTGGGAGAACCAAGGTAACCGATATAGCCCTCCGGATCGCTAAACTTAAGTGGCAGTGGGCGGGGCACATAGCACGTAGAACCGATGGCCGTTGGGGTGGAAAGGTTCTCGAGTAGCGCAGCGTGCGTAGGCCCCCGACAAGGTGGACTGATGACCTGGTAAAGGTTGCGGGAGTCCGCTGGATGCGGTTGGCGCGGGATCGGTCACTTTGGCACTCTTTGGGGGAGGCCTATGTCCAGCAGTGGACGTCTTTCGGCTGATATGATGATGATGATGAACAGGATATTATGATTATTATTACTTTGACATTGTTTTATAATGTTTAGTGTAATTTTGACTTTTGTAATTGATTATTTATGCACCTATGTAATGAAAACATATGCAATGTCTGCATGTGGGCTGAACATACTGTGCTGAGAAGTCTTATTGACATTCTGTATTATACAGGGTGGAAATAGATTTTGGGTCCGTGAGGGCAGTTTACAGATTTAGAAATAAACATACAGGGCGCGAGAAAATGGAAACTTTTGACAAACTTTTTTTTTGATGCCAATCGATCCCATTTCTGTCCAGGATCAAAAGCTTGTATGTGACCAAAACAAAATTTCGGGCTAGAAAAGCCATAAATCGAGAAAAACGTTTTCCATACAATTTGTAAAAAAGGAAAATAATATTTTTACATGTATTTTTTTATGTCATTCGATTCCATTTCTATCCAGTATACCTACTGTATTCTGGCAAATAAATCATATTGCTTGATTGATTGATTGATTGACCCTCTTACTAAACGGATATATATGTTGGAGAAAGGTTGACCGGAGCGGGTAATTGGGCTTCTGCTGGGATATCGGGCATGGGGACGGACTTCCTATCACGTTTGCAAATAAAAATCAGACGAAATATACCACTTATGCTTTATTCGCATTCACATAGTTAAAAGATAGTTAATAGTAACACTAAACTAAATATCGAATCGGATTCACACAACTATTAACGGTAAGCTATTTATTTGCCATAGACCTTAACATTGTACTAGGGTACTTAGGTATGCACTAGATCGGAAACCGACAAGTCTCTTGGCGAGAACGTCTAATTCGTACAAGCGCTCCATACAGAATGTCCCGCAATGGCGGTTTATTCCCGCCAGCTAGATACCGATTCCCGCCAAGAGCCATGTCCAAGCGAGGGACAAAGTTGTTTAACCAATCAGCGTCAAGATATTAGCCCAACGCTTGGGTTTCCAGTGTACCAACATAAAATTACAATCGACAGCCAATCAGAATAAAGAACCACCGGACATTAGTCTACAGGTTGGCCAACTTAACTCTAAACATAACATTGCCATTTAAATCACAATTTACCAGCAGGGTGTTACCAGCAAATAAAATCAAATGAATTACTGTCAAATGGAGTCACTACCAGTTGACAGCGATCAAACAACAACCGATTGTTTACATAAGATTACCCACTTTAAAATTATAAACATCGTTGCCAACTGGTGGCTTCGCCATCACAATTCGACACGGCCATCATGACCATCACCCGTCCTCGGGTGCGCTATCTGTGAACAATAAAATAATCTGAGAGTATATCGCTCGGCTAACCTGACACGAAACTTAAGCTTAGACAACATACATTCACACACACAGTGTGAATTACATTCTAAAGTCATTACATTGAAAAATCAGACCATACAGTCAATCTAAATCACACTACACAGACTCACACCAGTCCTTCGGTGTTTTCATCACATTGTGATGATGTGCCAGTACATCGGCTTGCTAGAACTAATAACTCGTCAGAAGTTAACCATCTCAGCCGCGTAAGTGCTACTCCTCGCATAGAGCATACCGCATAATAAAAAGCAGTCAACGTGCACCTCTTACATGCTCCGGCACTTCTGACGCAGTTACTAGACCGTGCCCAGTCCGTCGGGCGTGCTCTCAGTTCATCGAAAGCACAACATCAGACATGCAATGCCCAGTCCATCGGGCGTGCCTTCAGTCCATCGAAAGCACAAACTCAAAACAAATAATGCCCAGTCCATCGGGCGTGCCTTCAGTCCATCGAAAGCACAAACTCAAAACAAATAATGCCCAGTCCATCGGGCGTGCAATCACCATAAATTTAATAGTCAGTACCCAGTCCATCGGGCTTGCTCTCAGTCCATCGAAAGCATAATTGTGTCAAAAGTGAAATCACAGAACACCTCCACTAGAAGCCTAATGTTTGTAATTTTGTTCCCGACGCGAGTCACCAAAGCATGAGGAAGAGGTGAGGGGAAGGGCGGGTGCTAACAGCGTTGCGATTGGGCGATGCGCTCGCGCGCAGAATGCGTAGTGATGGGACATATTCACGTACAAGCATCCTAATTTTTTAGGTACATTTTAAAGTAAAGTAAGTAACTACTTACTATACTTTTATCTTTAAGTTAAGGTAAAGTATAGATAGTTTTGTTACCATTTTAATACACAGTAAGTTAGGAATCCTAACTGGTACCGTAATTTTTTGCTGATAAATCATGGTAGGTACTTACTGTACATATTAAAATGGCAATTAAACTATCTATACTTAAAAGTGTGCTAAAAAAATACTGACCATTTAGTATTTTTGGTTCTAAAGATTAAACTACAAATAATTCAGTATTTTTTATGGAAAGTTTCGGAGCAGTTTAATAATAAGTAAAGTCTCATTATTCCTTTAAAAGTTGTATTTATTGTTCTCATTTTAAAATAAAACAAATTAAACACGAAAAAGGCATTCGGCTATTTAGGATGGTGACGTATCTCACACCAACTCCGAGTTCCCTCGCACTTTCTCGAAGTTCATCATCAGGCCCATTTTGTGGCACTGGACCCAACTGCTCACTGAGAGGATTCTAAGAAACCCGCACAACGTATATCTATCTCACACCAACTCCGAGTTCCCTCGCACTTTCTCGAAATTCATCATCAAGCCCATTTTGTGACACTGGGCCCAACTGCTCACTGAGAGGATTCTTAGAAGCCCGCACAACGTATATCTAACTCACACAAACTCGACTCGAAGTTCCCTCGCACTTTCTCGAAGTTCATCATCAGGCCCATCTTATGACACTGGACACAACTGCTCACTGAGAGAATTCTAAGAAGCCCGCACAACGTATATCTATCTCACACCAACTCCGAGTTCCCTCGCACTTTCTCGAAATTCATCATCAAGCCCATTTTGTGACACTGGGCCCAACTGCTCACTGAGAGGATTCTTAGAAGCCCGCACAACGTATATCTAACACACACCAACTCGACTCGAAGTTCCCTCGTATGACGATTTAAACTCATTCACTGTTGTTAAAGTACTTTATTAACATCTCTACAAATCACTGCTTATGCTACGCTAATATATTTAACATTGATTATTTCTTGACAGTAAGACAACCGCTCACTTCCAGTGCCGTTTCTAGAATGCCCGCCTTTTGATCGACTAGGCGCTTAAAAACTACCGGACCGGAACTCGAATCCGATTGGCCAACGATTCTTGCACGTGATTGGTTCATTTCAATCAACCTGTCCAAAGACTTTTTAATGTTACCAGTCCAATTTATTTTAAAAACCATAACATTCGGCCATCCGACTCGTGCAACGTCCCGGTGCACGCACCTTACATAAATTAAGTATATGAATGATCCTTATACTGAGAGACATAACATTTACAGGTATTGAATTCACATTGCAGAATGCACTGATCTGTGATTACTTCTACTGAAATGTTATTCATATAATTATTCTTACCTAAGGATACATATATCATTATTATTATTATCATTTTTACTTATATTTCATCACTATGTAATTACACATATAGTATTTCAATGTATCATTTACATTCTCTATAAATTCGATCTATACAACCATAACATTCTATATTCTCAAGTAACAAAACGGTTGTCGAAAATATAACCTATTTGATAGTACTCTAAGGAATGCGTTGAATAAATGCATCCAAAAAAAACAGAACAATTTCAGACTAACCCTAAGGAAATTGCGAACTCGTTCAAAATATTTTTCTACTCCATAGGAAATTCCCTTACAATGACTGCCAGTAAAACACCCTTAACTAATTTTTAAGTCCCGTTGACCCATAAAGTACATTCTGACTTATACGATATTATAAGTTAGTTAATCAATTTACCAGACGCGTTAAAAAATTCCTTAATAAAGCCCGTTCACAAAAGGGTGAAATATCTGATGTAAATAATTACCGACCATTACTGCCAGCCTTCTGCCAACATGTACTAAATTATATGAAACGGTTATGATAAAACAACTATACCATTTTTATGAAAAATATAAAGTACCTACTGAATGATAACCAAAACGGTTTCAAGAAAAATCGCTCAACGACACTAGCAATCTACGAATATGTCGAAGAGTCTCAAGGTTATTAAATTATTAACGATATGAAATACGCATGCGTTAGAGTTTGTCATTATTTACTATTGGGCAAGTTGTACAATTCGGGAATACGAGGCTCTGCCCTCGACTGGTTTAACTCATATTTTACCAATCGCTTCCAGTATGTAGGAATTGAACGTGGACTCCAAACAGAAATAACACAAAATATTCGATCTGATAGTCCCTGTGATAGGCTCTATTCCGCAAGGTACGAGTGTCCTGGGATGTAGGTATATATTATTCCTTGTGTACAAAATTGATCTTCCAAACGATTTGGAAGACCACTGTACTCTCTTCGCGGATGACATTTCTATATTGCTATCGTGTGGTAATATTAACGGAATTAATAACAAATTAACTCTGATCATAATTAGAATTGTAAACTGGTTACAACCTCACAACTTACAGCTTAATCACAGCAAAACTAAAATAATTCAATTTAAGCCCTATCAGGGAGCCACATTGCCAAAAGTTTACCACTACAAAGACACTAAATTAAAAAAACTTACACGATGCAACATTATTGGGAGTAAATTTGCACACAAATGTGAATTGGACGTCACATATTTTAAACATCTCCAAAAAAAAAACTATCCTCCTTCGCCTACGCCCTTCATCTCCAGCATCTCAAGCGCGTAACGGAATTTAAGACAGCCCACACTGCGTACTATGCATGTGCATACCTATTCTAGGCTCTCATACGGTCTTGATCTATGGGGAATAGTACCGATACAGATAAAATATTTATCCTTCAATAAAATATATGAGGATACTTGTAAATCTTGGCCCAATGGACTCAGGCAGACCATATTTTGCTCACCCTTGCCTCCATGTAGGTATATTTTGAGACGTGCTAGTTTATCAGAAGTTCATTAAGAAAGTATAAATAATAGAAGAAATAACCACAATCTTATTAACCCAAAGTTACGGTTTTCCAAATTTTTAAAAAATATCTCGCGTAGCGTAGGTGAGTCACAATCAGAATTTATAATCATTAACCAAAATCGTTAAAATTTTAATTGAACCAAACACTTTCGATAAACAATTAAAAATATTCTTCACCCAAAAACTTTATTACAGCCTAAACTAAAAGATTTACTTTGAAGATGTACCTATTTATAGCTAGTAGTTAAAGTTAAATAATCAAATGCATGTTAGTTGAGATAACAATCATATAGTAAAGAATCATAATTATGTATATCTGAAAATCAGACCTTATCGGTTCTTAATTTAGTCAGATCGGCCTTTCAAAGCACACGATCATTTCCAATCAAATCCTTCAAAATTATTCCTTGTGCTGGAAAGCCACTGGGCTGTGAGACGGTGAAACCCTCTGCTGACAACATTTTTGTCATCGTGACTGGATTGACTGGTGGCTCCGACGTCTTCAACAGTCCAAGTCGTCGTTGGAACATCTTTACGCGCCTTCTTGTGGTGCCTCCGGGGTGAAGACGACTTCTGATGTCTACTCCTCCTCCGTATGACGCCTCGTGTTTCATCTGGCGTCTCATACTCGGCATCGGTTGTCATCATCTCGGAATAACAAAACAATATTTTATAGAGTTATATTTAAATCCAGAATAAAACCAAAGCTAGTGGCTCGAGCCACCGACTAAAACATCCTCCCAAACTTGAATCCAAATCAGATCTCAAACATGAACCTTAATCTCAAACTCTATCTTAACTAACTGCTCAGTTCATCACTACCTAACTTAGTCCACTCAATGTGTGGTCTTAAAATGTCATTTCTTAGCTGCATTCTATATTTTAGATCACTAACCTTACCCAGTCTATATATTTTGGAAACGGCTCTTTTGTTAAATGTAATCCTAAATTGTACGGAAAATTGCTGACATACGAAGGCTCCCTGTACGAAAAACCAGACCACAGTACGAAAACGCATTGCGTAATAAATTACTTACGTCAAACCGCCTTAGTAGTTACGCAAAAGTGTATTGGGAATGGTGCCACAAATATTTAATAAAATTCCAGACAACATATACATATATTGAAAAATGTTATTATAGTCTAACATTTATTATACTCGTAGTATAACAATTTTTAAATGATACTGACTTATAATTTATTACGCGGACAATTTATATTAATCTTATTGAATCTTCTCTTTTTGACATTTAAATAATGTATTATCTTTTGCTAATCAAAACTATCGTAGTGAATGTTTCTCGTTATTTAATATGATTTGCATGACATTCTTGTAGTTTGATCTATTTATTTAAGCATTAATTATAATTTATGATTAACATTATATCATACTCGTACGCCTAATGACAAAACAACGTGTCTCACATGTTTATTTTCTTTAAGACCAAGTTATTGTACCTATTTTTTTACGAATAAATGATTCTCATTCTCATTCAGTCTAAAACTCCGCCAGTCAGAAAAATGATAATAGTAATCATAGTCGTTACGCATTTAATCTCCCACTGCATGTATCATCACTGTAGGCATAGCCTTTTAGCGGCTACGCACGTGGTCACACACGCTAGCTTGCTGGCATAAAACATATCATAGGCTCACATGGCCCGTTTAGTAGTACGCACATGGTGATGCACTATGTAATTCGATAACCCATTACAGGCACACCTGGCTGTGTGCTGGTTTCTGAGGGTTGCCATGTAACAGACCCGTTAACTGGAACTCTGTGGTATAAAGCGTCTCACTTTGAGCCTAATCCTACTAAGTAGTCATAAAATTACAGAAATCTTTGCACAACTGCATGCAGGTTGGATACGCATGAATTATTCTAGTTTATAAGATCTTTGTTCTTAACCATGTTCAAGCACTTACATTTTTTAATTTTAAAATAGTAAAGTTACTAGAAGGCATTAATTTCGGATACTATTTAAAGTACATACATCTAAATAAATGCTTGTTTGCCCGGTAGTGGTAATTGCATAATTATAATTGACAAGGCATACTTAGCCTGTGCCATACCTGTGTTTGCAGAGTGATTACACATTTACATAGTGCAAGCACAGGTGATTCAATCAGGCATACTTAGCCAGCTCTAATCTAACAGACATACTTAGCCTGTTCTAATCTAACGGACATTCCTAGCCTGTTCTAATCTAACGGACATAGTTGGCCTGTACCTCCTTCCAGATCGGTGCATTTGAAATTGTAATTGATTGCTACTGAATTATATTATTCAAATATGTTACAGCTACACTTATACTGAAATTTTGATATGTGTACGGACATTAAGACACGTTAATCAGACATACTTAGCCCGTTCTATCAGATAGAACAAGAAATGGTGACTTTGATATTTATTTGGAGAAACTGGAATTATTTTTAAGTAGTCTTAATGGCGAAAATAAAAGGTATCTGATAGTTGATGACCACAATGTAGATTACTTATCAAATAACAGTGCGAAACAGCGGATAGATGACGTACTGAATAGCTTTGGATGTAAAAACATAGTTGATTTTCCCACTCGTGCAATCGCCGAGTCGAGTTCGAGTATCGACTGTGATATTACAAACTTAGGCAGCGACTGTATCGCCGTGCATACCGCGATAAGCGACCATAATGCCTAAGAATATCAGCTGAGCGCACACACTAAATTAGATTCGAACAATTACAACTTTGTTGAGCGCTGTGTGTTATTTTGTGACGATTGTGACACAAATTCTTATAATTTTGACTAAGCCAACTTTAAACTGTAATTTATCTCATGAAATAAAATAATCTAATTCATACTCACACATACATACTTAGCGGGATCTATCGGGCATACTTAGCACTATCTATCGGACATACTTAGCCTGATCTATCGGACATACTTAGTCCGTTCTAATCTAACAGGCGTACTTAGCCAGATCTATCGGACATACTTAGCCCGATTTATCGGACATACTTAGCCCGATCTATCGGACATACTTAGCCCGATCTATCGGACATACTTAGCCCGATCTATCGGACATACTCAGCCCGATCTATCGGAAATACTTAGTCCGTTCTAATCTAACAGGCATATACTTAGCCCGTTCTAATCTAACAGATACTTAGACTGTTCTAAAAGATATACTTAGCCTGTTCTAAGATACAAACATTGTCCTTATCAGCCTTTTCATAAATTAAACAACACACGCCATACATGACTGAATCAGGCACTACTAGCCTGCTTAGCCACTCTGAGCTTATGGACTAAATGTACTGGTTAAATTTTAAACTCGTGGTTTGGAATTTACCGTAGATCATTATCAGGGGTAACCTCACCACATGACCTCAGGGGTCAACATAAAGGGGCTCTGCATATTGGCTCTACATATCGGCTCCACATATCGGCTCTACATATCGGCTCTACATATCGGCTCTACATATCGGCTCTACATATCGGCTCTACATATCGGCTCTAGATATCGGCTCTACATACCGGCTCTACATACCGGCTCTACATATCGGCTCTACATATCGGCTCTACATATCGGCTCTACATATCGGCTCTACATATCGGCTCTACATATCGGCTCTACATATTGGCTCTACATATCGGCTCTACATATCGGCTCTACATATCGGCTCTACATATCGGCTCTACATATCGGCTCTACATATCGGCTCTACATATCGGCTCTACATATCGGCTCTACATATCGGCTTTACATATCGGTTCTACATATGGGCTCTACATATCGGCTCTACATATAATTTATCACTGAATTATCGAACATGCTCATCTCCAGGGAGTGCCCTAGCAAGATAAACATGCAAGACCAACCGTATGAATCTCCGGAATTATTCCGTAACGATAAATACAGTTTAATCCTAAAACTATTCCAACTATAATTTTATCTAAAATGTCCATCTCTAGGGAGTGACCTAGCAAGATAAATATGCAAGACCAACCGTATAAATCTCCGGAATTACTCCGTAATGATAAATAGAGTTTAATCCTGAAACTATTCCAACTATAATTTTATCTAGCATGCCCATCCAGGGAGTGACCTAGCAAGATAATTATGCAAGACCAACCGTATAAATCTCCGGAATTACTCCGTAATGATAAATAGAGTTTAATCCTGAAACTATTCCAACTATAATTTTATCTAGCATGCCCATCTAGGGAGTGACCTAGCAAGATAATTATGCAAGACCAACCGTATAAATCTCCGGAATTACTCCGTAATGATAAATAGAGTTTAATCCTGAAACTATTCTAACTATAATTTTATCTAGCATGCCCATCTAGGGAGTGACCTAGCAAGATAATTATGCAAGACCAACCGTATAAATCTCCGGAATTACTCCGTAATGATAAATAGAGTTTAATCCTGAAACTATTCTAACTATAATTTTATCTAGCATGCCCATCTAGGGAGTGACCTAGCAAGATAATTATGCAAGACCAACCGTATAAATCTCCGGAATTACTCCGTAACGATAAATACAGTTTTATCCTACAAATTCAGTAATCTCGAAAACTAACGGTTAATTTCAAACCAATTAACCATTGCAGCTGTTATCGCCCTACGTTGCAAGCTAATAATGAGGGCTAAAAACCGAGTAGTTCCCGTAGGGCCTCGCAAAAATTTTACCGTTAATTCCATTTATTTTATCAAACTCTCCACTTTTGTTTGAATTTGTACTTACGATTTTTTCTTGAGCTTGCGAGCGCAGAAAGGCTGGTTGTAGCCTTGTAAGAATCCCACTTCTGAGTTATGACGATTTAAACTCATTCACTGTTGTTAAAGTACTTTATTAACATCTCGACAAATCACTGCTTATGCTACGCTAATATATTTAACATTGATTATTTCTTGACAGTAAGACAACCGCTCACTTCCAGTGCCGTTTCTAGAATGCCCGCGCGCCTTTTGATCGACTAGGCGCTTAAAAACTACCGGACCGGAACTCGAATCCGATTGGCCAACGATTCTTGCACGTGATTGGTTCATTTCAATCAACCTGTCCAAAGACTTTTTAATGTTACCAGTCCAATTTATTTTAAAAACCATAACACTCGCACTTTCTCGAAGTTCATCATCAGGCCCATCTTGTGACACTGGACCCAACTGCTCACTGAGAGGATTCTAAGAAGCCCGCACAACGTATATCTATCTCACACCAACTCCGAGTTCCCTCGCACTTTCTCGAAGTTCATCATCAGGCCCATCTTGTGACACTGGGCCCAACTGCTCACTGAGAGGATTCTTAGAAGCCCGCACTACGTATATATAACTCACACCAACTCCGAGTTCCCTCGCACTTTCTCGAAGTTCATCATCAGACCCATCTTGTGACACTGGACACAACTGCTCACTGAGAGGATTCTAAGAAGCCCGCACAACGTATATCTATCTCACACCAACTCCGAGTTCCCTCGCACTTTCTCGAAGTTCATCATCAGGCCCATCTTGTGACACTGGGCCCAACTGCTCACTGAGAGGATTCTTAGAAGCCCGCACAACGTATATCTATCTCACACCAACTCCGAGTTCCCTCGCACTTTCTCGAAGTTCATCATCAGGCCCATTTTGTGGCACTGGACCCAACTGCTCACTGAGAGGATTCTAAGAAACCCGCACAACGTATATCTATCTCACACCAACTCCGAGTTCCCTCGCACTTTCTCGAAGTTCATCATCAGGCCCATCTTGTGACACTGGGCACAACTGCTCACTGAGAGGATTCTAAGAAGCCCGCACAACGTATATCTATCTCACACCAACTCCGAGTTCCCTCGCACTTTCTCGAAGTTCATCATCAGGCCCATCTTGTGACACTGGGCCCAACTGCTCACTGAGAGGATTCTTAGAAGCCCGCACTACGTATATCTAACTCACACCAACTCCGAGTTCCCTCGCACTTTCTCGAAGTTCATCATCAGGCCCATCTTGTGACACTGGACACAACTGCTCACTGAGAGGATTCTTAGAAGCCCGCACAACGTATATCTATCTCACACCAACTCCGAGTTCCCTCGCACTTTCTCGAAGTTCATCATCAGGCCCATCTTGTGACATTGGACCTAATTGCTTACTGAGAGGATTCTAAGAAGCCCGCACAACGTATATATACCTCACACCAACTCCGAGTTCCCTCGCACTTTCTCGAAGTTCATCATCAGGCCCATCTTGTGACACTGGGCACAACTGCTCACTGAGAGGATTCTAAGAAGCCCGCACAACGTATATCTATCTCACACCAACTCCGAGTTCCCTCGCACTTTCTCGAAGTTCATCATCAGGCCCATCTTGTGACACTGGGCCCAACTGCTCACTGAGAGGATTCTTAGAAGCCCGCACTACGTATATCTAACTCACACCAACTCCGAGTTCCCTCGCACTTTCTCGAAGTTCATCATCAGGCCCATCTTGTGACACTGGACACAACTGCTCACTGAGAGGATTCTTAGAAGCCCGCACAACGTATATCTATCTCACACCAACTCCGAGTTCCCTCGCACTTTCTCGAAGTTCATCATCAGGCCCATCTTGTGACATTGGACCTAATTGCTTACTGAGAGGATTCTAAGAAGCCCGCACAACGTATATATACCTCACACCAACTCCGAGTTCCCTCGCACTTTCTCGAAGTTCATCATCAGGCTCATCTTGTGGCACTGGACCCAACTGCTCACCGAGACGATTCTAAAAAGCCCGCACAACCTATATCTATCTCAAACCAACTCCGAGTTCCCTCGCACTTTCTCGAAGTTCATCATCAGGCCCATCTTGTGGCACTGGACCCAACTGCTCCCCGAGAGGATTCTAAAAAGCCCGCACAACCTATATCTATCTCAAACCAACTACGAGTACCCTCGCACTTTCCCAAAGTTTATCATCAGGCCCATCCTGAAACCTAGACGCAACTGTTCACCAAGAGCATTCTAAAAAGTTACTAAAACGGTAAAGTAACTACTACTACTAGTACTACTAATACTTATTATATATTACACTATTTACTTTAAATAACGAACAATAAATAAAACTAAATTTAAGTTCTAATCTACAGAATAACTACTCAAACCAAAATAAACGAGAAATCTGTATTTTTGTTACATTTCTTCAAATCGGTACGAACGAAAGCACGTGGTTTGTCGGTTGACCATCATAGCATCATCGGGACATCACTAGTCGTGACGTGTTTTCGTAAGAAAGGAATAGCATATTGCATTTTCAAAGTGATGAAAAGTGACAGACATAGTGTGTCTGTACCTCAGTATTCGCACCGGCCAGTATAAAATGGCCTCCGCTGGCTATAAATATTTTCAATGAAATATTGAATTTGACTCAACTGTGGAATGAAATTCCATCTTTTTTGTAATTAGAAGTCTTTGACGACTTTCCGCACCACCTCACACTACAAAAGCCCATAATTAGCCGCGAAAATCCTATTATTTTGTTTTTTTTTGTGAGAGTCATGCACACTCCGCACAGGTCGTTAACATGGACGCAACTGAACGGAAAGGCGGGCGACCGCGGATTAAATAAGCGCAACAACACCAACGCTTGGTGACTCGAGTCGCGAACAAACTGAGAAACAATAGGCTTCTAGTGGAGGTGTTCTATGAGTGAAATCCAGCAGCTAAACAAATTGTCAACCTAATCACATTAATCTGATACACTGGCACCATCAATGTCAGATTCTGTCATGGGGGTATTTGTATGTTCTATTAGCTGTCAAGTCATTTTAGCTAATGCCTATCTCCATCTAATACTTCAATAACTTCATAAAAAAGGTTAGAAACTTTGGGTCCAATTTTAATTGGTTGCTTTCCTCGTTCTTGATCAAAACATAATCACCTACTTAGAAACTTTGAATCTTAGCTTTATTACTATCGAACCTCCTTTGATTATAATCCGCACTTTCCACCATATTTCGGAAAGCCTGCTCTCTCATTGCCCTTGGGTTTGCTATTCTGCATGTTTATGACAGTAGCAGCAGATGTCTCAAATAAATCATAAGAGATGACAAGATTAAAGTAGTAAGTAACTCTACAGTTTCAATTTAGAATGCCAGTTACAATATGATCAAGTTCACTCTATCATTAAATGATTACTCCAAACCCATATAATTTCGACAAAAAAAAGATTTTATAGCACGTGAGAACTGCATAAAAACTCCGATGGCATGTGAACTGCTCACCGGATTAACTGTAGGCCATGGTGCGTTGCCACGACGCACACGGTAAGGAAAGAGGGTCTTCTGTTATTTCGTCATTGCCAATGCCGCCCGCCTGCTCGCCGAGTTCACCACGAAAAGCACGAAATCTCCACTGCGACGAAGTACCGCATTTCATTCTGTAAATGGCAATTTGTGTGGTATCAGTTTTATCATACCTACAGACCATGACGACGTTTACATCAAGCTATTCTTCAAGTAAACTAATTTGTCTTGAATTCAATTTGAAATTAAAGTTGATGTATTATTCAGAAAATTACACCAATGTCGTGGTCTACAACATAAAAAAAGCAATACAAATCTCATCAATAATGATTGAAACACTAATTATCGTTTGTTGGCTCTAATTTTGCATGAAATCAATTGGAACGAATACCGTCCTTTTATTTCTGTTGCTTCAATACAGTCGTTGTCAGTAGTGTCCGCAGCTAGCTTCAGCACAGCACGTGTCCTCTGATAGTCCGACGTGCGAGAACCGCCGATGCTGCACGGCCTCGAAACTTCAATGATCCACGCTACTGGACGAGACGTTTGCAGTCAGTAGTACTGCTTATAGATGTACGCCATGTCACACTGAAACATTAATTTCAAACGCGTAGCAAATATTTTCAACCCCGATACGGTATCAAGGTACTTTAACCAATTGCCACAAAGTTGTTAAGCAAAACAATGAAATTAATGAAATTTTAACACTGTTCTAAAAGTTAATACGAAAGTAGGTAGTTAGATTTTCACAAAGCTATCAAAATGAAATGACTACCTACACTTATGTACCACAATTTTGTAAACACGACAACTTTTAAGGAGAACGTAGGAAAAACACTATTGTTAACGGAAAATACGTCAAATCTTGTATCAACATAGCAAAAACATTAAAAATGGTTTGACCTCACCGGATTTATGAGCACGTCGTTTAAATTGGGCAACGTAGTTGTTCAGTAGACCGCCCAAACCATCTCGACATAAGCGAAGTCATCATCCTTGCTGTGGCCTGTACGCAATTCATTTTCTTTCGGCCGTACCAGAAATCGATCCACGTCACTCAGGTAATGGTGTGATTGCCTCCAATAAAGCCATTTTTTTTTGCTGCTCCATGAGCATTTCACACATGTGCACGTTCTTATTCACATCCTGTGGGCACTGATACCATCCCGCTTCTGATGTTGGAGAAAGGTTGACCGGAGCGGGTAATTGGGCTTCTGCTGGGATATCGAGCATGGGGACGGACTTCCTATCACGTTTGCAAATAAAAATCAGACGAAATATACCACTTATGCTTTATTCGCATTCACATAGTTAAAAGATAGTTAATAGTAACACTAAACTAAATATCGAATCGGATTCACACAACTATTAACGGTAAGCTATTTATTTGCCATAGACCTTAACATTGTACTAGGGTACTTAGGTATGCACTAGATCGGAAACCGACAAGTCTCTTGGCGAGAACGTCTAATTCGTACAAGCGCTCCATACCAGAATGTCCCGCAATGGCGGTTTATTCCCGCCAGCTAGATACCGATTCCCGCCAAGAGCCATGTCCAAGCGAGGGACAAAGTTGTTTAACCAATCAGCGTCAAGATATTAGCCCAACGCTTGGGTTTCCAGTGTACCAACATAAAATTACAATCGACAGCTAATCAGAATAAAGAACCACCGGACATTAGTCTACAGGTTGGCCAACTTAACTCTAAACATAACATTGCCATTTAAATCACAATTTACCAGCAGGGTGTTACCAGCAAATAAAATCGAATGAATTACTGTCAAATGGAGTCACTACCAGTTGACAGCGATCAAACAACAACCGATTGTTTACATAAGATTACCCACTTTAAAATTATAAACATCGTTGCCAACTGGTGGCTTCGCCATCACAATTCGACATATATATATATACTTTATTGTACACAATAACAGGTCAAAGAATATACATTGTCACACAATAGATCAAAGTACAAGGGCAAAACTTATCCCTGTAAGGGATCTTTTCCAGCTAACCTTTGAGCGATTGGAGTAGGTAGAACGAGATATTAGGTAAACTTATACCGACAAAAAAGTATGGTGATCGTGACGTGAATATTATATTAAACAGTAATATATATATTTTGTCCGGCTATTACACTTAAACGAAAGAGGTTGGAATGATTCCCGCGGTTTTTAGGGTTCCGTAGTCTGTTGACCCGCTATAGTTTCGCCATGTCCGTCTGTCTGTATGTCTTCGGCTTAGCTCAGTAACCCTTACTACTAGAAAACTGTAATTTGGTATGGGTATGTAAATCAATCACGCCGACAAAGCAGTAGAATAAAATCTTGTTTTTGTAGGGTACTTTCCCTACGCCTAGTGGAGATGTAATTTTTTTTCTCGTTACCTTAACCCATAGTGCGGGGTATCGTTAATATAGCTTGTGCAAGAATATTCATTTTCATCCTCCTAGCGTTATTCCCAATAATGCCCCTAAAGGAGCCCGGGGTCCGCTTTGACACCTAATCCCAGGATTTGGCATAGGCACTAGTTTTACGAAAGCGACTGCCATCTGACCTTCCAACCCACAGGGAAAACTAGACCTTATTGGGATTAGACCGGTTTCCTCACGATGTTTTCCTTCACCGAAAAGCTAACGGTAAATATTCCGTACATAAGTTCCGAAAAACTCATTGGTACGAGCCGGGATTCGAACCCACGACCGCCGCTTGACAGCCG
The DNA here is from genome assembly GCA_945867215.1 of Epinotia demarniana. Classification (NCBI taxonomy): domain Eukaryota; kingdom Metazoa; phylum Arthropoda; class Insecta; order Lepidoptera; family Tortricidae; genus Epinotia; species Epinotia demarniana. The sequence goes on along the minus strand of OX244284.1, from coordinate 2,604,774 downwards.
CATGCCTGAACCACTAGGCTACCGTAGCGTATAGCTAGCAAGAATATTCATTTTAATAACCATTTTTAACTCAGTGATTCGTTTGAGAGATATGGGCTGCCCTAATTTTTGTACGACTCATCGTGTATGCCCCCTTGCCGGCTAAATGGCTACTACTGGGGATGTGAAAAAATCGAGGCAGTAGTATCTATAATGAATTTAAAAGAGAAACCCATCACGGTTAAGTAGGCATAACTAGTAACCGAGTAGGTAATAGTCAATAAACTTAAAATGTACTTAGAAAGGCCAACTTTTCGTTGGCGCGCGCGTGTCAATGTAATCTAACTAAGATTAGACAGGCAACTATACGGCACCCTACAGTGCACATGGCCCGATGCACACTTGGCCGATTTTATGATACTCGCCTCCCCCGGTCACGTGGTCACGTGGGTGGTAAGGCCCTACCGCCAACGGCATTCGAAGTTTTCCCTCTGTCGCACTTACGTACCAAATCGCAAGTCTGACAAGAAGTAAGTCGCAAGTCTCGAACTTCGAATGCCTTTCGCGGTAGGCCCTCTGAACGATCCGAGGTAATTTGAGCTGACGCGAGCAATGAATGAATGAATCATCATCATCATCATCATCATATCAGCCGAAAGACGTCCACTGCTGGACATAGGCCTCCCCCAAAGAGTGCCAAAGTGACCGATCCCGCGCCACCCGCATCCAGCGGACTCCCGCAACCTTTACCAGGTCATCAGTCCACCTTGTCTGGGGCCTACCCACGCTGCGCCTTCCGGTACGTGGTCGCCACTCGAGAACCTTTCCGCCCTAACGGCCATCGGTTCTACGTGCTATGTGCCCCGCCCACTGCCACTTAAGTTTAGCGATCCGGAGGGCTATATCGGTTACCTTGGTTCTGCTGCGGATAGCCTCATTTCTGATGCGGTCACGCAGCGAAACTCCAACATGGCTCTCTCCATTGCCCTTTGGGTGACTTTGAGCCTTCTTATGAGGCCCATAGTAAGCGACCATGTTTCAGTGCCATATGTCATCACTGGCAACACACACTAGTCAAAGACTTTCGTCTTGAGACACTGCGGAATATTGGACGAAAAGATTTGCCGTAGCTTCCCGAACGCTGCCCAGCCGAGTCGGATTCGACGATTGACCTCTTTCTCGAAGTTGGACCTACCTAACTGGATCGTCTGTCCTAGGTATACATAATCGTCTACAACTTCGAGCGTAAAGTGTCCGATTGTAATGGGAATTGGTACTACATGGGCATTTGACATGATCTTCGTCTTATCCATGTTCATTCTTAGACCAACTCGCCCGGATGCTTTACTGAGGTCATCGAGCATCGTACTTAAGTCCTCCATGGTCTCAGCCAAGACTACTATATCGTCAGCAAACCGAAGGTGAGTGATGTACTCACCATTGATGCTGATGCCTAGCCTTCTCCAGTCCAGAGTCTTGAAAACGTCCTGCAGTGCAGAATGAATGAATGAATGAAATTATTTATTTGCTTTAAACATGGTATACAAGAGGTGACATGTTATAGTTACGTCGCAAATACATGTTTCACCATATGTGGCATGCAAATATTGAACAGATTATAAAATAATAAATTCATTATCAATACATTAATTAGGAAGTGAATGTAAAAAAGAAAAATTTTTTTTTTACATAAAAGTCAAAAGGAACACATCAATACCATTACCTACTATATGTCAATAATTTAAAACCACTTGACTCAACGTCATCGCTCAAGACTGGAGTTTTTTTTATTTAAGAATGTAAATGTTTACATTTTATTACGAGGGCATGAAAAAAAACTGCATTGTTTTTGTATTAAATACTAGCTTCTGCACGCGACCCCGTCCGCGTGGAACTCGTTTATATCTCAGATCCATACAAACTTTCACCCCCCCCATTTCACCCCCTTAGGGGATGATTTCGGGGATAAAAACTATCCTGTGTCACTCTCCATCCCTTCAACTATCTCCACTTAAAAAATCACACCAATTCGTCGCTCCGTTTTTCCGTGAAAGACGGACAAACAAACAAACAAATACACACACGTGTTTGTTTAGTTTACTAGGGTTAAGGTAGTTCATATAAATAAACAACAACTATAGTAACGAGCGTATTATCCGCCAACAAACTGTTCTAAGTTTGGCGGAACTTTGTTTGTTAAACTAGCGTATAAGATTTTGTGAAATATAAAAAAAAAACATACACTTTCCCATTAATAATATTAGTATGGATATCATGCTCAACATATTACAATACTCGATAGCTCATTCACAGGAAGAGTGGCTCACACAATGACTCTTTCGAAGGAGAGAAAAAAACAGTTGCTTTTTATACCGCGTCCGTGATATGCTATACGGTCAGCGTAGCCTATGGACGATTATTGTTAAGATCAGGTAGGCTGTCCGTTTGCCTGTCGTGCTATTATTACGATTTAAACTCATTCACTGTTGTTAAAGTACTTTATTAACATCTCGACAAATCACTGCTTATGCTACGCTAATATATTTAACATTGATTATTTCTTGACAGTAAGACAACCGCTCACTTCCAGTGCCGTTTCTAGAATGCCCGCCTTTTGATCGACTAGGCGCTTAAAAACTACCGGACCGGAACTCGAATCCGATTGGCCAACGATTCTTGCACGTGATTGGTTCATTTCAATCAACCTGTCCAAAGACTTTTTAATGTTACCAGTCCAATTTATTTTAAAAACCATAACATTCGGCCATCCGACTCGTGCAACGTCCCGGTGCACGCACCTTACATAAATTAAGTTTATGATCCTTATACTGAGAGAAATAACATTTACAGACATATTACATTTACAGGTATTGAATTCACATCGCAGAATGCACTGATCTGTGATTACTTCTACTGAAATGTTATTCATATAATTATTCTTACCTAAGGATATATATATCATAATTATTATTATCATTTTTACTTATATTTCATCACTTTGTAATTACATATATAGTATTTCAATGTATCATTTACATTCTCTATAAATTCGATCTATACAACCATAACATTCTATATTCTCAAGTAACAAAACGGTTGACGAAAATTATAACCTATTTGATAGTACTCTAAGGAATGCGTTGAATAAATGCATCCAAAAAAAAACAGAACAACTTCAGACTAACCCTAAGGAAATTGCGAACTCGTTCAACATATTTTTCTACTCCATAGGAAATTCCTTTACAATGACTGCCAGTAAAACACCCTTAACTAATTTTTAAGTCCCGTTGACCCATAAAGTACATTCTGACTTATACGATATTATAAGTTAGTTAATCAATTTACCAGACGCGTTAAAAAATTCCTTAATAAAGCCCGTTCACAAAAGGGTGAAATATCGAATGTAAATAATTACCGACCATTACTGCCAACCTTCTGCCAACATGTACTAAATTATATGAAACGGTTATGATAAAACAACTATACCATTTTTATGAAAAATATAAAGTACCTACTGAAGTAGTAAGTACCTTCTTGGTTTTAAGAAAAATCGCTCAACGACACTAGCAAACTACGCATATGTCCAAGAGTCTCAAGGTTATTAACTTATTAACGATATGAAATACGCATGCCTTAGAGTTTGTCATTATTTACTATTGGGCAAGTTGTACAATACGGGAATACGAGGCTCTGCCCTCGACTGGTTTAACTCATATTTTACCAATCGCTTCCAGTATGTAGGAATTGAACGTGGACTCCAAACAGAAATAACACAAAATATTCTATCTGATAGTCCCTGTGATAGGCTCTATTCCGCAAGGTACGAGTGTCCTGGGATGTAGGTATATATTATTCCTTGTGTACAAAATTGATCTTCCAAACGATTTGGAAGACCACTGTACTCTCTTCGCGGATGACATTTCTATATTGCTATCGTGTGGTAATATTAACGGAATTAATAACATACATACATACATACATACATATACTCACGCCCGTATCCCATTGGGGTAGGCAGAGACTAAGGAACGCCAAATACTACGGTCCTTACATACTTCTTTCGCTTCGATCACATCCATACATCTCCTCATACAGGCTCGTCGGTTTCGGGTACTCCTGACCTGGCCTTTTAACAGTATTGCTGAAATTTGGTCATGATACCCTCGCCTAGGCCGCCCCCTACCGACCCTTCCATCCATCTCCTGGACGTAAATCCTCTTAGTCAATCTACTTTCACACATCCTCTCAACATGCCCAAACCACCGAAGCGTACCTTTCTCAATCCTAGTCACTACATCGTCTTCTATTCCACATTTTTCTCTTATTACACAATTTTTTATTCGATCATTCAAACGAGCTCCACACATACTTCTTAACGCTCTCATTTCAACTGCATTCAGTCTACTCTCATGCTTTTTCTGAAATACCCAAGTCTCACTACCATACATCAGTGTAGGAACAAGCACTCCTCTGTGAACCGCGAGTCGAGCCTTCTTTGTTATATTTTGGCTGCTCACAAACGCGTGCAATGCTCCATTCACCTGATTTCCCGCTTTTACTCTTCTTTCAATGTCACCATCACACTTTCCGTCTCTCGTAAATAAAGAACCCAAGTACACAAATTCATTTACTTGCTCCACTCTCTCACTGTCAATCAGAATATTGCACACAGTCACACGTTCTTCTTTCTCAAATACCATCACTTTTGTCTTACCCACATTGACTTTCATACCCTTCCGCTTCAGCGAGTCATCCATACAAGTTACCATCTCTTGCAGCTCCTTCTCTGATGACGCAATGAGCACCTGGTCATCAGCGTATAGGAGGCATTTGACGAGTAACTCACCCATTTTTAAACCACATTCACTCTCTTTTAAAGGCATCAAACAACTGTCCATAAATAAGTTAAACAACCATGGCGAGGCCACACAACCTTGTCTAACACCTCTTTGGATGCTAAACCAGTCTGTGTAGCCACCATTGATCCTTACGCATGCTCTAGATCCCTCGTAGAGGGATTTTAATGCCTGAATCAATTGGTTGCTTACCCCATACATGGACAGAGTTGACCACAAAACATCCCTCACCACTCTGTCATAGGCTTTCTCCAAATCGACAAACGCACAATACACCTTCTGGTTTTTGGCCAAACATTTTTCGGTGATGCATCGTAAAGAGAAAACCTGATCCACGCACCCCATCCCCTTTCTGAACCCTGCTTGCACATCCCACATTTTACTCTCAGTCTCTTTCACTACCCTTTCTATCAGTATCTTTGCATACATTTTCCCAACCACACTGAGAAGACTGATGCCACGATAGTTTTTGCAATCCTGCCGCGAACCCTTTCCCTTGTAAATTGGAACAATGACAGCTTTAGTCCAATCGTCCGGCACCTTGCCATATCTCCAACACAAGTTAAAGAGTCGGTGCAGCAGGGTTGCAACGACTCCGCCACCACTCCGAATCATCTCAGCAGTTACCCTATCATACCCTGCCGCCTTACCTGACTTCATACTTTTTACCGCATCCACAATTTCTGTCATGCTTATCTCCCTTTCATCACCTTCAAGGTTGGGAGTCACCTCAGAGTTCCGTGACTCTACCGTGTCTCTCTCCTCTCTTTCAAACAAGCCTTCAAAATATTCTTTCCATCTTCTCAGTACGTTTTGCTCCCCTTTCACTATACTTCCAGTCTCATCTCTAATTATTCCTAGCTCTGATACTGTTGTTGAGCCTCTAGCCGCTTTTACAGCTTTCCAGAACAATTTTTTGTTGGTTTTGAAATCTTTAGAGAATCTTTTATCCATCTTCTCTTGCAAATCATCTTTCTTTCTCAAGATCACACTTTTTACCTTTTGCTTCAATTGCCCATACAAACGTTTTACTTCTTCTTTCTTCTCCTTTAAATCCGTCCTTGCATTACTCTGGAGATTTCCAATGGCTACTAAATCAAGCCAAGCTTTCTTCTTCTCGTTCACAACTTCTTTCACTTCTCCATCCCACCATGGGGTTTCGTTTACTTTTCCTTTCTTTCTCTTTGTTTCACCACACACCTCGGTAGCGGCCCCTATCATTCCTTCTTTCACGCATCTCCATACCTCTTTCATATCTTCTCCACTCACAACCGCCTCTCCACTAATATTCTCTTTCAAAATGCTTTTGTAGCGATCCCGTGTTTCCAAGTCTTGAAGATTTTCGACTTTTATTCGTTGGAGTTCAGTGGTAGAATCCGAGCAATAGTGTCACCATCGTTTGAAGAGGCCTTTCAAGCGACTTATTACCAGGAAGTGATCTGTGCCTACACTGGCTCCTCCTCTATATGCTTTGGTATCCACCACTCTACTGACTATCCGCTTATCCACAATGACATAATCTAACATACTCTTCACATTGCCTCTATGCCACGTATACATATGGATTCTCTTGTGACTAAACATAGTATTAGTCACAACGAGACTCCATTCCAAACATATCTCAAGCAGCCTCTCGCCATTTTCATTCACTTTTTCATCGCCAAACTTTCCTAAAACACTTTCGTACCCACCTCTCCTTACCCCAACCCACCCATTGAGGTCGCCTAACAAAACTATTCTCTCATTGTTTTCACACATTCTTAACACATCTCTTATACTCTCCCAAAACTCAAGACGCTCTGATTGGTTCCTTTGTGACCCGCCGTCATCGACTGGAGCATAAGCTCCTACTATAAATAGTCGGGTTAAACCCACTTTAAGCCTAATCCACATGAGTCTTGGGCCGATACACTCAAACTCATTCACACACTCACTCATTCTCGCAGAAAGGATGAAACCTATGCCCTTACTACCACGTTCGGTATCTGTGACCCCTGACCAGTATGCAGAGTAAGGACCATGTTTGGTGGTATCACACCCCTTCCGCTTAGTTTCACTCACACACAACAGATCAATCCGTCTTTCATTCATCATATCACATATCTCATCTACCTTGTCATTCATACCTCCCTGAACATTCAACGTAGCCATCCGACATTCTTCAGACCACATTTTGCCTACCCGTGGGCCAGGGCGTGACGGGTGGCAAACCACGTCGCCGTCATTTTTAGTGAATTTTTTATTGTTCATCATCTGTGATCCCACGAGCAGCAAGGGAAAAACATTGTCCACCTTGGCAGTGCCCCGCTTGCCAAGGTAAGGCGAAAAAAAGTACACTGGACTTGCCCGGTTCCAGGACCTATTTGGCACACTCGCGACTAGGCTCGCCCCTAGCCATGCATCCATCGGCGCAGCAACCTTGGATTGGCACGGAGAGGAAAAAGGAAAATGGGGACATATATGCAGGATAGGAAACTAAAGGACATTGGATAGGAATTTCAGGTAAAAGGATATCATTACTGTGGAAGACGAGGATCCAGTAATAACAGCTCGGGAGGTTGGGGACGCGTACCCTTATCGTCTATTATCAATCATCGGACAGATAACTAAAATAGACGACCCCTGACCTTAATTAATAACAAATTAACTCTAATCCTAATTAGAATTGTAAACTGGTTACAACCTCACAACTTACAGCTTAATCACAGCAAAACTAAATTAATTCAATTTAAGCCCTATCAGGGAGCCACATTACCAATAGTTTACCACTACAAAGACACTAAATTAAAAAAACTTACACGATGCAACATTATTGGGAGTAAATTTGGACACAAATGTGAATTGGACGTCACATATTTTAAACATCTCCAAAAAAAAACTATCCTCCTTCGCCTACGCCCTTCATCTCCAGCATCTCAAGCGCGTAACGGAATTCAAGACAGCCCACACTAAGTACTATGCATGTGCATACCTACTCTAGGCTCTCATACGGTCTTGATCTATGGAGAATAGTACCGATACAGATAAAATATTTATCCTTCAATAAAATATATGAGGATACTTGTAAATCTTGGCCCAATGGACTCAAGCACACCATATTTTCTCAAATACCGTATGCTCACCCTTGCCTCCATGTAGGTATATTTTGAGACGTGCTAGTTTATCAGAAGTTCATTAAGTAAGTATAGATAATAGAAGAAATAACCACAATCTTATTAACCCAAAGTTACGGTTCTCCAAATTAAAAAAAAATATCTCGTTTAGCGTAGATGAGTCACAATCAGAATTTATAATCATTAACCAAAATCGTTAAAATTTTAATTGAACCAAACACTTTCGATAAACAATTAAAAATATTCTTCACACAAAAATTTTATTACAGCCTAAACTAAAAGATTTACTTTGAAGATGTACCTATTTATAGCTAGTAGTTAAAGTTAAATAATCAAATGCATGTTAGTTGAGATAACAATCATATAGTAAAGAATCATAATTATGTATATCTGAAAATCAGACCTTATCGGTTCTTCATTTGGTCAGATCTGCCTTTCAAAGCACACGATCATTTCCAATACACCCCCCTTAAAAATTATTCCTTGTGCTGGAAAGCCACTGGGCTGTGAGACGGTGAAACCCTCTGCTGACAACTCTTTTGTCATCGTGACTGGATTGACTGGTAGCTCCGACGTCTTCAACAGTCCAAGTCGTCGTTGGAACATCTTTACGCGCCTTCTTGTGGTGCCTCCGAGGTGAAGATAACTTTTGATGTCTACTCCTTCTCCGTATGACGCCTCGTGTTTCATCTGGCGTCTCATACTCTGCATCGGTTGTCATCATCTCGGAATAACAAAACAATATTTTATAGAGATATATTTAAATCCAGAATAAAACCAAAGCTAGTGGCTCGAGCCACCGACTAAAACATCCTCCCAAACTTGAATCCAAATCAGATCTCAAACATGAACCTTAATCTCAAACTATATCTTAACTAACTGCTCAGTTCATCACTACCTAACTTAGTCCACTCAATGTGTGGTCTTAAAATGTCATTTCTTAGCTGCATTCTATATTTTAGATCACTAACCTTACCCAGTCTATATATTTTGAAAACGGCTCTTTTGTTAAATGTAATCCTAAATTGTACGGAAAATTGCTGACATACGAAGGCTCCCTGTACGAAGAACCAGACCACAGTACGAAAACGCATTACGTAATAAATTACTTACGTAAAACCGCCTTAGTAGGTACGCAAAAGTGTATTGGGAATGGTGCCACAAATATTTAATAAAATTCCAGACAACATATACATATATTGAAAAATGTTATTATAGTCTAACATTTATTATTGTCGTAGTATAACAATTTTTAAATAATACTGACTCATAATTTATTACGCGGACAATTTATATTAATCTTATTGAATCTTCTCTCTTTGACATTTAAATAATGTATTATCTTTTGCCAATTAAAACTATCGTAGTGAATGTTTCTCGTTATTTAATATGATTTGCATGACATTCATGTAGTTTGATCTATTTATTTAAGCATTAATTATAATTTTTGATTAACATTATATCATACTCGTACGCCTAATGACAAAACAACGTGTCTCACATGTTTATTTTCTTTAAGACCAAGTTATTGTACCTATTTTTTACGAATAAATGATTCTCATTCTCATTCAGCCTAAAACTCCGCCAGTCAGAAAAATGATAATAGTAATCATAGTCGTTACGCATTTAATCTCCCACTGCATGCATCATCACTGTAGGCATAGCCTTTTAGCGGCTACGCACGTGGTCACACACGCTAGCTTGCAGGCATAAAACATATCATAGGCTCACATGGCCCGTTTAGTAGTACGCACATGGTGATGCACTAACTATGTAATTCGATAACCCATTACAGGCACACCTGGCCTACTAATACTAATAGTAATTAGCAACACACATGGTCGCATACTTAGGCTTTGATCTACAGTTTTTTCTTTTATGCGACTGAATTCACAGCAGTTAAAGCAATGAATGGTTGGGAATACATACAGTTCAACAGGAAGGGAATTGTAACAAGAAAATACTCTTTTTTTTTGGAGGATTTGACCATCAAAAGCAATAACTATGGTTTCTGAGGGTTGCCATGTAACAGACCCGTTAACTGGAACTCTGGGGTATAAAGCGTCTCACTTTGAGCCTAATCCTACTAAGTAGTCATAAAATTACAGAAATCTTTGCACAACTGCATGCAGGTTGGATACGCATGAATTATTCTAGTTTTTAAGATCTTTTTTTCTTAACCATGTTCAAGCACTTACATTTTTGAATTTTAAAATAGTAAAGTTACTAGAAGGCATTAATTTCGGATACTATTTAAAGTTCGTACATCTAAATAAATGCTTGTTTGCCCGGTAGTGGTAATTGCATAATTATAATTGATAAGGCATACTTAGCCTGTGCCATACCTGTGTTTGCAGAGTGATTACACATTTACATAGTGCAAGCACAGGTGATTCAATCAGGCATACTTAGCCAGCTCTAATCTAACAGACATACCTAGCCTGTTCTAATCTAACGGACATTCCTAGCCCGCTCTAATCTAACGGACATAGTTGGCCGGTACCTCCTTCCAGATCGGTACATTTGAAATTGTAATTAATTGCTACTGAATTATATTATTCAAGTATGTAGCTGTAACTTATACTGAAATTTTGATATGTGTACGGACATTAAGACACGTTAATCAAACATACTTAGCCCGTTCTACCAGATAGAACAAGAAATGGTGACTTTGATATTTATTTGGAGAAACTGGAATTATTTTTAAGTAGTCTTAATGACGAAAATAAAAGGTATCTGATAGTTGATGACCACAATGTAGATAACTTATCAAATAGCAGTGCGAAACAGCGGATAGATGACGTACTGAATAGCTTTGGATGTAAAAACATAGTTGATTTTCCCACTCGTGCAATCGCCGAGTCAAGTTCGAGTATCGACTGGGATATTACAAACTTAGGCAGCGACTGTATCGCCGTGCATACCGCGATAAGCGACCATAATGCCTAAGAATATCAGCTTGCTGAGCGCACACACTAAATTAGATTCGAACAATTATGACTTTGTTGAGCGCTGTGTGTTATTTTGTGACGATTGTGACACAAAATCTTATAATTTTGACTAAGCCAACTTTATACTGTAATTTATCTCATGAAAATCTAATTCATACTCGGCCCGATCTATCAGACAAACTTAGCCCGATCTATCGGACATACTTAGCGCGATCTATCGGACATACTTAGCGCGATCTATCGGACATACTTAGCGCGATCTATCGGACATACTTAGCACTATCTATCGGACATACTTAGCACTATCTATCGGACATACTTAGCCTGATCTATCGGACATACTTAGTCCGTTCTAATCCAACAGGCATAGTTAGCCCGATCTATCGGACATACTTAGCCCGATTTATCGGACATACTTAGCCCGATCTATCGGACATACTTAGCCCGATCTATCGGACATTCTTAGCCCGATCTATCGGACATACTTAGCCCGATCTATCGGACATATTTAGCCCGATCTATCGGACATACTTAGTCCGTTCTAATCTAACAGGCATATACTTAGCCCGTTCTAATCTAACAGATACTTAGACTGTTCTAAAAGATATACTTAGCCTGTTCTAAAATACAAACATCTACATAAATTAAACAACACACGCCATACATGACTGAATCAGGCACTACTAGCCTGCTTAGCCACTCTGAGCTTATGGACTAAATGTACTGCTTAAATTTCCCCGTGTGGTGTCGGGTTAGAATAGCACCACCCCCTTTCCTCCTGTGGGTGTCGTAAGAGTCGACTAAGGGAACAGGGTTGAAGTGTGTTGTGGGCGATGGGCTAGCAACCTGTCACTGCAATGTCACATTTTGTCGATCTTTTATACCCATATTTATGCTAAAAGTGGCACTGGAACAAAAGTTTCATGTGCTCTGCCTAACCCTTTTAGGGATAAAGGCGTGATTATATGTATGTATGTAAATTTTAAACTCGTGGTTTGGAATTTACCGTAGATCATTATCAGGGGTAACCTCACCACATGGCCTCAGGGGTCAACATAAAGGGGCATATCGGCTCTACATATCGGCTCTACATATCGGCTCTACATATCGGCTCTACATATCGGCTCTACATATCGGCTCTACATATCGGCTCTACATATCGGCTCTACATATCGGCTCTACATATCGGCTCTACATATCGACTCTACATATCGGCTCTACATACCGGCTCTACATACCGGCTCTACATACCGGCTCTACATACCGGCTCTACATATCGGCTCTACATACCGGCTCTACATATCGGCTCTACATATTGGCTCTACATATCGGCTCTACATATCGGCTCTACATATCGGCTTTACATATCGGTTCTACATATGGGCTCTACATATCGGCTCTACATATAATTTATCACTGAATTATCGAACCTGTTCATCTCCAGGGAGTGCCCTAGCAAGATAAACATGCAAGACCAACCGTATGAATCTCCGGAATTATTCCGTAACGATAAATACAGTTTAATCCTAAAACTATTCCAACTATAATTTTATCTAGCATGTCCATCTCTAGGGAGTGCCCTAGCAAGATAAACATGCAAGACCAACCGTATAAATCTCCGGAATTACTCCGTAATGATAAATAGAGTTTAATCCTGAAAATTCAGTAATCTCGAAAACTAACGGTTAATTTCAAACCAATTAACCATTGCAGCTGTTATCGCCCTACGTTGCTAGCTAATAATGAGGGCTAAAAACCGAGTAGTTCCCGTTGGGGCTCGCAAAAATTAAACCGTTAATTCCATTTATTTTATCAAACTCTCCACTTTTGTTTGAATTTGTACTTACGTTTTTTCTTGAGCTTGCGAGCGCAGAAAGGCTGGTTATAGCCTTGTAAGAATCCCACTTCTGAGTTATTACGATTTAAACTCATTCACTGTTGTTAAAGTACTTTATTAACATCTCGACAAATCACTGCTTATGCTACGCTAATATATTTAACATTGATTATTTCTTGACAGTAAGACAACCGCTCACTTCCAGTGCCGTTTCTAGAATGCCCGCCTTTTGATCGACTAGGCGCTTAAAAACTACCGGACCGGAACTCGAATCCGATTGGCCAACGATTCTTGCACGTGATTGGTTCATTTCAATCAACCTGTCCAAAGACTTTTTAATGTTACCAGTCCAATTTATTTTAAAAACCATAACACTATGCATAGTTGCAATGAGACGGCGATACATACCTTTGGTTCTAACTATACCAAATTGGAGTGACATATTGCATAGTTTATAGTGTGCTTAAATCATCAGCACGGTTATCAACAGGCGAGATATACTTATCCGATTGGTACTCTAATTAGAAAGAGACGTTTAGTCTATCTCGCCGCGACACATCCCGCGCGCCGCCATGTGATTAGCTTATTCAATGGGAATCAGGGTCGACATAATCTTAGAATTGGCGTTGGCGTAAGTAGTAAAAAAAAATACAGTCCAATTGAGAACCTCCTCCTTTTTTTGAAGTCGGTTAAAAAACGATTGCTATGGGACCTTTCCAGATTAGCACATCTAGCACAACTTGCTGACAAGTCGCTTCGCGCGCAACTAACCATCTTCTGCCTCACTCGCACCGATGCAAGTTAGAAAGAGGGAGAGATCTTTCTCGACCTCGAATTGTCTTAGCCACGCTGAGCGAAAACTAGACCTTCCCCTCTGTTCGGTAACTTGTTTTAAGCTCACCTCAACGCTCACCCACAAATATATCTTGACACCGCTATGCGTAGTAACTAAGCGTAGGTAGAGGTCTAGTTTCGTGACGGGTGACCGGCGGGGTGAGCCGCATTAGCGCGTAGCGAATAACAGCACAAGACAAACATATCAAGGATTGGCAACGCCCATGGAGTTGCTTGCGTCTATAGGCTGGGCCGTGCGGTCGGGCCGTTCGCTTGTTTGCCACCGTCGCGTCGTTGTATTAAAAAAAACAGCCCTTGCACTCATATAAAAATACGGTTTAGCGTTTTTTTTTGTTGATTTCATTTTAAAACGTTATTCTATGATGCTTTATTCAAGAATCCGACAAACTTTCCACCCGGAAGTAATTTTGTAGATTCAAATAAAGCATGCATTGGTGGATAGTAAGGTTTGCGTTCGGCACGCTTCCCTCCCCCCGCCTCGGCCCCGCCCCGCTCCGCGCGGTACTGAATGCCCAGTAACCACGCAGTACGAATAATTCTTTTGAGATAGACAAATTATAATTTTTAAAATACCTACCAGTATTTTTTTGCAAAAATGGAGTCTATTAGTGATACCAAATGCCTACAAAAAATTGACACTCATTAAAATGTCACCCTGTAGAGTGCCCATCCATATACTAGTACGTACAGCGTCGACCACTCGGACGTTTAACTTACTTATTAATATTTTTTCTGACTTTTCAGAAGATTGAAATCTTGTCGGATTCTGTCGCTGCGCGTAACTATTTAATCGATAATGTATCCGTTGCGCATAAAAAATAAGCAATCAAAAAATATTTTTGATATTGAAAATTTTCCATTCAAGTTGTCAGTTCATTGACTGGACTATTGTTGGGATTAGACCGGTTTCCTCACGTTGATTTAAGTAGTATGCTTAAACGGCAAGAAATATTGGAAAAGCAATAAAATGCCCTACATTGTTGACACGTGCCTCGCACTGATGTTCCGGGCATACTTAAGGCGTAACTAATGTAAACGTATTTGTGGCAACACTGTTGCTTATGAGTCACGGCCCCTATTTGACCAACTTGACAATTGTCACCTGACACTTACAATTCGCCATACATTGCTTGTTCTAGAAGTTAAGTAGCCCCTTAACTTCTACCGAGGTTTCCATCGATTTTTGACAAGTTTTGAATCGTATCTCCTACTTTTGCACTTCAGATAGAAGTATAAATCAAACGGTTATCGGTTCTTCAATCTTTTATCTCCATTTTGGTCTACCGGATTTTGAAACAAATGAATACTTAATTTTGTATGATCTTTATAAACATTGTCTAAAATAACACTTGTTTTGTATCTCTATTGACGTGTATGGACGACAACATCAACACGCGACGGCAGAGCTACGCATCGCGTCATACGGAGATTATACGTAAGAGAAATATGTGATTATTTATAAAGACTTAGATTGTTTAGAGTAAATAAAGAACCCAGTAGTTAGAATCCCCATAGTAATTATTTACATAAAACACCCTCTCATAGCATTCATTTGATATTGTAAACATTAAAGTAAAATCCCAGTACAAATTGTATTAGAAAGAGAGGGGAGATGTTGCCTATGCGCGAGCGCAGCGCAGACTGGCCGCCATGGAGGGGAGGGGTGTATCGCGCCAACATGACCGTAACGAGAGCCGCGGCCACCGAGCCTGAATTAGAATTTAGTACGGCGCATTTTCACTTTGCAATTAATATGTTTACGTTTATACCTTTACAACGGCTCATCGTATCAGAATGGTTTATATATTGTTAGAAAGCTAATTAAAAGTTCTATTAAATGTTTAAACTTACAAATAAGTAAACTCAGTAGGTTCAGCGCAAATGATAAATAAGTGTTAAGAAAGGGACCGAATTACGGTTTGCCCGGTTTCCATGTACGATTATTCAAATAAGAAAATATTTACGAACCCTACTGTACTTATAAGATCTCAAGCCATATTAGAACTTTGTAAATCAGCTTAGTCTTCCGCCCATTAATATGTATAACATCCCAATAACATCTTGCAATGTAAATTAGTCAAGTCAAAGTGGGCGTAACCTTTATTGTCTCACTCAGCACGTCTTGCTCGCCCACTAGCAGGTATAAATAGCAGGTACGGCCCGGAGCAAATCAGTCAGCGGCCGTAGGTCCCCGCCCGGTGCCTTCTGCACCCCAATCCCAGGCGGGCCCCTCTGTATGGGGACCCGCCGCCAGTCAAGCGGGCCGGCCCGCTATGGACCCACTTTATGCGTTTATGCAGTTAGTACAGGTACTCCCACCGGAGGTGGCGAGCGGCCTGTCTACCCACATATTCGCATCAGCTACTCGCTATCTCGCCGCACCAAGCGGCAGCCAGGTTAACGGTGCCTATTAGTATGGATAGTACATCCCAGAAGCTTAAACCTGCTTCGATTACCATTGGCATTTATAATGCCAATGGTCTAAGGGGTATGAAGGACCAGGTGATGAACTTCCTTCGCGATCACTCAGTAGATTTACTTCTGGTCCAAGAGACCTTTTATCGTCCCGGCATTAGAGCCTTTCGCGTCCCTGGATACGTTCAGATTAGAGATGATAGGCAAGATGGTAGGCCATTCGGGGGCACGCTCATTTTCTACAAACGTAACTTACATTGCATAAGTCTCAATCCACCGCCCCTGACTAATATGGAAGTGTCGGTCTGTCGCATCTCGATGGAGGGGCACCCCCCGATATCGATTGCGTCAACCTACCTTTCACCTCAACGAGACTTACTTCTGACTGACCTCAACTCTTTAGCCTCCCTAGGTCCTTCGGTCATCGTGGCCGGGGACCTAAATAGTAAGCATACCAGCTGGGGATGCGTAGCATCCAATCCCAACGGCAATCGGCTTCATCACCTTTTGATCGATAGCCTCCCTTTCGATCTCCTCGCTCCCTTAGAGCCGACTCACTTCCCTCATAACGTAGACCACCGACCTGACATACTCGACATAGCACTACTAAAGAACGTAGCGTTAACTCTGCGTTCTATAGAAGTGCTACACGAACTAGACTCGGACCATAGGCCAGTCCTCTTGAGACTAGGCCCTCACCCCAATAGTACTCCTCGAACCAGGACACTCGTGGACTGGGACAAGGTACAATTAGGTCTCCTACAGACGGACTCCCCCCTGCTTAGAGATATCCCAGACAATATAACTACAACCGAACAGACAGACCAAGCGATCGATTCTTTCACCAACTACCTCAACGCTGTTCGAAGCGAAGCCTCAAGGGAGGTGTCGGCGGAGGACATCCAAAACCGACCTCTACCTACGGAACTGAGAGAGCTGGTGACAAGGAAAAATCGCGCCATACGTACCTATTCAAATCACCCTTCTGCCGAAAATCGGCAAATCCTGAGGGACTTGTCTAACGAGTCCAAACAGAGAACTGCCGAATTTCGGGAGAACTCGTTCAGGGATCTGATGGGCGAGATAACGCCTAGTCACCTGGCTTACTGGAAACTAGCGAGATCTCTCAAATCCGATGCCTGTTGGACCATCCCTTCCTTGGATCGACCGGATCACTCAACCCCCGCGTTCGAGGACAGTGAGAAAGCCGAATGCCTTGCGAGTAGTTTAGAGTCCCAATGTTCGCCCAACCTCCTCAACACCGACGAAGCCCACATTAGTAGGGTCGATTCCGAGGTGGACAGGAGATCGCGTCTCCCCGTAACTTCACCCATTTTACCGGTGTCGGTTAAGGAAGTCAGTGACCTTGTCAGGCGTCTCCGTATTAGGAAGGCTCCGGGTGCGGATGGTCTATCCAATCGCATCCTGAAACTTCTCCCCGAAACCCTCCTCCTCCTTTTGGTCGGCATCTTCAATGCCGCACTGACCAATGCTCACTTTCCAGCCGCGTGGAAATGTGCAACGGTCATAGGGATAGCGAAGCCCGGCAAACCCCGGACCTCGCCTGCCTCTTACAGGCCGATCAGCTTACTTAGCTCCCTTGGAAAGCTATATGAGCGGATCCTTCTCACGAGAATTCTCAGATTTACGGCTGAGAATAACCTCCTCATCGATGAGCAGTTCGGTTTTAGATCCGGACACTCATGCGTCCAACAGGTGCACCGCGTCACGGAGCACGTGCTGGATGGTTTCTCTCGATTCCAGGGGCTCAAGACCGGTGCGATCTTTCTCGACGTAGCGAAAGCCTTCGACAAGGTCTGGCATAACGGGCTTGTATACAAGTTATACCTGCTCGGAATGCCGGACAGACTCGTACTCACAATACGAGATTTTCTCAGTGACCGAAGCTTTCGATACCGACTGGAGGGAACGTATTCGGACCCACACCCCATCCGGGCCGGAGTCCCGCAAGGCTCCGTGCTCTCTCCCACTCTCTACTCGTTATTCACAAACGACATTCCCAGGCACCCTAAGGTGCAACTGGGGTTGTTTGCGGATGACACCGCGCTCTTTACGACTCATTGTAAGAACGCTACTATCCGGCGATACCTCCAAGAGGCAATCTCCGACCTAGGTCGTTGGTTTAATCTTTGGCGTATCGAAGTCAACCCGGAGAAAAGCACTGCAATAGTCTTTCATCCGTCGGACTGCATTAGTACAGAAAGGCGGGTGGCTCCGATCCAGATGTTTGACCGACCCATCCCCTGGGTCAACGAGGCCAAATATCTTGGAGTGACCCTCTACAGGAGACTGACTTTCCGTAGCCACATCCGTAGGGTACGCAACCGCGCGTTGTTCGTGCTAGGAAGGCTAGGGCCGATGATCAACAAGTTTAGTAAAATGTCACTTAGGAATAAGCTGACACTCTACAAGACTTGTGTTCGTCCAATCATGACATATGCAAGTGTAGCATTCGCTCACGTGCCTATGTCATCGCTCAAGCCGCTTCAGGTCATTCAGAATCGTTTTCTCCGAAGGGCGACTGGTGCCCTGTGGTACCAATCGAACCTCAGCCTGCACCACGACATGGAGATTAGCACCATGTATGGTTTCTTTAAGCAGGCTGCCAGACGCTATTTTGATAACGCTCCCCACCATAGGAATCCGTTAGTTAGGAAGGCTGCTGACTACGTCCCCATCCCTCCCCCCTCTGTCGTTACTCGGCGCTCACTGATTAGGGGCCGCACGGTCCGGCGTCCTAGGCACACACTCACGGACCCGGACGACGAAATCACAGCGTCCATCGAAAGATGGAACGCTGCGCTTTCGGCGTCCAACACATCGCGTACACTTCAGCGTTCCCGCCGGCGGGGACGTCCACCGCGAGACAACACAGACACATACAGTCCGCTTTCGTCCCGGTACCGCCGCATACCGGGTAGAGTCAGTCCGACGCAAGTCGCCCTAGCTGAGTTTCTTGCTGGACTCTTCTCAGCTAGGCTAGGTTTTAGCGAACCAGCGATAAAACTCCCAGTAGTTCGATACCACTCACACCCCAGATTCGGTTGATACCGTTCAACCAATCTCACTGGAGCGCAAACTCTTAGAGTATTCCAGTGTACAAACTTCCCCGCGTGGTCGTGCCGGAGGCTTCCCCTGGATTTTCCCCAGGCCACCCTCCAACCACGCAGTTCGACCGCTATATTGGGTCCGTCCTATTATAGCAACAGTCAGGTTCAAAAAAAAAAAAAAAAAAGAGCAAATCAGTGTCCGCTCGTCACTCCTGGAAGCAACATCTCCAAGCAGCAACTAGTACCAGCAAGAAAATCAGCAAGCAAGCATCAGTTCCAGTATCCAGTTCCAGTAATTCAGTTTCATCAACGCCGGCTGCCGCATCGAGCAAGTGGGAGTTTAGTCGATCGGGTCCTTCGACCGGATCAATCTACGAGTCACCGATCACGCCTGGGACGATAGCGGGCCGTTCCCCTCGTCCAGGACGATGAATCGAGGTCGAGCTCGGGCCGGCGCGACGGCTGCGCACGGCAATCGACTCGGCTACGCGGGCCGCGGGCACCGCAGAAACAGCACATCGGGCACCGGCATAACTTCGAGGGAAGATAGTACGAGCAACATCACATCAGGCGTCAGGTCCCTCACATTCCACGAGGCTCAGGACCGAGCCTCGCCATCTGAGCGGGCACTCACGAGGGACCTGGACCCAGTCGCGGCGGAGAAAATGAAGAAGGAGTTGGAGGAAATGGCGCGTCAATTGGAAGACGCCGAAAAGAAGATAGCCGTCCAGAAGGAGGACTGGCGCAACAAATTAAGCAAGCTCAGGGAAGCTTTATGTACCAAGGAGTACAAAAACCCGGGTAAGGGTTCGGTTATTAATAGACAGACCGCCGGTCGTCTATCATCGGATTTGGGGGGTCCGATCAATCTACGTGTACACACATGCACACCGTTCGAGGCAACGGTACCGCACTACGGGGCACACGCAGCGGCAGCGTGCGCGAGCCCGACTTCGCGGAAGCCCATGGAGGGCATCAACTCCGTCGCGACATCAGCATCAACAGTGGACTGTTTCCACACATCCATAGAGCAGCCGGGAGACGCCAATGCCGCGGCCGATCTCCCAACATTGAAGCCCAGCGAGAAGAGGATAGCGTGGGCAGAGTGGCGCCGCAGACGCAGCGACCACCGGGATAAGGAAAACGAGGCGCCGAAGGTGCGGAATAAAGCAGAGAAGAAAATATACATAGCTCAACCATCAAGGGAACTAGTTGAAGCAGCCTGCAGGAAGGCCAAAGAAAGAAAACGGGATCAACTAAAACTGAAGATTACCATACCAGTCAAGCAGCCATCTGAAGCAAACTCATTAGAAGTCGTCGAACAGTCATCGAAGAAATTTAAACCCGGAGAATGGGAACTTTAACGTAGCATCAAAATAGTAGTGTTAGAATCAGTGAAAGAAAAGTCAATCAGTGAAAGTGTCTAAGTGATAACACCGTTGCAACCAATAGTGCGAGGCTTCGCCTCACACTAAAGGGGGAGAATTATGGACGACAACATCAACACGCGACAGCAGAGCTACGCATCGCGTCATACGGAGATTATACGTAAGAGAAATATGTGATTATTTATAAAGACTTAGATTGTTTAGAGTAAATAAAGAACCCAGTAGTTAGAATCCCCATAGTAATTATTTACATAAAACACCCTCTCATAGCATTCATTTGATATTGTAAACATTAAAGTAAAATCCCAGTACAAATTGTATTAGAAAGAGAGGGGAGATGTTGCCTATGCGCGAGCGCAGCGCAGACTGGCCGCCATGGAGGGGAGGGGTGTATCGCGCCAACATGACCGTAACGAGAGCCGCGGCCACCGAGCCTGAATTAGAATTTAGTACGGCGCATTTTCACTTTGCAATTAATATGTTTACGTTTATACCTTTACAACGGCTCATCGTATCAGAATGGTTTATATATTGTTAGAAAGCTAATTAAAAGTTCTATTAAATGTTTAAACTTACAAATAAGTAAACTCAGTAGGTTCAGCGCAAATGATAAATAAGTGTTAAGAAAGGGACCGAATTACGGTTTGCCCGGTTTCCATGTACGATTATTCAAATAAGAAAATATTTACGAACCCTACTGTACTTATAAGATCTCAAGCCATATTAGAACTTTGTAAATCAGCTTAGTCTTCCGCCCATTAATATGTATAACATCCCAATAACATCTTGCAATGTAAATTAGTCAAGTCAAAGTGGGCGTAACCTTTATTGTCTCACTCAGCACGTCTTGCTCGCCCACTAGCAGGTATAAATAGCAGGTACGGCCCGGAGCAAATCAGTGTCAATCGGAGCCTCCTGGAAGTCACAACAAGAAGAAGAAGAAAACTACAAAGTAATAGGAAGTTAGGGACTTGTAATCAAGTCACTTAGGGCAGTGATAGGGCAGTTAGGGAAAAGTAAATAAAAAGTCTATTTCTCGTTATTCCTTCTTTTATTTTGGTAACATCGTTTACCCAAAGTGTCTGAGGACACGGGCGAAGCCCAAACACTCCATTCGGGCGCCGAGTGGTAGTACGCGCTGTCCGTACACATAGGGGCGGAGCTCGTCCGTCGCCGACTTGTGTCTCGGCACTGGGTCACTCTTAGGTGACTGTGAGGGGCGAGCATTGCCGCGGCCGGTAGCGCGCGCGCTCACTCGCCCGGCCGACGCCGCCGAGAGCGGACGTCGCTCACAACGTGAGAGATCTAACACATAAGAAATATATTTGGGTTCGTCTGTGACGTGCCTAAAAACTTGTCCAGGGTTTTCATTTTAAACCAATTACCACAAAAGTTATGGCCAGAAACCGGTTTTTTGGCCTAAAATTGTTCAACTTTGATGCCAAATATCTCAATAACAATGAACTTTGAAGTAAATATGGGATACTATATTGCTTAAAGCCGTTGTTGTTAACATAATAAGCTACAAAAAACCTAAGAAAACTAACAGATTCAGATCGAAGGTACGATCCCATACGCCAATTATGGGAGCCCCTTAAGGTGGTTGCTAGGTTACTTGTGGAACCGGCAATGTACGGAGAATTGTCGTTGTCAGGTGACAATTGTCAAGTTGGTGAAATAGGGGCCTGCACCTTCGAGTCAAGACGACGTTCCATAAGAACGTAGTTAAGTGCTCATTTTAAAAGGGCTTACTGAAGTAACATGAAACTTTTTATCCACAATAGGATCCGCCATAGGTCAGGCTGTAGTTTTTTTTCTCGGTAAGTCGCAAGTCGCTATTAATTAAGAGTCCGCAGTAAGCTCGATTCCCCATACAAACGTGGTTACGCTCTCATTTTAAAACTACGTGTTGGATTGTAACGAAACTTTGCATATACAATGACATGAGGTATATCCAGGTCTGTTAATAGTTTATGTAGCTTCAGATACCATAGTAAAAAATAAAGCGAATTTAAGATTTTCGTACAAAACTTGTTTTTGTTGTATTTCGTTTGTTTTATGAACTGGAACCATATAAACTAATGACAGACATAGGTATACCTCATGTATATGCGAAGTTGCGTCACAATACAGTTTATGAGAACGAAACTCTTTTTGTATGGGAAGGTGAAATACGGCCGAGCTTACTGCGGACTCTTAAAATATGGCGAATTCCATGTGCATGTGCGTGCTTTTTAGCTTGTCGTCTTCAAATGAGAACCAAATTACGTTTGTATGGAGAATTCAGCGTCCTTAAGCTCTAGTTTTTTTATAATTTTTGGCATACTTACGTACTTGTTAACCGCCGACAAAAACAGGGGCGTTGTGAGTTTATCCATGTCTGTGCGTCTGTCGATTTGAGCGCCGTTATTAGGGTAACGCTCAAAAGGAAAAACCGGCCATTTGGTTAAATTTGTCGTGCGTAATAAATTAAGTGTCCCTACGTATCCGTAATATATAGTTCTGTCATGTTTTATTTATATAACCAGTAGTAAAAGTAGTAACCATTTAGCCGGCACAGGGCCTGACACATGAATAATAAAAATATGGTTTTAAATCACAATATAACGTTTTTTTTTTACTTTTTCAAGAATGTTTGAACAAGTTATCCAACGATCTCTCCCCAACATAGGTAATATATATCGAGAAAAGAATATACTAATAAATACATACCTACACTAAAAAAAAAACATACCATTTTGATGGCGTGATTGATTTATATATACCTACTCATACTGAATTACAACTTTCTAGTAGAAGGGGTCACTGAGCTAAGCCCCGGACGGACGGATAGATGGACATGGCAAAACTATACGTTTTCCTTGTTTACAATTTAATGTCATGTCCAT
Source organism: Epinotia demarniana (assembly GCA_945867215.1). NCBI lineage: Eukaryota > Metazoa > Arthropoda > Insecta > Lepidoptera > Tortricidae > Epinotia > Epinotia demarniana. The sequence continues at coordinate 2,581,421 of OX244284.1, read as the reverse complement.
CCAATCCAATTTATGTCCATGTATGTGTTGTTGTCATGAATAAATGTTTTCTATTCTATTCTAAAATGAACCCTTACAAATGGATATTTTCGTTATCTGTCTCTCTGACTATTCGTCTGTCAAGATCCGTGTTCTAAGGGAAGCGTGATGGTATCAAGATGAAATTATAGACAAATACTTATAATTAGCTGGCTGTATGCTAGTTTGTCATCGTGTTACTTATACAATAAACATTTTTGTAGCCATTTGTTCTGATAGATTTTTTTTTTCCAGGAGGGCTTCCTCGGCAATGATTTGCTGAAACCTTGAAGTTTCGGAATGGCAGACTACCAGAAAAGAGTAGAACTTCTAGAAGATGACGCGTTTAATTTCCTCACAGATAACCTCAATAAATCTAACCATTATAGTGACTATGACCTATATAATCGTACGTACCAGTCTCAGGAAGAAAACCGACAGATACCAGATGTGAATAGAAACGGACCACTATATACGTCGCAAAATATTGGCTCGTATGTAAAAACAAGAGCATATAAAGAAGAAGATATGGAACGTTTTTTGAAGATTAAACAAGAAACCCAGACTGCAGATTTTAATGAGAACCTGCCACTATATACGTCACGCGTTCCTGGCTGTCCAACCTCAAGATTAACTACAGATATAAAAGAAGAATCGGAAGAGGAATCGAAATGGAACAATGGACCTCTGTTTGGGTCACGTGTTCCAGATTACATGAATAAATCGCGATCAGATCTTAAGGAAGAAATAGAAGAACATCAACCAGAATCCTACGGACCACCATATGCGTCGCACGTTGATCATCCAAGATCAAAAATAAATATAAAAGAAGAATACGATATACCGGATGTAGATGCGAATTATCGACCACTTTATACGTCGTCCGCTGAGCATCTAATGCCGCGGGCAGATGTAGATTACAGACCTCAATTTGAGTTTTCGTCGCAGCGACTGTCGCAGTCAGACTCGGGCACTATCCGTCCCTCAGGGCCAAATCTGGTTCACGTATCCCAAACATCAAATATGGAGTATACACCACAAAAGGCGACGAATAGTGTTTTTCAAGAACCCCAAAATAATCTGGCTTCAGGTTTACTTTATATTCCAAAAACATCACAAAATTCCATGGGTCTACCTTGTGCCACAAATAGACCCAATCTGGCCTATGGCGACACACCGTTGCAGTCAAATATATTGAATACAGCACCGGCAAATACTTCCATTTGTGCAGAACCCAAGCCCATTCCCGCACAGTTTTCACCACAATTAGATCCAAATATGTTTAAAAGAGTACCGAATACAGCACCAGTAAATAATGTCCGTCCCACACAGGCGAGGCCCAAACACACCCATTTTTCACCACAATTCGAGCCTTATTATATGTTAAATAGAGTATCAAATACTTTTGTTCCTGTCACAGAACCGAGGCCAAATCTTAGTCATGGCTTACCACACTTAAACTCAAATATGTTAAATATAACGCCGAATACTACAGCTAGTGCTACAGAATTTAGGCCCAATTTCATCCATATTCCACCGCAATTACAGCCAAATACGTTGAAAAGAGCACAAAATATAGTACCAGCATTCTTTAATCATATTTCAACACAAATAGATCCAGATCGTAGTAGAGAACCAAACGTTCCTATCACAGAGTCGATGCCCAATCGCACATATAGTTCACCCATGTTGGATTCAAATATGTTTATTAGAGAACCAGATAACTCAAATATCGCCGCTCGTTTTTCAGAATTGTGGCACCATCTCACCCACGATCGATCGAAATTGGAGTCAAATATTTATAACAAAAATATAAATACAGTACCAAATACTGCTCTTCGTGTCCCCGAATCGAGACCCAACCTCGCCCCTATGTTATCAAAATTATTGAATATGTCTCACAGAGAACCAAATACGGCACTAAATACTGCTGTTCGTGTCTCAGAAACGAGGTGCCGTCTTAGCCACGACCCACCACAAATGAAGTCAAATATGTCTAATACAAAAATAAATACAGGACCCAAAACTAATGTTCTTGCCTCATCAAAGGCCAATCCCACCCCTTTTTCACCACAATTCGAGTTGAATATGTTTAACAGAGAACAAAATATAGCACGTAATACCGCTGTGCGTGTCTCAGAATCGATGTGCCATCTTAGCCACGATGCATCACAGTTGAAGTCTAATATGTCTAACACAAAAATAAATACAGGAAACAATACTGTTCGTACCTCATCAAAGGCCAATCTGACCCCTAATTCGCCACCATTAGAGTTGAATATGTCTAACAGAAAACCAAATACAGCACTTAATACCTCTGTCTATGTCTCAGAACCAAGACGCCAGAAGTCTGATACAAAAATAAATACAGGGCCAATTACTGCTGTCCGTGTCTCAGAATCGAGACCCAATCTCATCCCTATTCCGCCAGAATTCCAGAATAAGTCTAACAGAAAACCAAATACAGCACTAAATACCTCTGTTTGTGTCTCAGAACCAACACGCCAGAAGTGTAATACAGAAATAAATACGGGGCCAATTAATGGTGTCCGTGTCTCAGAGTCAAGACCCAATCTCACCCCTATTTCATCACAATTCCTTAATATGTCTAACAGAGAACCAAATACCGCGCCAAATAGTTATATTTGTGCCTCCTCGTGGCTCAATTTAAACCATGGTTCACAGTTACATCAAATTAAGAATGCATATCTACAAAAAACACCACAAGTAGCCAACACATCAAGAAAGGATGTTGAAACAAGAAAACCATTGAACGAGGGTGGCGTCCAGTTTCGAAGAAGCATTCCAAATGGAAATTCTCAATGGAAGTGTTTCAAAAGGAATAAAAACAACTATTTCGACTGGGAAAAAGACATGAGACAGACCATTATTACGACCAATGGGCACAGTACGAAAAGAAACTATATGACTTCATCGAAAGTAACAGTGAACCGAAGACTGGCAAGGAGATTTAGAATACGGTATAGGTGCGAATTCTGCAGCTGTATATTTAAATGCCGGCCTACTAAGCATTTGAAAAAGCTACATGGGGTGAAGACTAATCTATGGAAGCATTTTTACGTTTATATAAAGTGTCAATTCTGCTCTAATTTGATAAAAAGACAATCATACCAGAATCATGTAAAATCAGCCAAGTGCGTGCACGCGTAGTGTAGTTTGCAGTTGCTTGTATATCTTATCTCAGTTACATCATTATATGTACTACTGCCGCATTACTAACAAACTACTTGATCTTAAATCTTATTGATAAACTAATAATTTTATTGTTATAATTTATTACCATACTTCATCAAAATTTGTTACGCTTTATCGATAAGGGAACACCCAATACAAAAAACCGTGTTAAATTGTGAATGATGTGTTCACATATAATTATTGGGGTACGTAAGTGCCTAAATACCACATAACTATTAAAATGTAACTCACTATTCTTATGTAGGTACTCTGTTGGTGTCCCGTATAATATAAATAAAGTAATGAATAAATTCCCAGTAGTAGCCATTTAGACATGTCTCGAAGAAAAATTAGGGCTTAAAAGCCCAATTCGAATCTATCTACAAAACTAACTCATCACGAATTGCTGTTTCCCGGCTTTTTCTAATATTGTACTAAGTATTAATAAGCTATCCAACGATACCCCACACTAAATACAGAGTGACATTTTAATCAGTGTCCAAATTCAAGTATAAGATTCGTCAGCAAAATTATAAAAAACATGTGTTTTTGTTTCATATCATTCAGTACAAAAAAATTTAGTAATTGCTGCTTAAAGTTATCCCAAAAAAACCTTACCGTGCGGGCACCTCAGCGGGTAGTAAGGTTTGCGCTCGGCACGCTTCCCTCCCCCCGCCTCGGCCCCGCCCCGCTCCGCGCGGTACTGAATGCCCAGTAACCACGCAGTACGGATAATTATTTTGGGATAGATAAATTATAATTTTAAAAATACCTACCAGTTCTTTTTTCAAAAATGGAGTCTATTAGTGATATCAAATGCTTACAAAAAATTTGGACACTGATTAAAATGTCATCCTGTATAGGGTATTATATATGTATATTATTTCTCATTTATATAAATGATCTGCCACAAGCTGTTGAAAACCTGGAGACGAACCACAGACATTTGAAATCAATATAAATAGTACATTGGAATTAATAATGAATTGGTAAAATTACAATAATTTACATATTAATTTAGGAAAAACTATAGTATAATTTTAACCAAAGAACCAACAACATGATTAGTTATATAACTGACATATAATAATTATAGAATTGAGGAAACTGATAATACGATTTTTGTTTAATTTTATAATAAACTGACGTGTAAACCCCAGATTGACACTATTTGTGAAAAGTTAAATAGTTTTTCATATTGCATTAAGTATATAATTTAAATAAAGTTGTAAGTAGGACTGAGGTACTTACTGCTTATCCCGCCTATGTAACAGCTACATTGTGTATGGTATCACGTTCTGGTGTAACTCAACTGATCGGGAACTGCTGTTTAAACCTCAAAAGAAGTGCCGGCGTTCTGCTTGCGGACTAAGAATACCTGACTCATGCAAATCATATTTTATTAATTTGGAAATACTCGCTGTGCCATGTTTATATATTTTGGAAATTCTATGTATGTCAAATTAAATATCAATCAATTTCCTGCTTATAATAGTACGCGCCAGGGACACAAATCTCGTATCAGCAATAAAATCATTTTCATTTCATTTTTCATTTTCATTAAAATAAGTATGTAAGTGATTTCGGAAGTGGGACACGACGTGTTAATGAGGAGAAGGGGGTATTGGATTTTTTTTTGTCCAAGAAGGTTATTGAATATGTACTTGAAAATTCATGTACACTTCAATACAAGTACCTTCTACGATCCAAAAATATAAAAACTGCTAAATTCAATACATTTATATTTTTTAAGTGGGAGGACATACAAAAATGCCTGTCTGGAGAATGACCGCAATGGGGTCCCCATTGCTAATCTCTCGAATAGACTGAGTTCTGCAGCATTTACAGTGAGTAAGATCCGTCAATTAACAGACGTGAATACAGCTCGATTAGTATATTTTAGCTACTTCCATAGCATTATGTCATACGGTATTAATTTTATTGTGGGGCAGTGCCTCGGACATTCATTCGATTTTTGTTCTGCAGAAACGGGCTATTCGGGCGATATATAGATTGAAACATAGAGACTCACTTAGGGATAAGTTTAAAAATATTAATATAATGACATTGCGTTGTCAATATATCTATGAAAATATTGTGTATTTACATAAAAACATTGACAATTTTAGGAAAAACTGTGACATACATAATATTAATACTAGAAACAAGCATAAGCTCGCGGTGCCCACCACTCGGCTCCAAAAAAAAAATCATTCATGGGTAATTGTGTAAGGTTTTATAACAAACTTCCTGGAAACCTAACTGGGTTAGGTATTTATTAATACATTCAAGAACTATGTGAAACGTAAACTTATTTCGAAAGATTATTATTATAGCACACTACACTACATGAATGATAAAACTTCTTGGGACTAATTTTGACTGGATTTATAATTTATTTGACATTGTGTTTTTAATTTAATTTTTTTTTTTTTTTTTATGATACAACGTCGATTATTTAATAGTGATTCAATATATTTATTTTATTCTGACATGTGTATTTACTTTATGAAAGATTATCACTATAACTACAACAACATAGTACTCGTCGGAATACAATGGTGTAAAGAATGATAAAATTAAAATACGTAAAAATAAATAAAAGTAATACTTTTAATTAATTATTCTCGTTTTATTTATTTTTTGACATTAGATTGTCTTTCTAGATACATTCTAGACTAGTATTTTTTTTATTAAAAAAAAAAACTTCATATAAATTTTACGTTTTATGTTTAATAAATTACTCTTAGTAATTAGCTTAAGATTATGTTTCTACCTGACGATTTGAAAGTGCTTGTTACTGGGCCTACTTGAATAAATATAATTTTGAGTTTGAGTTTGGGTCTAGTTCCTTGCAAAAAGTGTGTATGACATGGCACCCAAATTGTTATAATATAATAATAATAATAAATCAGCCTATATACGTCCCACTGCCGGGCACAAGCCTCCCCTCATGGAGGTTATAATAAGATAACCAATTTAATAAAAATCAGAAAAGCACTTTTTAGGGACAATTTCTTGGACTTTTTGGGTACCAAGTGCTTTTTACTCGTTGAAAGAATTTGTTGACTATATGCCGCATATATATTAACTCTAGTATAGGTAATGTAGTGTAAGGTTATTTTTATTATTTTTGAATGCTGCATGATAATGTCATATGTATCTTATCTAGTCTTAGTTCTAGGAATGCTGTTTAGGTAATATGTCTATGCCCTATTCAGGCCGCATGTTAAATAAATAAAATAAACTAAATAAATTAAACTTACAGATAAATGTTACTATTCCATAGCTGGATTTATGGAAGGCACAAGTTTATAATGTGTTTGCCGTAATTTTTTATAATATCAATAGGTACCTATCGATATTACCTAGTTAGATAAAAATTATGTACATAGTATAAGTTACCTGATTGTTGTTACACCCTTCCAGGGTCCATGTATCTTAGTTTTAAGTACTTGGTTGCAAATAAATCCATAATCCATGTTATCTAATGTCCTGAACAATGTTGTTTTTATTACATCTTACTAATGTACCACATTCAAGAATTAAACGGACGATTATGAATATGATTGTGATTATGAATACTTAAATGTTTTTCTTAATGAGTTTAACGGGAGAAAATTACATCTCCACTTTAGGTGTAGGGGAGGTACCTTCAACATTTTATTCTACTGTTTTCTCGGCGTGATTAATTTATTTTATACACCCATGCCGAGTCACAGATTTCTATAAGTGAGGGTTACTGAGCTATGCCGAAGACGGACGGACAGACAGATGGACATGGTGAAACTATAAGGGTTCCTTGTTGACTACGGAACCCTGAAAACTGTCCATAACAAACGATATTAAAAAATATCTATTAGCATTTATTTTCAATGTCTCAGCAGCAGAATGTACTCACTTAAGTTGGGCTGCGATTTTTCAAACTACGACGGTCGCAACCAAGCATACGGTCTGATGATAAGCAGACACCGGAGCCTATTGACGAAGAATGAAAAGCGCATTGCCGACCCTTTATTGATGTGAGGATTCGTTGTGTTGAGCTAGAGACGTAGACGTAGAGTGCCTCACTCTCGACGCAATGCATTCCTGGGAGCTCCGGCGACCACACCACCAGGAACACAATACCACATACCCACGGAACAAGTACTTAGTGGCGTTAAGCCATAAGGCTGTGGTCTTCTGTAGGGTGGAGGTGGGATTGCCTTTGTTTCGCATAAAAACGTTTCACCTAATTTCGGTTCTCCTAATTTTATTTAGTTTAATCTTGTTTCGCATAATAGTTTGTTCTGTCTAATTTTTATATGTGCGAAAATCATTTTGTCTAATACTCACTCAACCTAATTTTATTTTGCCTAATCCAGGCTATTCGAACCCACGACCACCGCTTGACAGCCGCATGCCTGAACCACTAGGCTACCGTAGCTTCAATGTTGAGGAAAATATATTATTATAACTGTATTCGCTGAATTCTGAAGGAAAAAGGATGCCAGAGTTCTAGAAGATGAGTTGAGAGTGAGGTACCTATTTTTATCCTCAATTCAATAAAGGGTATGTAAAAAGCTTGGCTCCTCTGGTAAGCGTCCATAGGTTGAGGTGTACTTTTCTTATTGAGCAATGCTTGAGGAATAAGGAACAAGAAATAACGTTAGTACTGTGTAACACGAATTTTGGCGTTGGTCTCAGACGGTCCTGAACGCAATTTGCCTAGTTGGAGTTTTGCCCATGGAGCATTATGCCTAAAACGCAAAGTGACCACTTATAGGTAGGTTAGGTTCGTTAGGTTTCTTCAGATGCCCGAAGGGCAAGCAGACCAGAAATAGGAGCCCCGCTCCGCGGGGCTCCGTCCATATCGCTAACGCAACCTCAAAACGACGAAAATGTGATGTAGGCATTTTGCGTTTTAGGCATAATGCTCGGTGGTCAAACTGCAATGTGGGCAAAACTCCAAGTAGGCAAATTGCGTTCAGGACCGTCTGAGACCAACCCGAATTTTGTACCTTATAATCGAATTATGTTAATTATTATAATTGTATTTGTTGATGAATATGTTTTTTTTTACTCGTAGTTATTAATAATAAAGTATGACTATGTCTATGTCTAATGTCTTTGTATCATGTTTTAGTGGTTTTTAAATTGGTTAATATTTCTTTGCCTTGAGACTGACGGATAACATAGTTGATGTTTTAAAACCACGAAAACGATTTAAGTTTCCCAAGCCATATCTACTTAAACACATGTATATTTATTGAATAAAACCCAGATTGTAATCACAAGAAATACCTACGCAGTTTTATTACGGTGACAGTAAATTGTTCAGTCTTCCATTTGACAAGCACGTTTTATACAGTGTATATTTACCTCAAATTGTAACCAGGTACGTGTTAGGGCTATGAACCGATATTGCAAGATAAGTCTTAACTACCAAAGCGTAATTAATTTTTGAAATTTTATCGAGCGGCAATGTATTGCGTACACTGTGACATCATGACACATGGAAGAATCGGGTGGGTGACATGTGACATTTTATCGTGACGTCACGTCAGTAAGACAAAGTAGTGATCCATTGCGTGCTGAATTAGTATTCAGGTAGTACCTACTTGGTACCTACAACCTAGATGTAACCTAATCATAAGCTTCTTTGCTGTGCCCTTACAGGGTCAATTTTATTACTTGTAATATTATGTGTGCAATAAATATTTTGAATTTGAATTTGAATTATTTTATATGGAAAAAATAAAGATGGTGTTTAAGAAAAAAAAATGCAATATCGGTTCTTAGCCTTCACCAACCTCTGGTTACAATTTGAGGTAATATTAAATATACACACTGTATAATAGGTAAGTAGTGATGATGATGATGTTTAAGTATAAAATGTATACGGATATAAGTTTTGAATGATTCAAATCCTTCTTGTTTCTTTAAGAAAAGAACATTATCGTAAGGGTGGTTGCCTCTCCGTAATAGTTAAAGCAAGAGAGGCAACCCGATGGCTCGTGGTAGGTATTTGAGCTCCCGAAGCGCTGTGGATCCTCCCTCTGCAACCCAAACTGAGCCAACTTGCACTGGAGCCGAAATGGAAATTAAAAATAAAAATATTATAATTTATAAATTTAAAAAATAGGAAAAAGTTGAAAATTTAATGCTCTGAGCCAGATTCGAACCGGCGACCACAGACATTCGTCATGGCCCGTTGCTGATAACCAACTGAGCAATCGGAACAATCCGGTTCGGGCACGAAATCCTTCAATCAGTTCCTTCACAAAACGGCTTAGGGAGGCGCCAAAAAAAATATATATATATATAATTTATACTTATTTGATCTAAGTGTATGTAACTATTATCCAGTACTTTTATTTTATTTGAGCTAGCAAAGTTTTGTGGAACCGCCCCGTGCAACCCAAACTGAGCCTGAAAAAAAAATTGTCGCCGGGTATTCGATTAAAACAGCATTTTTTTAATGTGATAGGAGGCAAACGAGCAGACGGATCACCTGATCGTAAGCGATTACCGCCGCCCTCGGACACCTGCAACACCAGTGGTGTTGTGAGTGCGTTGCCGGCCTTTAAGATGGGAGTACGCTCTTTTCTTGAAGGTTTAAAGGTCGTATCGGTCCGGAAATACCGCAGGCGACAATCCATTCCACAGATTAGCTGTGCGAGGCAGGAAGTTTCTGGAGAAGTGCACAGTTGAGGACTGCCAACCATCTAAGTGGTCAGTGGTGAGGATGGTAATGTTGTCGCGTTGGACGATGGCGAAAAGAAGCTTTCATTCTATGAACACCTTTATTTCTAATTGTCAGGCATGTTTAACGTACAGAAAAAACAACACAAAAGAAAAATTAATTCCGCACGAAGTCCCCAAGAGGCCGTGGTCTAAAGTAGGCATAGATTTATTTCATAGCCATCGTAAAAAATATTTGTTAGCAGTTGATTACTTCAGCAAGTTCATCGAAGTACGTGAACTTCACAGCACATTGTCACATACGATCATAGATGTGTTAAAAAGTATGTTCTGCAGTCACGGTATCCCTGAGATAGTTATGTCGGACGGAGGCCCACAATTTGTGTCACGTGAATTCAGTAATTTTGCAAAAGATTGGCATTTCAATCATATACGTTCTTCTCCCCACTACTCGCAGTCTAACGGGCAGGCAGAACGTAGTGTGCAGATTGTTAAAAATATGATTAAGAAATGCACGTACACTTTAACTGATTACCGTTTAGCATTACTAGAATACCAAAATACGCCAATCAATGAATGTTTACCATCACCTGCCGAGATACTTCAAAATAGAAAGTTACGTAGTATTTTGCCACTACGTGAAACAGCGCTAGACTTGACAATTAACAAAAGCGTTAGAAATCAGTTAATTAATCGGCAAAATACGTTTAAAAGATATTACGACAGGGACGCAAAACAATTGTCACCTCTAAAAGTAGGTCAAATGGTGAAAATAAAACATGAAAAACAAGGTATTTGGAAAAACGGGAAAGTGATTAAAATCTTAAGAAATCGTTCATATGAAATTTCAACGCAAAATGGTAATACAGTTGTTAGGAATAGACGTCACATCATACCGGACTCACAGTACCGCCCCGAAACCAGCTCCGAGTGCGGGTTCGAGTTCGATCACGTGCAACCGACGCCTGCGCAGGCCGCGTCAACTCCGGCTCCCGAGTCACTTCAAGTTAATGTAAATACCAACCGAACTGATTCTTATGTTACTCGTTCTGGCAGGATAGTGATACCTCCCAGTAGATGGGGCAATTGGGAAAACTGGAACTGAAACGTAAAGATCTACACTTAACTGCAGGATAATCTGTATCAACGTATACATAAGTGCACAACTCAATTAGTTTAAAAGCTATTAAAACAAATAGAAAGAAAAAAAACGTATGTTCATGATAAGAGACTAGAATGATAAAATTATGCATGATATATAAATACTTTTGATTTGAAAGAGCATGACATGTTAGATACATATATAAAATCAGTAGGTAACTAAAATGTATGCAATTAAAATAAGTACTATATCAATTAGGAATAGGTATAATATAAAATATACTTTGATCGCTTTATTACATTTAGGTATAGAATATAAAGAAGCGTGATGTAAAATATTAAATTTACAGAGAAAATAGGTATTAAATATTAACAAATAGGTACATGGTAATGTTATAAGTAAATACTTATAGTATGGTTATGATTATAAGTACATACATGTTACGTCATAGATCTTCGAAGTAAATAAAAAAAAAAAATGTAAGACCATTGTATTAAGATATAGGTAGGTAGCGCATGTTTAGTTCATATAAGTTCATAACTACTAATTATCGTTGAATGTAAGTATTATAAACAAGACTACTTTGCAATCTATGAAACAAATAAAAAAGCATAGATTTGTTTAAGCATTTAATTAAAACGTGTATAATGCATGCTATTATATGTATTATGTATAAATATACTGCAACAATATGTCGCAATTATAGTTAAGACTTGCTAAGGAATGTAATTGGTTAGTCAACAGCTATGCTAATTTTATTAGTTTTCTATTTTTGTTTGAAGAGGAAAGATGTCGGTAGTTGGTAAATGCACATCCACCCTCATATATGAATGATTACTGAATAAACAGTCTTGAAGCACATCTCTAGTATCATTGACGCTTATCCTGACAATACATATTGTTCAATGGTTTCATTTTCCGCCTGATTTCGTGTAAAAAATCGATGTCTCTCCACTGTTAGACTTTTCTTTTGTTCAAAATATCTTTTAAACTCATCTAAAACTTCTTTTACTGTAGCACATTTCACATTTATTTGTTCATACAATTCTCTGCATTGTTCACCCACTATATGTAACAATATATTTATTTGTATGGCCGCCGATTTTTTTGAGAGTTCACACGCGTCGAAATATATTTGAAACCCTTTACTCCACTTGTTCCAACTATCACTTAAACTACCAGTCGTAACGTTTAATAAACTTTGATCATAACAAAAAGGTGACGGCGGCGTCAGCACCGATTCCATATTTAGATATGTTGACTTTTAAGCACGTTCCTCGTTAAGTACTGTTCTTTAACTTTCACACTATAATTTAACTATTCAATTAAATACCGACTGCGCCATAGATGTGCTTCAAGACTGTTTATTCAGTAATCATTCATATATGAGGGTGGATGTGCATTTACCAACTACCGACAGGCAACCGCTCTTTCAATTGACTGCCACGCGACAGAAAAAAACTTTTTTATACTTTATTTCCATTGAAGCCCCACTCCAATGGCTCAGTTCGGGTTGCACAGGGTAGTTCCACAATACTTCGGTAGCTCAAATACAGCGAGCCATCTGGTTGCCTCTTGTACACTATAACTATAGTGCATTCATCCTTACTTGTCTTATTTGGTAAACAACAGTCTAACCTCAAAATGCATCTTTTTAGGATAGAATAGCAATTTTGTGAGCACTAGATCATGCCGAGACGACTTTTCGGACATCACTTCACGATTTTTTTGTCTAGCAACGCTTTTTTTACGATAAAATAGCTGCTATAGTCTAAAAAGATACATTTTGAGGTTAGAATGTTGTTTACCAAATAAGACAAAGTGAGGATGAATGCTATACGCGTCATTGCTCTGAATATACAACGTAGGTTACCTACCAAGATAGAGTTTTGATGATTTTCATCCTAATCGGTTGAGCCGTAAAAGCATGATTGAGTCGGTAACAAACATCCAAACATTCGAATTTATAATATTAGTATTATATCAACTATATTACATCATTGATATCAACTGACTTGTTTACAGCACAGGGTATCTCAGGATTCCAAGAAACGATCATAGAACTTTTATGTTCCTGTTTTTCAAATGCCGACTCTCGAAATGCCGCGTTCGAAACTCAGTCTTAATTTGATATGCGTAGAGTTGAAATTGAATATCTGTTCCGGAATTACGCGAGAGTGTTTTGTTTTCTTGGAGGAATGTGTGGCGTGAGTCATTTGTTTTGTATTCATGGCGGTATGGTATTAGCATTTCGGTGTAAATCATAAATAAGAGTGTAGGTTAATATACTGAGATGTAAATATAGTGTAGATATAAATTGAGAGTACCAGCACGCCTATCACAAGACGGCGCGCGAGCTCTCTCGATTTTTTTGCTCTATCCGTCTCGCTCTTATTAGAGCAGTTAGAACAAGAGGTATAGTGCGAGAAAAATCTAGAGTATGTCGCGGCCGTCTCATGATAGACGTGGTGGGCGACCGAGCTCAGCTCGGGTAAAAATACGGAGGAAACGAACTTTCCCAGATATGAGACATCGCTAGGTCGATTATTTGGCCCACACTAACAAATAAACGAACAGAGAAGTGATCACGATTTCGAACGCACGTTAGAACCACTCAACTATATTTTTTCCATTCAAAAAGTGACATTTTGATCTACCTGACACGCTTAATTTGCGTTTCGTGATCGACCTGCAGTTCAAGTTAAATAAAATTAAAGTACCTAATGCCTATATAAAACCTAATAAAAGTTCAACTTGTTTTGAATACATTATTCTTAAATATAAAGTAGACTTTCATTTAAAAAACATTCAAACTTTTTTATTAACTCTCATACATAACCGGGAATCGAATCTGGTCAATATTTTTGTATTATTATTATTAAGTATGTCTTTCCCGTTCACGGGACAACGATGTCTCGGACCTTTGGGAGGCGTGCGTCGAGCAGGGTACCTACAAAGTACCAATTGAGCCAACACGTAGAGGCCCTTTTGACAATTTAATGAAATGCAAGGAGTACAACGAGTGGATGCTGTCCCTGCCCGTGTCAATATTAATATTATTATTATTTTGAACATTTACTGAAATAAAATAATTATCTTATTGGTGGGTTTTTCTTTCAATTATTTAAACAAGATTCCATTAGTGTTGTGCTTCTTGCGACTTGCAGAATTTATACACATTGATTTTGACCAGGTTCGATTCCCGGTATGAGAGTTAATAAAAAAAATTGAATGTAATTATTATTAAATCTAAAATCGACGTCATGGTTCCTAAGAACAGATCTCGCTATCTCTCATAGTTTCCGTCTTCTCCATACTGACCCATTTGGATTGTACAGTTATACAGGAACACGCTTTTTGAAGTGAAAACTTCTTTAGCGGAGCTGAGCCATAAATTTAATATGGCGCGCAGAGCTCTTTTACGTGTGTTGACCTATACATCGTGTATACATCAAACAATGTCCCCCCCCCCCCCGCCCCCAAGCCTGGTCCCGAATCTCTCACCATTCTACGCATCTGACGGCGACGTCACAAAAATCTGCAGCGTGTTTTTTTTTTATTCACCTACCGCTATTATAGGCTTATCTTTCCCTGGCCGGAAGCCAAGCTTGTAAAATAATAAACGGATTGTAAAATGTAAAAACTTCTACACAAAAATACTCACGAAAACATAACGGTCGATCGATGGAAATAACCTCATTTCAAGATTCGAGGGCATCTACTCCGTTTTCCTCATTTCTTACCCTGGGAGTCTTTTATGCCCTTTTTACGACTGTAGTCTCCCCTTGCTCTTAAAAGACGTCAGAATGTTGAACAGTCAGCATCAATAGTAACTGCGCAAACGAAGACGTCAACGGTCTTTATTAAAAGGGAATAAGCAGCCACGGCACTACATATGAGACTATACACTGTTGATACTAAATAAAATAATCAATAATTATGTAGCAGGTAGCCTAGTGGTTCAGGCACGCGGCAATGTCAAGCGGCGGTCGTGGGTCCAAGCCCGGCTTGTACCAATGAGTTTTTCGGCACTTATGTATGTACACGGAATAAGTATTTACCGTTAGCTTTTCGGTGAAGGAAAACATCGTGAGGAAACCGGTGTGATCCCAATAAGGTCTAATTTTCCCTCTGGGTTGGAAGGTCAGATGGCAATCGCTTTCGTAAAACTAGTGCCTATGCCAAATCTTGGGATTAGGTGTAAAAGCGGACCCTGGGCTCCTTTAGTGGCATTAACGGGAATAACGTAAGTAGGATGACGTATTTTCTTGCAAAAGGATTAAGAGGCAAGGAAGAGGAAGGAAGAAGTGACGAATTTTATGATTATACCTGTTATGTAAATAATGTATATTAATTCAATTTGACATTGTATAGTTATTTTAATGCTCGTTGGACTTTTTGATTATTTAATTGACATTTACATATTTGCACGCTTGCATGCAAGCTAGATACACATGACCATAATATATTTAAACATCCCTGCACTGTGTCTATGCAAATAAATATTTTCATTTCATTTCATTTCATCAAGAAGTCTTATACCGCGAAACGAAGACCAACTTCATTCGTGTATCTTTCTTCTCTGTCGCACTTGCTAGTTCGAGCGACAGAGAGCGAGATACACACTCGAAGTTGGTTTGCTTTCCGTGGTAGCCCAGGTACCCGCTGCCGCGTGTCAAGCATGTTTCTTTTTTAATTTGTAAGAGTAATAGTTTACAAACTGCACTACGACACAGAATACCTCATATTCAGATAAATAATTTCCCAAGGGGATGAAATAGCGAGCTATCATGGTGGCTCTGGCGATCAGAGCCAACATGATAGCTCGCAGGTTCAGTCGGTGTACAGCGCAAGTTAAAATTACGCTATTCCGTGCGTACTGTACATCACTGTATACCTGCAGCTTATGGTCGCGATACACGCAGCGCTCGTTCAATACATTGCGGGTTCAATATAATGATGCGTTCAGGGTGCTGTCGACGGTTTTCATGCGACACTGCGCAGGCGCTGCGCCGCGACGCTCCGCAGAGTCCGCGACAGCCGCCACAGCCTCCTGAGCGTAGTAGCGGGTAGGTGGGAGGTACTGGTCCTCGCTTCACTTAGGTTTAGGTTCTAATATAGTTATTTAAGTATCTCCGTGTTACTAACAAACTATGGACACTCTTTCGTCTGAAATAAATGCATTTTATTTTATTTTTATTTTTATTTTTATTTTTATTATTTAAATAGTGAGAAGACGACACGGAAAATCACGCGGACGAGGTCACGGGAGAAAGCTAGTGTTTATACTAACGGGGTCTCAGGTGGCCTGGCGGGTAGTGAACGGCCATTCAGATATGGTGGTCTGCTGCGAATATGTTGAACAGGCAGACCCTGGCCAAGCAACGGCATGATGACCAGGATGTAGTCGAGTACTTGGTGGGACAGATGTCTCTTCAAAGAGAGAAATTATCCAATGTCAATCTTGCGACGTGGCGACAACATGCCTCAACTAAATATCATGTCGCTGATGGGTCGCGTCAGGGAAACTCAGAACGGCATTCTGAAGGTGATTGCTGGAAGATTTAACTGCCCGACTATGTGGCATTGGATTCAGATGGTCAGGACTACTTTGACTTACCTCAAGTAGTAGAACATAGCGTATAAGTTTTTCAAATGTAGTTACTACTAACAATATATGGACCAAGGTCTGAAATAAATCATTTTTATTTTATTTATTTTTATTTAATTAGGCATTCCCCTGCATGGGCTGTAATTCGCTACGCACTAATGCGGCTCACTCCGCCGGTCACCCGTCATGAAACTATACCTCTACCTACGTTTAGTTACATCGCATTGCGGTGTCAAGATATATTTGTGGGTGAGCGTTGAGGTGAGCTTAATACACTTTACAGAACGCAAACACAGAAGCACACAATTAAAGAAAAGTTAAGAGGAAACGAAAACGTCGAGATAATTGAGAAATAGTTATTTGTAATATGTATTGCTGTCGCGCCAACCCCAAGCCTCCCCCAGAGCGCGATAGAGACAGCTGCATCTTGGACCGAAAATACCTATTAAAAGAACATAAAATCAACGTTTCGTTGTCCCCTGATTTCTTCTCCAAAACTTGACATATTTAACTATTTTGTTTCATTAAAAATCAAAGAAGGCACTTTCAACACAAGAAGACTTTAAACGAACCAACGTGCATCATTTCACCAACGCTCATCACCCGACAAAGTATCCTACCCCTCTCTTTTCCAATATTGGCTAAAGGCTGCATAGCCGGTCGATTGTGGCCGACTGGTTGTGGCTGGTGGATCTTCCCCAGGGACCCGCCCGGTATCTCCTTCGAGGGTTCTTTAAAGGATTTTTGGTAATGCTTTGCTTACCAAAGCCGATGCTCCTCAAAACCCATTTATTTGGCTATTAAAGCGCTCCAATACGGTATCCCCTTCAAAGGGTTTTTGAAAGGGTTTGCTTACCAAAGCCGATGCTCCTCAATACCCATTCATTTGGCTTTTAAAGCGCTTTCAACACGAGTAAGCGCTTCAACCCTTTAAAAAGCGTTTCGAAAGGGTTTTTCTATCAGTAGCGGTAGCGCCCCGTAAGGGAAACCCCTTCATACGGCTAAGTTAAATGAATGAGTTTTCAATCAATAAAGGCCAGCAAGTGATTAGGGCTATTAAACGAACGACTAACCCGTTCAAATGCTTTTTTCTGGGAAGTTTCCCTGAATCTTCCCTTCCTTTCTTCAGAGCGTGACCCTCGTTTGCTTCCTGACTGGGTGTGATGCCTATGTTCATGTTCATGTTCAGATAGACAAACATACATATACACGGAGTTAGTTTCGCATTTATAAAGTAGTACCTATGGATTGTTTAATTATGTAATCAGATAATCTGGCTTGTATATAATTGCGTGTGGTGTCGGGTTAGAATTCCACCACCCCCTTTCTTCCCATGGGTGTCGTAAAAGTCGACTAAGGGACCAGGGTTGAAGTGTGTTGTGGGCGATGGGCTGGCAACCTATCACTGCAATATCACATTTTCGATCTTTTATACTCACATTTATGCTAAAAGTGGCGCTGGAACATATGTTTCATGTGCTCTGCCTATCCCTTTTGGGAATAAAGGCGTGAATGTATTTATGTATGTATTTATGTATATAACACGACACGTATATAAAATAGAAACGTGTTTGATTCAGTCAATGGTTCCTTAATTAATCCTTGTAAGATGGCGCTTTGCGGCTTTACCCAAATTCCTGCGTCCATTGACGTAGGTGAACTGGCTTCAATTACTCAGTTAATTTATTTACTGAGATAGGTATGGCTTTTAAACCCGCTATACCTACATTTGTACATTTGTAGAATGTACGGCGATCGAGAGATCTCTCAGGGACCGAAGTCCAATTAGCTTTTGGATGTTATATTTATGTTATGCAACTGATTTAAAAAAAATCTATAGCGCGATGCAGGTTACCCCACAATGGGTGTGTAATGAATGGTATAACAACTTTTGATATATTTTCACTGGATATACCAACATTTAATATAATTTCATTGGATATAATCACTCAAAGGACATAATAAACTTTTGGTATAACAACAATCACTATCATTTCAAGGCGTATAATGTTCAAATAGTATAATATATATTTAATATAACGTTTAATGGATATAATGTATATTGGATATAATGTTTTGTAAGATATAATTCCATTTTTCACACACACACGTTAATTATTTTTACCTAACCTAAACCTAACCTGATCGCCAGCGTGTTGACGTCACCCCGCTTCGCGGGGTGCCTATTTCCGCTCTAAGGGACACAAGCTAACCCTAACCTAACCTATAATGGTACAATTAATACCATTGTTACAAGTATCAGTGGCTAGTATACTGTTTTGAGTCAGTGGTTACTCGTCGTCGTACATACACCAACCTGCCTTAGAGTAAAACAGGTAAGAAATAAAAGTAGAAAGTGTTCCAGACTAGCTTTTGCCCGCGACTCCGTCCGCGTGGAACTCGGTTATATCGAAGCTCCATACAAACTTTCACCCCCATTTTACCCCCTTAGGGAATGATTTACGAAAAAAAACTATCCTATGTCCTTCCTCAGGACTCAAACTATCTCTATACCAAATTTCATCCAAATCGGTTCAGTGGTTTAAGCGTGAAGAGGTAACAGACAGACAGATGGACACACTTTCGCATTTATAATATTAGTATGGATTATGCCAATAGTACATTATAACTACTGAGTTTTATATCGAACAAAGTTATATCCCATATAAGTTATACGTTATGACTGTTAGATCACTAGTTGTTATATTACAAGTTCATTATATCTGTTGATATTTATATTCCATGAGAATATATCAAATGTTGTTATATCAAAAGTGCATTATATCCTTTAATCGTTATATCCAGTGAAAATATATCAAAAGTTTTTATATCGATCGTTACGTACCCCCCACAATGCCCCACAATCAAAACGCCACGCGACCCGATGAAACGCGACGTGTGTTGAGTCGCATGAGTCGAATCTAATTGTATCGTTTTCCATAACCAGAATCACTCTATGAACAACCGACGCAACCCCACGTCGTTTTAACTAATAATGTGTTTCCGCCTTAATTCCTAGCGAGATGGCATTTTACAGAAATATGGTACCTATTGAGTCCTATTCTTTAATATATTCAGCCTTATCAGTGATTTGACGAAACTAACGCGATAAAGATTTTTCCGCTCTTTTATAAAAAAAATAACCACGAAGACGGCGAAAAGAATCTTCTAACCTATACGCCATCCGAGTCTAAGTCCCAGAACCGTTTAAATGACTAATGATTTAGGAGCCAATATCTGCGAGTTAGTTTCGTCAATTCACTGACGCGTTTCAGGGATTTATCAAATCACTAAACAAATCTAGTGAAATGAAAAAACGAGTTGCCTTTTTTGTCCGATTTCGTCATTTCACTAAACAGATTCAGAGATTTGATCAAATTACTGATTTGTATTAGGTAAATGATAAAATGAATTGGCCATTTTAACATCCTGCGTGATTTGATCTCTGTTTTGGCCATTTCACTGCGACATACATACAGAGTGTACCAAAAATAGGATGTGAACCGATGAACCTAAGTATCGTGTTCTGATAAGAAAAAAACTAAAAGGTTTTTTTGACGCGATTTTTTTGTACATTTGTATGAACATGTTTGAAGCAGGTCGCCCCAGTCAGCCAACGCTCCATACAAAGGTAAAAAACAAACGCAGAACACCACATCATATCTACCTGTTATGCCTTTGATCAGTTCACAACCCAATTTTGGTACACTCTGTATGTTTTAGAGCGGGACCTTAGAGACATATTTGTTGCTTCTGCTACCTATATTGCTATTGCTATGCTATGCAACGAACTCTGGAGCTCGCAGAATTCCAATACCAACTAGTCCATCATCAATCATCATCCTCTTAGCGTTATTCCCGGTAACGCCCCTAAAGGAGCCCGGGGTCCGCTTTGACACCTAATCCCAAGATTTGGCATAGGCACTAGTTTTACGAAAGCGACATAGGTACCTACTAGTCCATCGCACTTTTGTAGCCCTTTCTTAGTCAAGTGTGTTCTGTTATCGATTCTAAGAGCCATCAAATGGTTTTTGGCAACTCTCAGCACACTTATTATAATGAATCAGGTTAAAGGATTACCAGTAAAACGAACAATAACATGAAATAAATAATTTATTGCCAAGCATTAAAACGAGACCTCTAGCCTCGTGCCTTCCATACAACACTTTGGCACACTTTGGTCAGTGAAATTTGAGTCAAGCTATTTAGCAATAAAGTTCCACCACATTAGCGGAAGGCGCGGCGTGGGTAGGCCCACAAGGTGGACTGATGACCTGGTAAAGGTCGCGGGAGTCCGCTGGATGCGGGTGGCGCAGGACCGGTCACTTTGGCACTCTTTGGGGAAGGCCTATATCTTTCGGCTGATATGATGATGATGGTGATGATAAAGTTGATCATTTGATTCTGAAATTTTATGAACAATACAAATATTACTTTGACAGTGTACGAAAAGTCTAATTTTCAATGGAATCGATTGTACATTCTGTTCACATTGGGCACGAGGAAAAGGTCGTTATTACATATATATGTCTCTACCAGCGCTTCGGAAGCGACATCTGATGAGAAGAAGCGCCGCAAGAAACTCACCAGGCATATACTATACCTACTCTGTTCTTTTATTCAACGGAGTAAAATGACAGGTTGAATGTAAAACGCAACAAAAAATGTCACCAGCTTATTACCTACAAACAGCGGTGTTCATTCTCAATAATCGGTTGTAGAATCATTTAAAAGGGATAAGTAAAAAAAAGTATTCGATGCTTTTTTAAAATATAGTAATGGTATTTTAAGGCCGGCATACGATATCGCAATAGTTTTAAGCAAAAATGGTTATTATCGTCATAGTCGTAGCGTCTTGAATATTTTTTTGCTTTCTTTCTTTCTGACAACGCAAATAAACATTATTTTTGTTTGTGCCTACTTGTTAGCCACGAAAGGGTCCATTGTGGGAGTCGGCAGCTATTCTGAAACAAGCTAATGTTCTTCCCAAGATTATACTGATACGGAATAAATAATATAACGTATGCCTGCCTCTGGACTTGTCTAAACATAACATAGGTAGATGGGTACCTCCTAAAATTTTTCAGTAATTGTCGGTTGCAGCACATCACTATTTAAAATGTAAAAAACTGACAACACATGAATCGTCATTTTACTCCGCTGAATAAAAAAAACTGACCTTACAGAAATACACACTTACAAATTAAAACCACCACAGATGAATGAGAAGCATCAGCCATAAAATCAAATAGTCTTTAATAAGGGTAACTTTAAATACTTACTTTACATTGTTTATATCTAGAAATATCTATATAATCTATATGACACTTAAAATTCGCCATATGAGTCCGCAGTAAGCTCGATTCTCCATACAAACGTAGTTACGCTCTCATTTTAAAACTACGTGTTGGATTGTAACGAAACTTTGCATGTTCAATGAAATGAGGTATATCTATGTCTGTAATTAGATTATATGGTTCCAATTTATAAAACAAAGTAAATACAGCAAAAACTAGTTTTGTATGAAAAACTTAAATTCGTTGTATTTTTTTATTATGGTAGCTGAAGCTACGTAAACTAATTTCAGACATAGATAATGTCTGCCGAAATTCGGCCGAGCTTACTGCGGCCTCTTAAGGTGGTCACTAGGTTACTTGTGGGACCAGTAATGTACGGAGGATTGTCGTTGTCAGGTGACAATTGTCATGTTGGTGAAATAGGCCCGGCCGCGCCAGTGTGATGCTGGCTTTATTCGTCCTGCGAGGCAGCTGCCAGCTGTTCCGTCGTCTAGGAATTGCAATCTCGATCTCGCGAAATCTCGCCCATATTTAACAAGACAGTCGCGTACAATTTTCGTACGAGATCTCGCGAGATTGAACTTTCCTTTCCATATAAAACACAGCATGACAAAAGTTTCACCTGACTGACAAATTACAACCTACCTACTTTAATTTGGTTAAAATCACTTTTAACAATATTAAAATCTGAATATTATGAATAAAAACACAACAAAAGATAATAAAGGCTAGAAACGAAATAAAATAACGTTATAATAACTAGTATAAATAGGTATAAATATGATCAAAGATAAAAAAAAGGTTTGTTGGTTCTACAGGTCTCCATCGCCGTTCAGCGGGGTTAAGTCTGTCCATGTGTGATATGTTTGTGTGCATCAAAATGAGAATGTGTTTTCCTTTTTCATAATGTGTGCGTGTGTAAATAAACAGATCGTTTTTGCATTCGTGAATAATCTTTTGCATGTGTTATTTCTTCACCCCCCCCCCCCCCCCACTTTTTTGTACTCAAATAGACATTATATTTCGAAGCTTCATTCTTCAGATATAACACACATGTAGTCCTTTAATCTACCAGGCAACATTTCGCAAGTTTAAAGTACGCAGTAAAAACCATAGCTCAAACAGTTTATCCCCACCTTTACCCCTACCCTACTTAGGGACCTCGGCTTGCCACCATTTCTCATTCTTTATTCTTGCGAGGCAACGAACGCACGAACTAATTCTATTAAAAAATAATTCAAAATATTTAATCATGCCTAAACGCAGTGCACAGGAAAAAATAGAGTATTATTCTGCTAATATACGGAAATTGCAACAAAAAACTATAAACGAGTTATGACAGTGCGGTGCTATCTGATTCATCAAGTTCCGAAGATAAATCAGGTAAGTGCAATTAGTTTCAATAAATAGTTCTACATTGTGGTGCCTCTAATAAATGCATTTAATACCGCACGGGCCGTGAGCCCACGCCTTGTAATTCTAAACCTGGGGGGCGACCGAGAGTCGTCACGAAGGTATCTCATGCTTGGGGGTTGTCCGTGAGTCAACACGATAGCAATTTCTAACAATATTAATCGCAAAGAAATGCATTTCATACCGCGCGGGCCGTGAGCCCACGCCTGGTAATTCTAAACCTGGGGGGCGACCGAGAGTCGTCACGAAGGTATCTCATGCTTGGGGGTTGTCCGTGAGTCAACACGATAGCAATTTCTAACAATATTAATCGCTAAGAAATTCATTTCATACCGCGCGGGCCGTGAGCCCACGCCTGGTAATTCTAAACCTGGGGGGCGACCGAGAGTCGTCACGAAGGTATCTCATGCTTGGGGGTTGACCGTGAGTCAACACGATAGCAATTTCTAACAATATTAATCGCAAGCCCATGCCTTGTAACTAAACCTGGGGGGCGACCGAGAGTCGTGACGAAAGTATCTCATGCTTGAAGGTTGACCGTGAGTCAACACGATAGCAATTTCTAACAATATTAATCGCTAATAAATGCATTTAATACCACGCGGGCCGTGAGCCCACGTCTTGTAACTAAACCTGGGAGGCGACCGAGAGTCGTCACGAAGGTATCTCGTGCTTGGCGGTTGACCGTGAGTCAACACGATAGCAATTTCTACAACCATTAATCGAGATTAGTATATCCCGTGTTCGCGATGCGGGCACTAGATACATATATGCATTAAAATTCCTGACGAATGGTTTTACAATGCATCCTGACGAATGGTTTTACAATGCATTTCATATCTACCCTCAATTAGAAAAATCAAAATATTATATTTTAATTTATAAACCACGAACAAGTGTATGAGGCAGTGGAAACTTCACTCCCACGTTCAAATGAAGAAAATGCACCTCCCGTGGAGGCCTGTGATGACAAGTTAGTTGCCCTGTAATAGATGCCGAGTTACTAACCGCTCTAGGGGACGCCACTGATGATGTCCCAAAATATGGGGAGAAAATTCATCCCAATTTAGCGCAAAGGTGGCTACCTATATTACACAAAGGTATTGATAAAAAGAGTAAAGATAAACTCTTATAAGAGTACCTGTAAATTGCAAATTATTATGGGCGCCGTCCTTAAACGCCGTAATTTCGGCGGCAGTTACAGACATCCAAAGAGGCCGTGACAAGAAAATCGAATCATCTCAACAGCAATTGGGAGTCGGTATAGGTACTAACGATAAAAATCCTATCTAATTGAAGTCGGATTTTAGACAAAACTAGTCATTCCTGGACTAGACGAAGTATTCCTTAAGTCATACAATACGTTGAGAGAGATGATACTCTCTTTGGAAGCAAACTCTCAGAGAAAATTAAAGCTTCCAAATCTACTGAAAAGTAGGCCGACAGCGTCGACCATCATACGGCCGCGAGCAGCCTACAACAAGCCACTTGCGACGCCGCGGCAGTAACGCAGGTACATGCCGGTCGCCTTAAAGCTTTTTATAAGTGTTGGCTTAATGTAACGAATAATCGTACTTTATTTATTAGACTGTATACAGAATGGCTTTCCAATTCCTTTTTAGGACATGTTACGCAATCTGTCAAACCTGTAAATACTTTCACATGCCAAGAGCATGATGAAACGAGCTTAGCTGTACAGAACTTAATTAACCTAGGCATTCAGTGAAAGCATCACTGGATGCCAACAGACTAATGATCAGTTTCTATCAAAGATTTTCTGACTCCTAAATCGAATGGTGGCTATAGATTCATACTGAATCTGAAAGGGCTCAATAAATTTGTAACTAAGTCCCATTTTAAAATGGAAGACTAGAACTGCTTCTAAATTAATCCCTAAAAACGGGTTTATGGCTACCATTGACAAGATTCGAGCATAACAATGTTACTTACGAGTTCTGTTCCCTATTAGTCTATGGACTTTCCGTGGCGCCTAGAACCTTCACCAAAATTATGAAAGAAGTCGTAACTTACCTAAAAACAAGGCCTAACTTCTATTATATACCGGGGTGGCATTTTGTGTATTGGAAGGGACCTTAACGAATGTAAACATAATGGGAGGGACACTCTCCGGTTTCTCGAGTACCTACGATTTGTGGTAAACTATACCAAAAGCTCGATACAATCCCAAAATTACCAACAATGCTGTAAATTCTTAGGTTTTGTTTACAATTCAATTATCATGTCTATATCCCTTCTTATGCAGGGTATGCGCACTTTTTAAGAGTTCTTACCACTGCATGCCCGACAGCTAGATACAGCTGGTTGTACACGAAGTTGTTAGAAAGATATAAATTCCGAGCTATTCAGGAATACGATGTCTATGATCAAAAGTAAAACTTCCTCGCGAAATTTTACCTGACTTATTTTGGTGGACTAATAATATTATTTGTAACGTCTTGTCATTTTGGAATCACGAAATTCGATGCAGAAATATCTATAGATCCGTCCCGATCAGGATGAGGTACAGTTTGTGACGGAGTGTGTGCAAACGGAGCATGGGAAGAGCAAGAATTAGCATTCCATATTAATTACTTAGAGCTTGCTCGCTCTTAGGATTAAAATGTTTTGCGCGAAATAAATCAAACTGTGCTCTGTTGTTCCGCATCGACAACACTACCGCGATAAGCTATATTAATCGAATGGGAGACATCCAGTTTCCCCACTTACATAGCTTACCTAGATCTATTTGGCAGTGGTGTGAAGAACGAGACATATGGTTATTCGATTCGTTCATTAACACTAAGAATAATGTAGAAGCAGACAGAGAATCCAGAAGGCTAAATCCTGATATTTAATGAAATTTAAGTATTGCAGCCTTTGAAAGAATAAGTAAACACTTTGGTGTGCCCGAAATTGACCTCTTTGCTTCTCGTACCTCTGCCAAATGTGAAATATATATTTCGTGGAAGCCAGACTCGGACGCTCTTACCGTCGTCGCATTCACTATTAGCTGGTATTTATAATAAATATTTTTAAGCGTTTCCACCACTCGCACTCGTACTAAAGTGTTTACATAAGATTATAAATGACAACGCCACAGGAATAGTAGTATTTCCCTAATGGCCATCCCAACCGTGGTTTCCGCTTTTGTTGAGATTAGTAAAAGTATCTAATCTCATGTTAGCGTCAATTTCAAACAACACTTTACAACAGTACAACGTGTGTTAAATACAAGTTGTGCTGGAAATTTAGCATAGATAATATAGATATTCAATTTCTATAAGGGCTTCATTTCTGCTGTTATTTTATTTCTAACGCACGAATTTAATAAAGGATCGTCGTATGGCTCATTAAATAATCATAGGTCAGCACCCTCGCTCCTACGGGGGAGTAGTATCAGCTCAGATGACCAAAGTAAAGGATTACCGAAAGGTGTTTACAAATTAAAGCCCGTAACTCCTAAATATAGCCATACCTGGGATCCTCAAGTGGTATTAAATCATATAACAACATGGTACCCTAATAGAGAAATTTAATTGGAAAAACTAACAAAGAATCTGGCGATTTTGTTAGCAATATGTCCTGCCCACAGGGTACAAACACTGTCACTTATTAAGTGGAATAATATTAAGTCATGCCCAAATTGTATTAAAGTAATTTTTGATGATATAGTTAAGACTTCAGGTGTAGGTCGTCTACAACCGATTTTGAGCCTTCCATATTTTGAAGATACCTAATAGAAATATTTGCCCGGTGACTGTTATAATGATGTATTAGGA
Source organism: Epinotia demarniana (assembly GCA_945867215.1). Classification (NCBI taxonomy): domain Eukaryota; kingdom Metazoa; phylum Arthropoda; class Insecta; order Lepidoptera; family Tortricidae; genus Epinotia; species Epinotia demarniana. The sequence continues at coordinate 2,554,322 of OX244284.1, read as the reverse complement.
CTGAAAAAGCTCACAACATATTTTGTTGACTTTCAAAAGTCCCCATAAAAATGCATCTGCTCAATCCATTAGCCGGGGTGCATTACTCGAGTGCTTGGCGAAAGCGGTAAAGACATGGCGGCGTTCAGCGCTCACAGCACGCGCCACGCCGCCACGTCAGCTGCACACCGGTCAGGCATTTCTTTAGATGCTATCCGGAAGGCAGCAGGCTGGTCGAGAACATCGAAAACTTTGGCTCGTTTCTACCATCGTCAATTAATCGACGAAGGTCATTGTGCCAGATCAATCTGCCTTTTGTATAGGTAGAATTATGTGAAGTTACAATTGTACTCTTTGATTAATAATTGGGAGTATCTAAGATTGTTGTCAAAACATAATTATTGCATTTCATGATTATGATGTTTTACAATTACAAGGGGCAGCAAAACTTTCAACTCTAAACATCTACATGTGTGTTATATCTGAAGAATGAAGCTTCGAAATATAATAGAAGATCAAACGAGCTTCGCAAGCGAAGTTCGATCGATATTATATGAGTAAGCTTCATTCGAAGATATAACTTCCCGCCCGCCCCTATACCCCTAGGAAAGTTTTGTCTCTAAAAAGAATGAGAAATGGTGGCAAGCCGAGGTCCCTAAGTAGGGTAGGGGTAAAGGTGGGGATAAAACTGTTTGAGCTATGGTTTTTACTGCGTACTTTAAACTTGCGAAATGTTGCCTGGTAGATTAAAGGACTACATGTGTGTTATATCTTCGAATGAAGCTTACTCATATAATATCGATCGAACTTCGCTTGCGAAGCTCGTTTGATCTTCTATAAAAGGCTACTCCAGATATGTATGCTCTAAGACTTTTTCATTTAGTATTTTCTTTTAAAATCTTCCTTATGGGCAGTTTGGATATGGTTATTGTACAATTCATCTACAAAATATGAACCACAATATGGACACAACCAGGAAATACGCTGGATCAGCTCAGGATTCTCTATATCATGATCTTTCCTCATATGGTTTAAACAACTTGTTGGGTAGCTAAAATGAACTGAACATTTGCTGCATATGTATTCATTCTTTTGTGCAAAGAGTTTACAAGCTTTAGATTTATTTTTCTTTTCTTTAGTAATTTGACCTTTTTGCTTTCTTCCAGGAATCTTCACTTGTGGTAACTCTTCGTCTTTAGAAATGCAATTTTTCTTGAGAGTATTGCGGCTGTTGTTAATAACATCTTCAGTTACTCGAGTAGCGTTATTAGCGCTCTGATCGTCATTTCCACGTGGCGTATTGCGGTGTTTGTCTACGTTTTCTTTATTATCTTGACTGTCTCTGGACGCATTTGGATTTCTGTCTTGTGTTGCCAGATTTGTACTGATTGCAGCTTCGGTACTAACTGTATTAGGTGTAACGTGTTTAGTTTGCATGCGTACCTCAGTTGATTCCTTTGACCTGTTATTTTTTTCCCTGGTACTATCATTATTGTTATCACTTTGAGTCTTGCTAACATCTAGGGCGTGTTTCGCGTTTGCCCTTGCTTGATCATCTATTTTATCTTTTTTAGTTTCACCCATTGCAGCTAGTTTAGGGGCAGTGTTAAGCATTGTCGTTTTAATAGGTGCTTTATTGATATTCAAGCTCAAATTAGCTAGCTTGTCTATGATCAGCGGTGAGCTGTCTCTATTCATGTTTTTGTTCACTTCACCTTGTGGAGCTTCCACCATGAAAGTTTGTGCTCCATCATTATTTATGCGCATTGCTGTAGGTTGTAAACTCCCGTCTTTGCTCGTTGAAGCTTGTGCTACATCTATGTTGGCTTTTGGCTTGTAACTTCTCATTGTCGTCAAATTAGCATCAGTGTTGAACGGTGGTTCTTTTAAATTAGGAGTGTTATTGATACTAGGCTCGGTGCAGGCTGATATTAAATTTACAATTGGTATATCAATGTTGTTCCTTGTTTGTATCCCGATCTTCGACGGAGCTACTTGGTTTTTGACAACCAATGAAGCGTTTGCTTTTAATGTGTTCGTGTTCGGGTTAGCTGCTCGTTTCCTGCTAATAGTTTCTTTGGGACTAGAAGCATTCCAGTTTGGTATCTTAAGTCCAACACCACTACCCATTACGTTATTATAAGGTGACCCCTCATACACATGACTCCAAGTGCTAGCTACATATTTATTCACTTCGGCTCTACGCAATTGCATTCCTGGGAATTTTGCTTGTTGCATTTCAGCAAAGGCCCATGCGTTTAGATCTCCATTTAGACCATTGTTGGGTATAAAGTTTGAGCTCCATGCTTGTCCATGACCGTTGAAAGAAAAGTTTTGACAATAAGTTATTGATACACTGTTGAGTTGAGAATTAGTTGCAGCTGGTCTCTGCTCGCTAGGATACATGTTTGGCAATATTTTGGAATTACGAGTGGGTTGAGGATTTGAAGGATAAGCCAACATGTGTCTACAGTAATACCCGACAGGACAATTCATTTGACAATCATACGGTGCTTGTTCGTTATATTCTGCGAGAGCAAAATTATTACTGTTTTGTGTGTTGAAAGCATCTGTGTATATTTGCGGTTGATGACCATTCTGGACTGGCCAATCATTATTCATTGCTGTTGTGAAGTTTGCGTTTACTCCATTATGTCCCTGAGTCGACGGTGAAGGTCCATAAGACATGGCTCCTTCTGAATGTTTTCCTGTGTAAGGAACCATTGCACCTGCCTGTCTATAGGCATTCATGCTAGGCGCACTCGGCATATGTGGTATGATTTTATTTTGAACTCCAGACGCATTCTGTGGCATTGGTACGCTTTGGTCTTGGGGTGTGGGATTTGCCGTTGAATGATAAGCAGGGTAATTCTTTTGATGACCGCAGTTCCATCCGGGAGAACGATTCATGGGCGGTGTAGCTCTTTGATAATAATTCGCTGCTTGTTCATTATATTCCGTGAGAGCAGAATTATAACTGTTTTGTGTGTTGAAAGCATCCGTGTATATTTGCGGTTGATGACCATTCTGGAATGGCCAAGCATGAGTCATTGGTGTTGTGACGTTTGCGTTTACTCTATTATGTCTCTGAGTTGACGTTGGAGGTCCATAAAATATGGCTCCTTCTGAATGATTTACTGCGTAAGGAACCATATCACCGGCCTGTCTATTGGCATTCATGCTAGGCGCGCTCAGCGTATGTTGTATGTTTTTATTTTTAACTCCAAACGGATTTTGTGGAATTGGTACCCTTTGGGCTTGGGGTGTGCTCATATGAGATCTTAGGGATCTTTGATAATCAGTGGCTGCAGTAGCTTTACGTAGTCTTGGATCGTTGTTCTGATCGTCTGCTCTTACAACTTCATTATGCACTGAAATATACGTATGCTGTTTAATGCTAAGTTTGTTTTCCGCCAGCAAAGCAAGGATATCAAAATCGTCATTGTCATTTGTGTTTGAGTCATCAGAAATACAAGCAACATTATTGATAGTAATTCTAGGCTTCTCTTCGGTTGAATTAAGTATCTTATTGTTGTTAACGTGTGGTAATTCTGTAATATGATGTACATTAAGTAGTTCGCTTGGTTTCGTGTTGGATTTGGAAAAAAAGTGCTCCATGCTGGGGTTCTGGTTTTCTGAAGTCTTCTGTCTCTTGGAGCTGGAAGGCTCCCCTTCGTCAATGTAAAGATGGTCGCTGTCGCTGTCGCTGTCTCCATCATCGTCCCACATGATGGTTATTGGTGCTTTTCTGTAATGAGTACACAGCGTCAGTTAAAGCTTGCTATAGTGTGTGCTTTTGGGCAATGAGGCGAAGCGAATGTTACAACCATATACTACGTTTTTAACTTAAATGGGATCTTAAGTTACATATATGTCATCTCTAATACTGTAGTGTTTGAATGGGTTAAAAGCTTAACATCAATTTTAGGAAAGTTAACATTACGAGCTAAATCACAGCTTGACAGAGCGTGTATTGTTAGAGGTTTAGGGACGTCTCTTTCCTGTAGTAGCTGGGGGTCAACCCCTATTGACCACAGGAAAAACGGTTTTGGTCTTTTGACTCTATATGAAACTTGAGTGAAAGACGCGACGATTCGGAGCAGTCAACAGAAACGTTCCACTGGAAGAACTGGGTCAGTATGCAATCTTCCCTAGTTTTTCTTGCCACTATACTATACGTATAGTAAGCAAGTGAAGTGGTGTACTATTTTTATTACAAGCTTTATATGCACTAGTTACCCGCGCCGCATCGCCCGCGTGTTGCAAAGAACGCACTAACCCGCGGGATAATAACGCCGCCTTTAACCACACAGAAAGTACATTCTACGCGCAAGTGCAAGAATTTTTCAAATGCAATATACCTACCCCACAAAAATTACGTTTTTTTCGAACATTAATATAACAGCGTTTTTTTGTTTGTTTAATTTTCTGTAAATATATGTAATGTTATTCTATGATGCCTTATCCAATAATCCTACAAAATTTCCATCTGGAAGTAAATATATAAAAATAAATGACCCATCCATTATGTTTTTTGTGTGATTTATTTATTATTCTTGAATAGCTCCTGTAAATTAACCAAAACAAAAATTTAAATATCTATTAATATTTTTCCTCTTTTTTCAGGAACTGGTTAAATATCGATTTTTCTGATGACTTATATTTTGGTGGATTATGAGTCTACGTAATTACTAAAATGACAATACATCAGTTACACACAAAAAAGCTGCTGTTATGAATTATTTCCAAATTTCCATTTTTTCCATACTAATTAAAATAAAATGCTTGGGCTAATAATCGGTTCCGGAGATCACCTAAAACATACAAACGTGCAAAGCTACAATCTCACGGGTTTCTCTTCTTTATACTATTAGTATAGATTGACGGTTACTACGTAAGTTGTCCTTAATTGCAATGCAACTATTTTTTTCCCTAATTGCCACCAACCGATTAAGCTAAAATTTGCCATACTTTCGTATGTTTGGTGACAAGTTGACAGCGCAATATAATATCACCACTGAGCTGCTCTGATGTTCGGCCTTATCACACGATAAGTGACAGGATAGAACGTCCGTCATTGGCTGACATGACGAGACGACGCTCACTATTTTGTCACTTGTCGCGTGATAAGGCCGACCATGATACGAGGTCTGATGATGGGACAGAAGGTGGCTTTATCAATGTTTAAACGGCAAAAGATAAACCTTTCGTCATTGGGCTCACTAGAACCCTCAACCAGAGTTAAAGACGGTGCAAAAACAGAAACTTTTTGAACTTTAACAAAGAGTCGAAAAGTTGTAGACCGCGTGGCTTACTGTACCTTAATCTAAATTAAAGTCGTATTTTAACCGAGTGAGAAAATAGAAAAGAACGACAAAGAAGATATACCTAATAAACATAAGTTACCTTTTAATAAACTGGTCAGCTCAGCTGATGACTGAAGTTCAGCAAAAAGACGCACGCTTCTGGACTTAGCTGAAAAAAAAGGGGTTAAATTGTGACACGTATGTAGGAAAAGTCAATTACAGTGTATGCAACAAACGTCCCACTCATCATCATCGTCATCATAATAACCGAAAGACATAACTACTACAGTTAATAAAGTAGTAAAGAGAAATTCATTCCCAGGCATTTTTGTCATTCATATTATAGTCTTTAATGTTGTGTTGTACGAGTACACGTTCACGTACTTTTCATACTAGTTTACGTTTAAGGTAGTTCTTAAGTTTGATGATAGTCAGACTAGGCACACTATACTTGTTGGAGTTTAGTTGAATGTTTTTTTTTGCAGTTATTATTATTTTATTACATTACATATATTATCACATTATATCATTTCATTGAAAGGTTTTACGAACATACATGATATTTTCATAAATGTATTGAGAAAGCACTGTCAGAATATTAATTCGTTAAAATTTGTTTCTACAAACCTTGTTTTTGCTGTACTTCGTTTGTTTTATAAACGGGAACCATATAAACTAATAACAGACCTGGGGATCGATTTTTGAATCTCACCAAGTGACTAATTCTCACTGATGTGAGTGATTTCCGAAAGTTCGTATTTTTGAAACTCATCGGTGACTTACATTTGTCATACCTATGATATCGATTTACGAGTGCCCCTACCCACTCGTAATTGAAATCACCATGCGATTGTTTTTGACAGTTGACGTATTGTGACATCTGCCAAGAATTTTTCAAAACTTTAATTTTCAGTTACGACACTGACACATACGCTACGTTTTGCGATTGAATCTGTTTTAAGTTATAGTATGAGAAAATAAAAACCAAGGACAACATCTGCGTAAAAAGGAACGTAATGGGAAGATTCAAAGTTTCGTTACAATCCAACACGTAGTTTTAAAGTGAGAGCGTAACTACCTACGTTTATATGGAGAATCGAGCTTACTGCGGACTCATAATTGCCAAAAACTCACCCAAAAACTGAATCAGCGCACCCCACTTCAACGTGGTCTTCTCTGTGCTACCCCTAGAGTTTACATAAGATAAGCCCGCGAAGGAGGCCCTGAGTTGAAGGTCGATGTGAACCTCGTGTTTTTAATAATCGGAATTAAATTTTCTAGGAATTATGATTTTCGGATTTTTGATTACTTCAAAGAAGTTTTAGAAAGACTAAGGCAGGTGGGTGTAGGTCGGTGGTGGTAAGGTGGTCAGTACAACGACGACCGAAGCGAGGAGTAATAAGTACAATTTGCAAAGCGTGATGTTTCGAACTTTTGTTTAAGTGAGGTTTAAGCAGTCTGAATTATTATTAATCGGTTCATTCACATTTGGATTCTAGAAAAACGGTATTTTAGGTACTTATCGGAATCTTATGGTATCTCGTCGGATTCGACGACCGCTTTAGCCTAGTTGGTAGTGACCCTGCCTACGAAGCAAGAGGTCCTGGGTTCGAATCCCGGTAAGGACATTTATTTGTGTGATGAGCACGAATATTTGTTCCTGAGCCATGGATGTTTTCTATGTAAGTATTTAAGTATTTATTTATAAGTATGTTTATCGTCGTCTAGTACCCTTAATAGAAGCTTTGCTTAGTTTGGGACTAGGTCGATTTGTGTAAGATTGTCCCCTATTATTTATTTATTCTATTTTTTAATCCGAATATTTGATGTTTTATTTTTATTATTCAGGTGGACTTCTAATTGTTCAGTGTATTGAAATATTATACAGAGTGCCCATATTTTATTTATTTATTGAAAACCAACTTTAATCTATCATTACAGGGTACCTAATGCGATAAATGAGCAACATTATAGCGTTTGTTCCTTTTACATTCAGAAATTATGTCAATTGACATTTCGATGAAGTTATGCAAATAGTTTTAATTCGTTATGTTTTTATGCAATTTGCTCACTTACAAGCCGAAATTATGCTTTTGTTGTTATGTAAAATGACAATATGTATTTTAATTTAAACATTACACACCCGATTTTCTGTTCTATTCCCCAGACACAAGTTCCAAACTGAGATAGATATTTGTGTTGTGACTTTAAGTACTTAGCTCGCTGCGTAGGCGGAGGGCAGGCTATTAGGCAGACCATGTAATTTCAGTGCCATTTTCAGCATTTCTAGGTTTACGACACCTTCGGGGAGTGTGTGGATGCTATTCTATCCCGGACACCACACGATAAAATGCGTGCCTTGTGATGATAAAGCCGCGATTGTACACACACGCACAGGGCACCGATTTTTGACTTTCGAGCGCTCGAAACTCAAATAAAAGTAAATACGTTTGTAGTGTCAAAATGGCCGGTACTTACTTTCTACCAATAGAATTGAATACGAGTGGTCAATACCACTCGTTTTTAAATTTTCTATCGCTATTTTATATCATAATTTAATTTTTGTCAGTTACCGAGTGAAAGAGTCGAGCGCTCGAAAGTCGGGCCCCAGGCGTACTGCCGCACTGAAAGTAGCGTACTGCCGCGCTGAAAGTCGGGCCCCAGGCGTACTGCCGCGCTGAAAGTGGCGTACTGCCGCGCTGAAAGTCGGGCCCCAGGCGTACTGCCGCGCTGAAAGTGGCATACTGCTGCGCTGAAAGTGGCGTACTGCCGCGCTGAAAGTGGCGTACTGCCGCGCTGAAAGTGGCGTACTGCCGCGCTGAAAGTCGGGCCCCAGGCGTACTGCCGCGCTGAAAGTCGGGCCCCAAGCGTACTGCCGCGCTGAGCGCATACTCGTATAATTGAACAAGCGACCGAAGTAAACAAAGTTCGTTGTTTGCTGGGCAAAAAATATTCGTATGTCCGAATGTCTACAGGTCGGACTAGGTCTACTCTGCTTGTCCGGGTTTTTGTATGCCTATCTATTCAGATTTACATCATCATCATCCTCCTAGCGTTATTCCCGGTAATGCCCCAAAAGGGGCCCGGGGTCCGCTTTGACACCTAATCCCAAGATTTGGCATAGGATCTCATTGGGATTAGACCGGTTTCCTCACGATGTTTTCCTTCACCGAAAAGCTAACGGTAAGTATTCCGTACATAAGTTCCGAATAACTCATTGGTACGGGCCGGGATTCGAACTCACGGCCGCCGCTTGACAGCCGCATGCCTAAACCACTAGGCTACCGTAGATTAAGATTTACATAATATATTTAAGTAAAGGTAGGTTGGCGAGATCCACTATCGGCAGTCGGGTAGCCCCATAGTCAAGACCCGGAGCTATACAGCCCTTCAGGCTGCTGTCAAAAACCAGATCCAAAAAAAAAGACCGCGTTGTCCGGGAGTGCCGGCAGAAGTGAAAACTTGCAAATTGTTTAAAAAAAACTTAAATAATTTTAATTTTGCAAAAAAAACACAGATGGTTAGTTACAAAACACTTATACAACTACAATAATAATTAGACGTTATAACAACAAGTCATTTGAAATAGAAAAAAAAGAGGCCAAGTGCGCGTCGGGCCACACGCAGTAGGGTTCCGTAGTTGCCTGTCTGTCTTAGTTACATCGACGTACGGTGCGGTTGCGTCGGCCGAATTTGTACGAAAACTGACCTTTCGAGGTACACTTTAAGTTGGTCGACTATTACTCGGTAACTAATTATGCCTTCTTGTTCGTAATAGTTTTCCTTTTAAATTCATTATATGTCTACTGCCACGAATTTTTTCACGTCCCCAGTAGTAGCCATTTAGTCGGCAGGGGGGGGGACACACATGACTAGAACAAAATTTAGGGCTTTAAATCCCATTATCTCGCAAACGCATAACTGAGTTGAAAAATTGTTAAAAAAAACCCATAATAATTTTAAACAAGCAATCCAACGATACCCCACACTATAGGTTTAACGAGAAAACAAAATACATCACCAATTTACATGTACGGGAGGTACCCTAAATAAAAAAAAAATTTGGATTTTATTTTGCTATTTTGTCGGCGTGATTGGTTTATATATCCACGCCGAATTGCAGTTTTCTAGTTGTAAGGGTTACTGAGCTAAGCCGAAGACGGACAGACAGACGGACGGTTCCTTGTTGACTACGGAACCCTAAAAAACGATTGCAGAGAGAGGCGTAGATTTATACGTTTTTTATTTTAATTATTATATTTTTTAGTATTACATTAATGCTTATTAAATTAATTACTATTAAAGGGACAAGGGAGGTATAAATTAATAAATTTTACAGTACATATGGTGCTACTTTCCCGCACTAGTGCGGAAAGAGCATTTTCCGTGCATATGTTGAAACTTTAAAAGCCATAAGTACAGTAAAACGTTGTACGATACACGTGCGAATAGGTAATTCGCAACTCGTGTCGATTTAAAACACTCCCTTCGGTCGTGTTTTAATTTATCACCACTCGTTGCGAATTTCCTATTTTCGGCACTTGTATCATAAATAACTATTATAAGTAATAGCTCATTTACCTTTCGGCTGTTCGGTTGTGGAATGCTTTGCCGTTGCATGTAAGGTGTGCAAAATCTCTTCGTATTTTCAAAAATCTGTTGAATCAATATTACCTGACTCTCCCTTAACTTGCCTTTTATTTAGGTATTGTATGTATGTATGGTTGTATATATAAATAAATAAATAAATATAAGGGGACAATCTTACACAAATCGACCTAGTCCCATAGTAAGCTCAGTAAGGCTTGTGTTATGGGTACTAGACGACGATATATATATAATAGATATTGTGGGCGGCGAGGGTTGTGGCGAATGTTAAAGTCAGGAAAAGAGTATAAAATGTTTATTACTAAAGGACTACTACAAAAACTGTTATTGGCTAAGTTAAAATATGTTGAAAATGTTAATGTTATAAAATTGATTCGAATGCACCCGGTCGCGGCGGAATCCGTAAATGCATTAAAATTAAATCTAATCGGCACTCAATGCAACTAAATAATCGCATACGCACGCAGGCGCATGGCACGTGTTAGGTGCATTGCACCGAACAGATATAAATACTTAAATACATAGAAAATATCCATGACTCACAAATTTTTGCCCTTACCGGGATTCGAACCCAGGACCTCTTGCTTCGTAGGCAGGGTCACTACCAACTAGGCTAAAGCGGTCGTCAAAATATATCTGCGTATTTATTAATTTATTAGGTGTGTATTTTAAAGTGTCCTGTTTAGTAATATTTGAAAGAGTGATGTGTTAGTATGCTGAATTCCTGCACTAACTGTTGAAATATCTAGTTTAAGGGTTATAATCAAAAAAATTGTACATAGTTAAGGGCCTTAATCTAATCTACGCTTTAACTTTTCTCATGTGAGTCACGAGAATTACCCATGTAAAATGTATGGGTAATTCTCGTGACTCACATGTGAAAAGTTAAAGCATAGATTAGATGACGAATGAATAGATTGACGACCGCTTTAGCCTAGTTGGTAGTGACCCTGCCTACGAAGCAAGAGGTCCTGGGTTCGAATCCCGGTAAGGGCATTTATTTGTGTGATGAGCATGAATATTTGTTCCTGAGTCATGGATGTTTTCTATGTATTTAAGTATTTATTTATCTATACAAGTATGTTTATCGTCGTCTAGTACCCATAGTACAAGCTTTGCTTAGTTTGGGACTAGGTCGATTTGTATCAGATTGTCCCCAAATATTTATTTATTTATTATTATAGATTAAGGCCCTTAACTATGTACAATTTTTTGATTATAACCCTTAAATGTTTCCTTCGTGCTATTCAAAGGTTGTCTGGAAGAGATCGATTTAAAGCGATAAGACCGCCTGTTGTTACCATTATTTATTGAGCAAATTTTTTTGTAAGAAGGTTCACTTTTGTCGTGGTGTAATAAATAGTATTTATTATTATTATTATTATATTGAAGGGACTATTCAGCACCACCAGCCAGGTTTTCCGGTTACGCCAACACATGTAACCATCCTGTATCAATATTCAACCTTATTACAATGTGTATAAAGTGCACGGATTATCAGATAACAGTGTTAACGATGGTACATTTGCTAATTAGCAGAAATGGCGTGGGTCGACCGGATTTTTTTACGACCCGGGCGCTTCGTCGAATTCCATTTTAATTAGTTTGAGTGTAGATTCTATCATTAGGTAGGTATTAGGAATTGGACTCGCCAATAACGCCACCCTTCAAAAACCGGCCCTCTTATACTGAAAATGAACCCTGTTCCCCTACAAAAAGAATTAAATTTAGTATACTGTGGCCCGTTATTGAAAGCTGGCCAGTAATTAACACCTTATATAATCGTAGCAGTTGTACATAAATATAATGAATTTTAACGAAAAACTATCTCGATGACATTACTAAAAAAAATGTAACCGCAGCTTTTACTTATTGGCGATGTACAGACAAATACAGACAGGCACCTGTATTTGTTACATCGGAACCCTACACTGTGCGTGGCCCGACACACGCTTGGCCGGTTTTTATTAATCCGTGGTCTGAGGGGCGATTAGCAGGTCGTTCACGTAATGAATTGTACTTACGTTAGTTAGATCTAAATGTAATTTTATATGGATGTATGACAGATGGATCTACTTATTGTAGATAATATACATACATACATACATTCACGCCTTTATCCCTAAAAGGGGTAGGCAGAGCACATGAAACTTATGTTCCAGCGCCACTTTTAGCATAAATGTGGGTATAAAAGATCGACAAAATGTGATATTGCAGTGACAGGTTGCTAGCCCATCGCCCACAACACCCTTCAACCCTGCTCCCTTAGTCGACCTTTACGACACCCACGGGAAGAAAGGGGGTGGTGAAATTCTAACCCGACACCACACGGGGATAATAGATAATATGTATGTATGTATTACATGTTAATATATTCTAATTTACCTCAGATTTTTCGTAACCTTTACGGTAAACTATTTAGCGTAATCGGCCTATGATGCGTCGTAAAAGCTACCAAGAATGGTAAAATGTATAATTAGGTAGGTATCATTCATAAATATTCATATTTTCGATGGGCTGAGATCATGGTTATTAAATTGAATTAATTATCTGAATAACAAATAAATCAATTTTATAGACATCCGTCTGGTGACAGTAAAGTTAATGAAGGTATTAAATGAAATAAACAGGGGGCCTAGACAAAGTGACATTCGCTTGCGCTTCGCCATAGAATCGCTTTGTGTCTCTCTATCACTCTTCCATATTAGTGTGACAGTGACAGTTGCGTTTCGTTCGCTACGAAGCGTTAGCGATTGTAACCTTGTCTAGGCCCCCAGAACTCGCAAGCGTAAAAGATATCAGTGCGAAAAGTTCGTTAGTGCAACTGCTAAATCTAAATTGGAAGCTCACTGTTTCAAAAACCACTGTGTTTCAGTGTTTTAAACAAACGTCCCTATTTCAATGGTTCTTTATTTTGTTACTTACTTATTTATATTATAGTTTAATGTAAAATCAACAAATATTTAAAAACAAATAAATTAATATATCTTGGGCAAGACATCTACATGCCGAGAGTTTTGAAGAAGATATACTCTTGTTGCTTCGTACCCCTGTTACATCCCCCCTTGTCACTTTGTTGTCCGTCTGTCAAGACCCTTTATTTCGGGAAGGCGTGGCATATACTCAATTCTATTCTGAAAAAAATTAAACTTCCAAGTTAACGTAAAAAAAAGATGTGGCAGTTTATGCCGCAAAAAACGTACATTTCGACACTCTTAAGGGCATCAAAATTAATAGGGTACTTTTCGTTGACCTAGAACTATGTGGGAAGTAATATCGTCTAATGGCTCCTCTACATGATGGCCCACCCTATGGCCCAGCGCTATGCGATGGTTGAACGCCACTACACGATGGCGACATTCAGTTGTGATCGAATCGTTTGGCCCACTCCCTTTGAAGTGCGGCCGAACAACCGACACGGCGGCCATCCTATCGCCATCCCGCCGCGCCATAAGCCATCCGACACCACTACCCTCTACACTCTGGCCCATCCTAGTGGGCCAGCAGGATGGGCCATCATGTAGAGGAGCCATTATACGACGTTTTCTTCAGGTACGTTATTCTGGTTCTGTTTCCTTGTGTAATTGTGCGTGAGTAAATTCACACTTTGTTAATTATTCTCATATTCTAGCGCGATCTGTGAGAACCTGTAATTGGCTTTTTTATTAATTCTCAAGTTAGTAATAACTTTTATACCTAACTGTTGGTTCTCCTTAACATGAATAAATACAGGGAAAAATCAGAAAACTATACATTATTCCTTATTTATTTGCGTTAAGTGCGGTTATATAAAGCTCGCATGAGATGTCAAGATGTGTTTACCAACACTCTTAGCTTACTCGATCATGCAATAGTTATTTACGATACAAGTGCCGAAAATAGGAAATTCGCAACGAGTGGTGATAAATTAAAACACGACCGAAGGGAGTGTTTTAAATCGACACGAGTTGCGAATTACCCATTCGCACGTGTATCGTACAACGTTTTACTGTACATATGGCTCTTTAAAGTTTTGACATATGCACGGAAAGTGCCCTTTTCCGCACTAGTGCGGGAAAGTAGCACTATATGTAGTTACTGTAAAAAATATTACGTCATATAATTATTACATTCAATTTAAATAGGTAATACATTAGAAATATCGTTTATGATAACACGTCAAATTGTTATTTCACTCAATTATAATACTTAAGTACATTAAAAAAAAACAATCATTGTTTAAAAAAAATGAAATTAAGTACGGAACCCTCGGCGGGCGACTCCGACTCGCACGTGTCCAGTTTTTCTTTATGGTTTTATGTATAATTACTCTCTTACGTGTGTGACATAAAATATCAAAATAATCTAGATTTAATTAATGTATTGTATTGGTAACCCGCGCTAACATTTATATATTATTAATTCAAATAGATTTAAGACTGCCTAATATTGCTGTGCCCTATCAGGGTCCATGTGAATCCTAAAATATGTAAGACCTATGTATAATGTACCATGGATGCAATAAATTATGATTATGATTATGATTATAAGGTGTGTATAAATAAAGTATCTGTGTGAGATTCTATTTTGCTCTCGGTGCTTCTTCCAGCTTCGCACGCAAAGCTTAACTCATTCACTCGTACCGACCAGAGCTATAAGCACGAACTTCGAAAGTCGAACTTCGGGAATTTCCATCTCTATCGCACTTACGTTACTTTGGTGACAGGGATAGGAATAGGGTATAGGAACTTCGAGTTTCGATTTTCGTGGCAGCGCGAGCACGGGCGTGGATTGAGACGCTCATGATACGGAACTACCTACGGCTCGGTCGGTGATTTTCACCCCGACAATACGGCCACACCCTCCACGGACGAAAAAAAAGTCATCCTACGTGACGACCGCTTTAGCCTAGTTTATAGTGACCCTGTCTACGAAGCAAGGGGTCCTGGGTTCGAATCCCGGTAAGGGCAAACATTTGTGTGATGAGCATGAATATTTGTTTCTGAGTCATGGATATTTTCTATGTATTTAAGTATTTATATCTATTATATATATCGTCGTCTAGTACCCATAACACAAGCCTTACTGAGCTTACTATGGGACTAGGTCGATTTGTGTAAGATTGTCCCCTTATGTTTATTTATTATTTATTTACGTACTAAGTACTTAGTATTATAAATGCGAAAGTTTGGATCTGGGGATGTTTGAATGTTTAAATGACACATGTACTAGTATTAAACATGCGAAAGTTTATATGATAATCTTTGGATGTTTACATGTTTAAACGTCTCAACTGAATTGGTAAAAATATTAGTTTAAAGCCTGGATTAAAATATAGGATAGTTTTTGTCCGGGGTATCAGACGAAGACGCGCGAAGGAAGTTAGTAGTGTATAATTTCTCTTCACATGTAAATTGATTTTCAAGTAAATTAAGAGGTACACTCGCGGTCAATGAATACGGGTCACCCTAAATTAAATAACCGTAATAGGTTTTTTTTGTATATTTAACACTAGTTTTATTTACATAATATACTATTATTTATAATACCCAACTGTATTATTAGCAATATCAGGGATTCTATCATAAAAATATAAATATCCAAAAATTAAGATTTTTGCATGAAATATATTATTATTATAAATATATTATTTGAAATATATATATTATTACATGAAATTAAGACTTGTGTCGATGCTTTTTTTAATGCATGCTGTGTTCACCTGTAAATTGGTGGCGCAATTTGTAAACCAATGTTTTTATTCCTTGTGCTTGTTGTTTCCGCTGTTGGTGATCCTTAATAATAATTAAACAAATAAAAACTCACAATTTTATCCGGACGTATTAAATTGGCACTTTCTCTATATCACTGCCGAGGTCAACGAGGTCCTTTAGTAGGCGTTTTTTTTGTTTTCACACGACCGTCGGTTTGAGCCTCATTTCGACTGTCTGACGCACTACATGGAAAATATTACAGGACCCCGGCAGAGAGTGAGACGGATTGTTAGTGTTGTCTCGCTCACGGGAGCGTACTGCGTAGTGCGCAGTGCGTGGGAGCTGGGTTTAAACCCCGCCGGCCGGTTGCCAGCCGTAAGGATTTTACCCGATAATTCAGGAATATCCGAGTGCGATCTGTTTGCGTGGTGATGTGTGGCTTTGTGCTATGAATGCCGAGTCTGTCCACAGTACCGATGTAATTAATTGTTTAAGTTGTCATTTGTCTAGTTTCGTTTTCATGACGCTTTGGATTCTGTGTAATCTACACTTACAATAAATCTTTAAATTAAATAAATAATCAGCCAGTGTCAAACTAAGCATTGTTCTGTCACGAATGATCTCAGCTTCCCGTGAACGGAAAACATGAAACTTTTTATTCTTCCAGCTTCCTCTTAAGATAGTTAATTAGGTCAGAGTATAGCAAAGGGGCGACTGCGACGGTTCATAAATTTTCCAAAGATATTGACCTCATAAAAAAACATTTACGTTCAATCTACAAGTACATGCCGTGCCCCAACGTTGGGGAACCGGCATGTACTTGTAAATCAAAAAGTCCTTAGAACTGACTGTTTATAAAAAGTTTTTAAATGATTTTTTTTTATTTGAACTTTCATTATAACGTAATATTTCACAGTTGGTTTCATTCGAATTGTTCCCGCCGTTACATTGTAAATCAATATTTTGTGAAACAAGTCGACTAAAACGTCCCATTATGGAAAAAAATTAGTTACGTGATAAACTACTTATGTATGAAAAATATGACTACCAAGGATTTTTTTGGATATTCAGCAAACCGCAGGCACTAGTGCTGTACCCTATTCCACCGTCGCTTTCTGGGTTGCCGAGTTTAAAAGAGGCAGATCTAGCTGCGAAGACGACCCCCGCTCCGGCCGGCCATCTACCTCAGTTAACGCAAAAACCGTTGAAAATTTTAGAAAACGGTTTTGGACGACCGGTAACAATTAAATACATAGCAGAGACTCTAAAGATTTCGTTTGGTGGCGTACATTCATTACTAACCGATGTTTTGGGTTTTAAAAAAGTGTCAGCAAGATGGGTTCCGCGAATGTTACCGCAGGCTAACAAAGACTTGCGTTTAGAAGTTTCGAAGCGGAATCTAAAGAAAATCTTGCATGACCCGGACACTTTTTATCGTCGTTTCGTAACAATGGACGAAACATGGGTTCATAATTTTGACCCTGAAACAAAAAAGCAAAGCATGTCCTGGAAACGGCCATCTTCCCCTCCAATAAAGAAATTTAGAATGTTTCCGACAACAGGTAAAGTTATGGCCTCAGTTTTCTGGGATGCAGAAGGAATCCTTTTTATTGATTATCTGCCCAAAGGAAAAACCATTACAGGCGCCTATTACCCCGTTTTGATACCAAAAGTGCGCCAAGCAGTCAAAGAAAAACGTTGAGGAAAATTGAGTGCGGGAGTGCTTTTTCACCATGATAATGCTCCGGCTCATCGATCACAAATGGCTCTCACTGCAATCCGACAAGCTGGTTTCGAGATCTTTGATCATCCGCCCTACTCGCCAGACTTAGATCCTAGTGATTTCCACTTGTGTCCGAAACTAAAGGAGCACATTCGCGGAACTAAATTTGCCGACAACAACGCGGTCATGGGTGCCGTAGAGGCTCAAGAAAAATCGTTTTTTTATGATGGATTAAAAAACTTTGAAAACGGTATAATAAATTATGTTGAAAAGTAAAAAAAATATGATATTCGTTTGTTTTTGACCCTATTTTTAAGGACTTTTTGATTCACCCTCGTAGCGATGAACGTCGACGACGTCAGAGGGCCATAAATCTTAATATTTTGTCTGGGAAAAAAGCGCCTTTTGTAAAGATCAAAGGAGTGTCCCTTCTGTACTCGTACTTATCTATTCTGTGATTAAGAGTCCGCAGTAAGCTCGATTCTCCATACAAACGTAGTTACGCTCTCATTTTATTAAAACTACGTTTTGGATTGTAACGAAACTTTGCATGTTCAATGAAATGAGGTATATCTATGTCTGAAATCAGTTTACGTAGCTTCAGATACCATAATAAACAAGATACAGCGAATTTAAGTTTTTCATACATAACTAGTTTTTGCTGTATTTACTTTGTTTTATAAATTGGAACCATATAAACTAATTACAGACATAGATATACCTCATGTCAATGTATATGCAAAGTTTCGTCACAATCCAACACGTAGTTTTAAAATGAGAGCGTAACTACGTTTGTACGGGAAGGTGAAATTCGGCCGAGCTTACTGCGGCCTCTTAAGGTGTAATTTCAATAAATGTATCAACCAACACAATAACGTCAAACGTCAAAAGTCTGCTCCTGATGGAAATCCTAATTTTATCGAGAATGACATCAAATTCGGTCTACATTTTTTCGAACCCTTATTTTAGTACGACTGAATTTAGAGCGTAGTTTGTTTGACAAAAGACGAAATGCTTACATAATGTATTGAGCTAATGATAAAGCGAACGGGTTTAATGTGTTTACAAACAACGCAGTGTTACAAAGGACACCGCAATGAATAAAAGCTTAGTTATTTTCTTGAAAAAAAAAACATTTAGAATTTTTTTTTGAATTTGAGCACTTTTATATTTTTCCCATACATTTTACTATGGAGCTCAACCCTGGGTCCTAACATAATATAGTTTTTTTTTTTAAAACTAGTTTTTTTTTTAATTATATCAAAACAAGTTACACAGAAAAATTAACATTTAAATTTACGCCAACTGCATAACAGTTTGTTGGCGAACAGCACTCATAAATATCTATTAAATTATAACTAGTTAGTACTTACAATGTCCATAACATGCAAGGCAAGATTCCAAAAATATTAAAATTAAAAGTAACTTTACATTTCATAAATAATATGGGCCTGTGCACACTGCGTTATTTTCACGCACAGTCGACGCACATTCCGTTACGGCGTTCAAATGAATTAGATTTTTCAAATTTTTCAACACTTTCGCAAGCAAGAACCCGCTTAGTGGGCGCCTACGCCGTAGCCATTTCCGCTACGAGGAAAACCACAGGATCAGCTACGAGCGTAGCGCATAGCGATTCTTAGTAGCGAAAGTGGTAACGCACCTTTGGCAGGTCGGTGTAGGTACGACGATGAGCGAAGCGAAGAGTGTTAGGTAGAACTGCGACCCGTTTTTTTTAAGAATTTTGTTAGGTAAAGCTTTTATTCCAAACTTACATTAGTTTCTGGCAAGCGGAGGGCGGGAAGTGATTAAACAAAATGATAGCGAAATGTATGTAAGACAAAATTTAATTATGTTGGTCAAACTGGCAGTAAGTAAGGCTAACGAAGATTAAGTTTTTTTTTTAATTAAAGGAAAATATTGAAACATTTAATGCTCCGAGCCGGATTCAAACCGGCGACCACAGGCATTCATGGCCCGTCGCTACTAACCAACTGAGCTATCGGAACAAACCGGTTCGGGCTCGAAATCCTTCAATCAGTTCCTTCATACAACGCCTTAGGGAGGCGTATGTAGCGACATCTACCAGAAGACTTAGGCTTCTTAACGGCACCAACGTCTCAAATTATGTTGAGAAATCGTCAGTAACGATGCGCCACCCCATACTAAATTAATTTTGTTTTTTAGGAATAAGTAAGTTTTTTTTTAATAAAAAAAATCTCCAGAAACTTCCTGCCTCGCACAGCTAATCTGTGGATTGGATTGTCGCCTGCGGTATTTTCGGACCGATACGACCTTCAAACCTTCAAGAAAAGAGCGCACTCCCATCTTAAAGGCCGGCAACGCACTCACAACACCTCTGGTGTTGCAGGTGTCCATGGGCGGCGGTAATCGCTTACCATCAAGTGATCCGTCTGCTCGTTTGCCTCCTATCACATAAAAAAAATTTCGTTAGCAGCGTTACTGGGTCGTGGGGCTTGATCGTCATTGTTCTGGGAACTATGAAGTTTATAACGTAATAAACAAACTCAAACAATAGGGGTGTAGACTCAAAACATATTATTACTCCAAAAGAAAGAAGGCAAAAAAATATGCCGAGTGACGAAAACCCCATTCAGATATCTCAAAGAATTACGAAGCTACAACCATTTTAATATTGCTTGTTAGAGAGAGAAAACGCAAACAGTGTGTGACGTCGCGTTACGCGAGGCTGCGGGTTGCACCGACTTACGATTACAGACGGATCAACGTTAAATATGGCGCTGACAGCTGTCAGTCCATAGAAACTTGTCAAACGTTCCATACATTCAGATTTTAACGTGCACCGCTTACGATTGCAGACGGTTTGGTGCAACTCACCCTTAGTGACGTCACAATATTCAAGCGTCATCGTTTCATATTTATGAAGTTGCGTTTTGCAAAAAAGGGACAGGAACACTTTGGACACTCATAACTTCGTGATTATTTAACCTTTTGCGTTGTTTTTTTTATCCATTTGACAACATTTTTAATCCTTTGATTATTTTATTTAGTATTTACACCCCTATTATTATTCATCACGAACCTTCATATTTTATGGATGACGTAGTAGAGTGGATGTGCGTCGTTACGCAGTTCAATATCACGTGGGTGAGACCCCCAGACGCGGCGGAGGTGGGGGGTGGGGGCACAAACTGAGAGAGTGGGGCGCCGCTCTAGCGCGAGCGAGACCAAGCGAGACGCCATTACGCCCTCGAACTAGAGATGACCTTCAAAAATAAAACGCACATTGTTGAAAATTCGTTACGCGTCAGTCGCAGTGAAACAGAGAAATTCAACTCGTGTTGCTCTGACTTTTCACCAATATCTGAAATAGAATTTTGTACACCTACCTGGGGCCGTAGACAAGGTTACAATCGACAAGCGCTAATGCCAATATCAAACGAATAAAAAGTATGGGAATGACAGATGTCAACGAAAAGTATTTCGTCGGCATCTGTCAATCCCATACATTTTTTTATTTTCAATTGGCGTTAGCGCTTGTCGATAGTAACCTTGTCTACGGCCCCTGTTATGCAATTATCATTATTAAATACTCCCGATGTATTGAATAGCACGACCACGCGGGGCAGTTTAACTCATTCAGTGCCAATGACGACACATATGCGTCAGACCGCCGTAGTCGGTTTCCGCTGCATACGTGGAAACCCACGGGACCGTAGCGATACTTGGCCCTGCTCTACGAGTTTGCGCTCCGGTGAGATTGGTTGAACGGTATCAACCGAATCTGGGGTGTGAGTGGTAACTACTGGAACTAATATCGCTGGTTCGCTAACAGCGCCCGTTCGTCATTTATACCAACGTTTCAACTGAGCGAGGCAATTTGGCCCGGACGTAATCATAAAATATGTGCGTTGAGACAGATAAGCCGCCTACATAATTTAAAAGTTGTTTACTGTGCTCAGCGGTGAACTTTGAACATTTTCTAGCTACGCTGTTCATCTCATTTGTTTGTCTCATTTTCATTCAAAGTCAATGTTAGCGCAATTTGAATGTGAAGATGGTTATGAAATATGGCGCGGCGAGCAAATTCAAGTAAATATTCATGCAGCATATAATGGTTACATTACTCTATAGTTTGTGATAAACGTTATACTTTTATTTATACTAAACGGGATTTTATCGTTGTCCCGTGACCATGGATGTTGCAACACATCCGAAACGTCGGGAGACCTCAGTGAGGTAAATAAATAAGTTAATTATACGCGATTAGGTCCCGTTTAGTATAACCTAGTAAGTCCTGCGGGATGTACCATACCAAGTACAAACCAAGAATAGTGCTTCAGACCGAGATAAAAAACAACCCGATACATGGGGAATGAAGAATTTGTACTTGGGTAAGTACATTAGGCAGCTATTCGTGCTATGCAGTTTCATTATCAGGTCTGAATTACTATGCCTAGTTTGTCCTTGTACAAGTACGCGGGGACTGACGAGGATAAATAATGTGTGAGAATCGTGAAAGTTTAAAATGTGGTGCATAGGAATATTTACTTGGTATTTCTCTCCGTGTACGACTGATATGGACGTATATATTGTTCCGTTATTGATAATCGAACAATTTATTTTTGTTTTCACAATGACAGAGTTCACTTGTGAATTTAGCAAGATTGCTCTGGTCAAGATGAGTTGGCTTGCAAGCGGCTATCACAAGACGGCACGCGAGCTCTCTCGATTTTTCTCGCACTATACCTGTCTTCCTAAGTTTCCTAATGAGAGAGAGAGACGGATAGTGCTGGAAAAATCGATAGAGCTCGCGCGCCTTGTGATAGCCGTTCTGTCACACATTGCGATGTATTTGGGGTCAGAACGATTGACCTCGTTGGGTTAGAATCTCAAAATGGGGTTCATTCGGTTTGTCTTGACGAGACGAATCCAACGAGCCCACGGTAGTCTCGAAATGTCCACGGCAAGTGTCCGTATGGCGAGGTGGGCGGGTGTGGCGGCCTAATCCCGCCTCGCCGTACTTATATTTGTTGTAAGTATAATTTTCATACAGCATTAAGGGGTTGAATTGGAAATTATCGCGTGCTTTGAAATGCCGTTCTGACTAGATTAAGGAACAATGAGGTCTGTGTTTCAGGTATATGTTACTTGACTACATGATTGTTAATATACGAGTATATGTTACGACTGTAGTCGTTTCACGATGGTGGTTAGCTTGGCTGCCAAGTTACTATACTTGATTAAGTGTAACTAAATACTATGTATCCCGTGGCTGTGGTATTTTATAAATAACTCTTTTTAATTGTTTTTATATATATATACATATAAAAAAACTGAAAGAGGGTCGAAAGTCTGTACATAAAAGATAACAGAACACGTTCCGACAGTGTTTAGAATTATTGTCTGCTTAAATATCTGTTTGTCTGTTTATGTGAACGCGCATCACGTGAAAACGGCTGAACGGATTTTGATGCAAACTTTACTAATCTGTCGAGAAAATCCCCGGCCATATTAGGTTATAAAAAATATAAAGATAAGGGTGTAAAGGAGTTAAAAAATGGGGTTGAACTGTGTATGGGAACTCCTTGAATCTATGTGCTGAAGACTTGAAAATTAGCAAACATACATGATTAGAAATTAAAAAGAACCCCATTCAAACTGTTGGTACTAACATAATATGGATCGCTGGTCTGAATTAAACAATTTTTTTTTAGCAAAATATAGATGAAACATGAAAAAATATGGGATGTAAAATAGTGCAACAATACAAATACTCTTTATTGCACACCTCACCCAAACAAAGCAGTTATAAAGAGAAAGAATACAATAACATGTAGGTAGAGGTAGACAACAGGCGGTCTTATCGCTGAAGAGCGATCTCTTCCAGACAACCTTTGGGTATTGGAGAAAGAGATAAAACTAGATTATGTAGTAGGTGCTGCAGAGATTATATTTACCCAAAAATCAAAATATTTATTATAAATACACGTACATAAATAGCTCTATATATAAACATACATACACAATGATACATATATACAAAAATCACAAATAAATATATATAATACATAAACAGTCAGCCAAAAAATAACAATAGTAAAGACAATCAGGGTTAAGGGATAGACAAATAATGTTCTTTAAGAAGAGATTTGAACTTGCCGATAGATTTAAAACAAAAAAACATACTAATCATTTAGTGAAAAAAAATTGGTTAAGTTTTTAGTAATAAAAAGTAATTAAGTTTGAACAATCGTGTAAAGTTCATTCACCCGGTTAGGGTTCGGACCTATCTACAGCTAGCGGCCACTGCGGTCACTCAGCTGAATTATTAAAATTAATATTAATGCAACAAAAAAACAATATTATACTTGAAACCATAATTAGATTCCACAAAAATAACCTCAAATTGCCATTAAAATCAAAAAAATACCGACACTGGCCAACTTGCACTCTTCTAAATGATGGACGTAACTAGTTTTTAGCCACGTCCATCATTTGGAAGAGTGTAAGTTTGCCAGTGTCAGTTTTTTTTTCCTTTTTATGGCAATTTTGAGGTTATTTTTGTGGAACCTAATTATGGTTTCAAGTATAGGTAATGCATTAAAAAAACAAAAGAAAACCTTTTTTAAGTTCTTTGTAATGTATACATTAACTGGGCTTCGGCTCAAAGACGGTTAAAAAAACACCATGTATAAGTAGGTACCATTTTTTTTATGTAGAAAACACCCGTGAATTTCTGTAATATTATTGGGAGCGCATAAGGAGCGCTCCCTAAAGGGATATTTTGGGCCTTTCATCCCTACAAAAACGTAAGTCTTCGCTTCGCTTCTTCTTCGCTTGCCTATCCCGTTTACCTTCAGGATTTCGGCCCTCAAGTTTCGCTTGCAAGACACCGGAAGATACTCTTAATGAGTGTCCGTAGGGGCTGAGAGCGCTCTCTACCTACCACCTGGGGATAGTAGGTGGCCTTCAGCCCCCGAGCACTTTCTTAAGGCTTGATTTGGACCTTTAAGTCTCTGTGGAGGTTACCCACGGGCCTTCAGCCCCCGAGCTTGCAAAGCGACCGCTCTCTAAAAGCATGCTTAGATTACTTAGGGCCTTTCATTCTTACGAAAAGCTCAGCATTCAGCTCCGCTTGCCTCCCCGTTTACCTTCAGGACTTCGGCCCTCAGGTTTCGCTTGCAAGTTACTCGGAGATAACGAGTATCCAAGGGGGCTCGGCGTCGAGCCTAAGGCCGTCGGGCTCGCATTGAGACCGCTCTCTAAAGGATTGCTTTAGGCCTTTAATTCCAATGAAAAGCTCGGCCTTCGGCCTCGCTTGCCTCGCCGCTCACGTTCGGCGCTTCGGCCTCAGGTCTCGCTTACAAGACATCTGAGGATGTCGACTGTCCGTCGGGCTCGCCCTAGGGCCTTCGGACCTGGAGCTCGCATAGGCAGCGCCCTCTAAACGGATACTTTGGGCATCTATATAATATTATTGACGACCAAGTTTATGAGGGCGTTTATTTAGCTTCGGAGAGAATTTGAACTGTTACACGCACAGTTACCTATATGGAAATTAAATCTATGTTTTCAAATTTGTCAGTGGTTTGATAAACATGAGAATATCATGTAAACCATCTATGCCACATCATGTGAGAACTAGCCAAGTCAGACCATAGGCTTAAATATATTATCCTAAGTTATAAGAAGAATGATATTTTAAGTTGTTATAAAATATTTTATGTTGTTAATAAATTAATTTCAGGACCGACCACTGATCTTGGCACCCGTTTAGATCTCACTTATTTTGTCGTTGAAGTCAACAATTAACCAAGGCAATATCATAATAATGAACTTGGCTCTCATTTCACATTTATGTTTTTGATGGCATTATGCATACATTTAGTTTTCTGTTTTTTTCCTGCTCGCTTTTAAGAAAATCGCGAAAACGTATAAAAGTGGTTTTCACCGTGTGTGACGTCAGTATTATGGCTGCCATATAAAAGGTATCCAAACTGCCATACAGAGTCGTAGTATTGACGTCATAATTTACTTACAACCTTCTGGAATTCGCTACTTTTCAATTTGATCGTTTTGAATGAAAATTACAATTAAGGGAGAAATAAAAAAACACGTGTCGCTTAAAAAAACATTTTCTAGCGAACTAAATCATAAAATGGCCTACATGAAAATATGAAATGTTGTCAATTGCAAGGGGGCATAGGTTAGATCAAATAAAGTTAATTTCTCCAAGACAGCAGTATCTTAACTCTTACTGTTATCAAGATATTGGATATTTTAATTTAATCAGATTTGCAGATTTAACCAGTTTAAAAAACTGTGATGAGAATCACAGTTTTTTAAATGTTGTAAGGTTTTTATACACTACAAGAATGTTTACCAAGTGAGTTCGTTAGGCAAAAACTGCGTCGGAGGTACATTTTTTTTACTTAATTTGTCTGCTTCTCTGACCTTCTGGTCTTGAACCCTTACACAATAAGACAATAACTGTGAATGCGACATTAAATTATTTTTTACAAAGAAAGAAAAAAAAAATTTTTTTCACGAAATTAATATGCTAATTGGTTTCTGTGAATGTATCCTGCAATATGCCGAAGTTAACGGAAATTCCCGGGGACACCGTGAAGAACGTTTATCTAAGTGCTGGATCACACTGGTTTGATTTGATGCTTAAATATGTAGCTGTCTCGTCTGTCCATAAGACGGGCTCACAATAACCGATGACCCCCCTGTTGTTTACAACCAGTCTAGTGCAGAATTCTAAGAATCATTCAACGAACTAAATTTAATGTTCCTGTTATTCAAATACCGACTCTCAAAGTGCTGCGTTTGAAACTCAGTCTTACTATTATGTGCATAGAGTTGAAAATGAATATTCGGAATTTCCCAACAGTGTTTTGTTATATCGCTGAACTGTGTGAGTCACTTGTTTTGTATTCATGGCGGTATTATCATATAAAAGTAATGTCTACTAATCTATATACATGTATATAAACGTAAAAGTCCCGACTCAGTCAGTTAACTTACAATCAACGCCCAGCCGAAACCGGTGGAAGCTAGAAAGCTATTAATTTCACAATAGGTAGTTTATATGACGTTGTACCCACTAATAAGGGATTTTTGAAAATTTCACCCTCAAGGGGTTGAAAGTTTGTATGGGGATGGAGTAAACTTAAAGTGAGAGACTTGAAACTTTGTGTATGGACTCCTTATTACAATACAAGAAAAGTCATTATAGGGTTTTGGGAAAAATCCAGCCCTAAGAGGGTTGAATAGGGGTGCAATGTTCGTACTGGTGAAAATACCATTTTTCACAAAATACCGCCCGAACCGCGTTCGGTGTGTCGAGGCCTTAATACATGCGTAGAGACCAATAACTTTGATAATTGGCAAAGTTGATACGTCTTATGAAATAGTACATTACGTAACTAGGGCGGTGAATTCGTGAATGCCCCAGATCGCAGGTGTTTGTGGCCCGAACCGAAGGTGAGGGCCATAAATATGCGCTCTGGGGCTTTACGAATTACCGCCCGTGTTGAGTACAAAATTTTACGTCTTCACCTGGCCACAATGCGAGTTTTCCCGTACGCGCAGCGTGCAGTAAAACTCGCGTTATGGCCAGGTGTGACGTAAAAAAAATATAACACATCTTACATATATGTACTGCAATTTTATATTGTTCATTTCTTATTTTTGTCAAGATAACGCAGCACCGAAAAACCTATTCTCCTGTCTGTTTATCGAAATTTGTCCAAATAAGCCGTTCCCCAAGAGACTCGCATCTGTATTTCTCGTCCGCGGAAGGCATAAGCGTGTCTCTGTCAAGCAGGCGTGGTCAGCTCGAATCAAGGCATCCCCTTAAGTAACTGCCAGTTATGATCACGAATGAGCAGAGCGCGCTTCTGCGATTCAAGGCCTGGCCGTGACCGCCACGCATCTTTGTTCTTGTGCGCAGGCGTCGTGTTATCGACTACTGGGTATGTATTACTATACACCTACATCACCCGGCACTAGGGTTGGGTTACTCACTCGTGGCACCTCATTTGTCATACTCGTTTCATTCAAATTTTGCATTCTAACATAGATTCAACTAGTCTGCTCAGCCGTGACCGTGACCTTTAACACGCCCCGTTTCAGCCCCGCGCCAGTTTTTCCCTGAGAGTATGCAAAAATGTCTTTCTATACATTCAGTCAGTCACAGCGATGTTTCGTCAGTAGGTACAACGACTTGACTGCTAATAATATAGCCCAAGCAGTTTATTTTCATTAGTATAGAAAAAAATTGAAATTTGGAAATAATTCATAACAGCAGCTTTTTTGTGTGTAACTGATATATTATCATTTTAGTAATTACGTAGACTCAAAATTCACCAAAATATTAGTCGTCAAAAAAACGATATTTAACCAATTCCTGAAAAAAGAGGAAAAATATTAATATAGATACTTTAATTTTTGATTTTGTTAATTTACAGGAGCTCTTCAAGAATAATAAATAAATCACACAAAAACATAATGGATGTGTCATTTATTATTATATATTTACTTCCCGATGGAAATTTTGTAGGATACTTGGATAAGGTATCTTAGAATAACATTTGAAAATTAAACAAACAAAAAAAACGCTGTTATAAATTAATGTTTGAAAAAAACGTAACTTTCCTAGGGTATTATTAGTAAAGTCCTAGTTGATATATTTGATCCAGGCATTACTTATTTCAAAACGCCGGACGACCTCTTCTCGACTCACCCTGAATAGTACTATATTGTAACTTTAACTCTTGTTTTAGACTCGTTTTTATCACTGGACTTATAGACAATTTTTTGTGATTTATACTTACTTAATTACAATTCATAAAGAACCATTGTATCTCATAATGTATGATGTCTGTAAAGAGTACCTAATAAATAAATATATTTATCTAAGCACATATCATTAGTGCTCTAAAATGCGTTCAGAAACCGTAGGAAATGACCAGCATTACTACAACCGATTTTATTATGAGAACTTTCTTGTCTGTGGTAGTAGGTAAAATCTGTACTGTAATGTCATTACAGTACAGATTTTTGATAAATTTGTATCGTTATGAATTTAAATTTGGAACAGCTGTCAAAACTCAAGTGGGTCTCTATTCTAGTATCCATAGATATTAAAACAGTTATCGATACGAAACGTCAATTCAGTACGTTTTTTAATACAAACCGCACGACATTTGATCTCGAGTGATATGAGTATAGGGACTTCATTCGTTTGTCTATGATTTAAAAAAAACCATTCGTCATGACGGATGATCGAATGGCCGCCATTGCTGTTGTCATTTTTTTGTTGGTTTTTTGCTGTGACTTACTACTACTTATGATATGTGTTTAGATAAAGTAGTGTATGCAACTGTACATAATTAGGCCTTAAAACACTCGTGTGATCCTATTATGAAATTCGCTCACGCTCGTTTCATAAAACCAAACTCGTATTTTAAGGCCTCTCATTATGGATCAGGCGCATAAACTATTATTTTTTAATGTACTACTTCATTCCCCACGAGGCACCGACTGACTCCTCACTCGCTCGGTCATTGGACAATCTCATTTTAAGGCGCCGTAGGTTCAGCGAAGTTAAGCGAACAGAGTTTTTGAAACAATATAAGGTAACGGCGCCTATTACCGGGGGTATCAAATTCGGCTACCATTACCGCGGCATTTTCAAATACGCATTTTAAAAGCAAACCGTTCTATTTACAATAAAACATACTTTACACGAATGAAGCCTCATTTAGTTGACGGTCCTGTTTACGCAAATGTGTGTGAATGAAATAACAAGCACGCAATCCGTCAGTTTCTGCGACGGCGGCGTAGGAAGAGGTTGTGTCATACAAACGCATGGCGTCACTGGTAAGTATACCCGAATCTTATTTGTTATTTCATGCAATACCTATGACAATTGAACAAATGCTATGGATTTTAAATGGTTATCTATAATTTTATGCACAACTTTCGCGTACTCGTTATATATTTTTTGGCCTGGAAATTCATTTAAAATGGAATATAAAATACAGCGGTGATAGACGCCATTTTTAGTTGCAGAAACTAATACCGTGGCATACCACGGTAATAGTTAAGTCGGCGATTTGCTTCTTTGTGCCATGGACTTCCAAGCATCCATCAGAATGGCCTTTAAGAGAGCTCGATCGTGAATCCGTCGGTGAAGTACCGGAGCTTAAGCCGCTCGCACACGCTACAACTACGGAGTCTACAGAATCACCGCTTTACTCACTTGCCCAGCGAATGTCGTCGTGGTCCAGACTATTGCGTATCGTGGTTTATGTTTACCGCATTTTAAAACCAAAACCGCGCGCCACGGCGCTTGCTCGGTCTGATCTGGAGTTCGCTGAAGGTAAAATAATTTTAACTTTGCAGAAAGTGCACTTCTGTGACGATATGGACAAGATAAAAAATAACAAATCTTATTCTCCCGCTTTACAAAAGCTTAAGCCGTTCTTAGATGAAGACGGTTTGATCCGCGTTGGTGGCCGACTGTCAAACGCTGGATTACAATATTCGCAAAAGCACCCAATTGTACTTCCGCGCCGCGATCACGTGGTCAATATAATAGTTGACTACTTTCATAGGAAACATTTACACGCCGGTCCTGAAACACTGATGTCCTTACTCAGGCACCAATATTGGATACTCGCCGCCCGTCGAGTTATTCGTGAACGCGTTGCTAAATGCAATGCGTGCTTTAGAGCAAAACCCCAATCATCGTTCCCACTTATGGCGGATCTGCCGAGCTGTCGCGTAAACAAAGTGGACAAAGCATTTTCACATACAGGATGTGACTACGCCGGCCCATTGCAATATACGCCTGTTCGTGGCAGAGGGGTTAAAAGTCGCAAAGCATGGTTGTGTATTTTCACCTGTCTAACAACGCGCTGCTTACACATCGAAATAGCGACGGAGCTAAGTACCGCTAACTTTCTTGCTGCATTCAAGCGCTTCTTATCGCGACGTGGTCCAGTGCAATGTCTGTACACCGACAATGGAACAAACTTTGTCGGTGCGAATTCATATTTGAGGGATCTGTATAAGTTTCTGGATAACTACCGCCCATGCTTGACGACAGAGCTGGCCGAAAACAGAATTGAATGGAAGTTTATTCCTCCGGCTTCTCCTCATTTTGGAGGTGTGTGGGAAAGTATGGTCAAAATTGTTAAGAACCATATGTTAAAGGTGATTGGCAGACAAATTCTGTCATATGAAGAACTGTTAACGACCCTCACCCAAATAGAGGCACTTGTAAATTCTCGGCCACTGACCGCTATGAGCAGCGATTCCGCTGAGCCGTTAGCACTCACACCGGCTCATTTTCTCAATACTGCGCCACTACTATCCTTACCATCACCATTTATCGAATCGGCTAACTTGCTCGACCGACATACCCTTCTGGATGGAATGGTGCAGTCATTCTGGAAGCGATGGCGTGCCGAGTACTTACATCAGTTGCAATCGCGGGCAAAATGGACCACGCCATCAGTTCCCATTAACGTTGGCACAATGGTAATTATAAAGGTCGATAATGCCCCGCCATTCTCTTGGCCTTTAGGCATTGTAGAAGCAGTTCACCCTTCAAAAGACGGCACAACCCGTGTCGTCACTGTGAAGACGAGTAGAGGCAGTTTGACCCGTCCTGTCGTGCGACTATGTCCGCTACCAAGCCAATAGTTTAGTTATTGTCTTTTTATGTTTTATTACCGCGAGTCACGCATTTTTAAGTTCTTCATTCAGTTTAGTTCTTTAAAGGAACCCTTTAAGGTCGGGGGGGAAATGTTATCGCCCTCTCTTTCACCCGCCGTTCGTCACGCACATCATCAATACTCTTTTCACTATAAACCTTATTTCGCACATCATCCGCTCTATGGCCTGTCTGCCAAATTCAAATCCTAACAAGAAGAAAAATATCTGTCAAAGTGGTGTAAAAGATTTCCAATAATTGGAAAGAAATATAATATGTTTTCGATTAAATAAATACGCGATAAACCTGTAAATAGTGCAGAAGAAGAAAGGATAGCCCAGCATACCTTCGATTACAAAGAAAGGCAAGTGGCGGCCGCCCGAAACCTCGACAAGGAGCACCAGGTACGGCAGGCTTCCATTAACCTCATTTTCACTCCACAGACCAATCAGTGCCTTTCAGCCGACGGTCTTCTACCGCACGGTCCTTCGTCCCTTTTTCCTTCCCCGCGTCCACAAGTGTTTTTTCAAGTCAATTAACGAAACGAACGGGTGCTCGAGAACAACAAAAAAGCCTTCTTGTAAAATGTTACTCTTGTTATAAATTTAATAATGCCCTGTATGATCACTATCATACGTCATTATTAAATGTAGTTGCAATTACAAGACTCCACCTTAGTCGTTAAGCCGAGTTAGAGGCCTTCGGGCGGCTTAAGAACTTCTAACAGTCGAGTTGCCCACTCACTTGACAAAGGGGGGACAACTGTTACTCGCGTCCGCAGCTACCTACCACAACCCTGCACGTGTCCCCTGCTTGGTACTAAAGAGTGACAAACTTTAAAGGCCAAAATAATGCCATACGATTAAATAAATATTCTGTAGGACTTAAATAGCTTCATTTCAAGTTTATTTGTTCTCGCGCCCCGCTCTTAAGTAATCGTAGCGTTCTCTTGTTATTATTCCATTTTTCCTGGTTTACCCAGCTCCCACGCACTACGCCTTGTGCGAAACAACACTAGCAATCCCTCTCGCTTTGTGCCGGGCTCCTGTAATATTTCCGTACATTGCGTCAGACAGTCGAAATGAGCCTTTAAGCAACGGTCGTGCGTTAACGAAATAAAATTGCCGAACAAGAACTGCTACTGTCGAAGGGAGGTGACCGCAGCAGTGAAATTGAGTGCCAATTTAATACGTCCCCTTCGGATAAAATTGTGAGTTTAAATTAGTTAATTTATTTAATCATTATTAACACTTAGCCAATTCCAATAGCTGACAGCTCGCCTGTTACGTTTAATACGCATTAAGATTGGTGTTAACTAATGAAGTGGCAGGCACTAGGATATCTACCTTATATTATGTTTGATTGGAATCAGCATTTATTAAAAAAATATTTATTTAATAAATTTATATGAACAAGAAACCTAAAAACTGTCTTAGCTATGTGTAACGAAAGAATCATCTAGTTTTATTGCATAAAATTTATTGAAGAGAAATAAGAACGGGTGCAGTAAATATGTATACAATTTCTATGAAAACATTAACTGCATAAAAATATCAATTTATTTTATTTCCCGCCGAAATGCATGGTTCTGAAGACGCAATATTCTCGGCATGCGAAAAATCTTTCAAAAAAAAAACATGTGTAACTACCAAACTAAGGCCTAACTAAACTAGCTATGTCAAAACGAAAACATATACATTTTTAACTTGCAATGAATTCATTAACTATGTTTGTTCGAGTGGAATCTTACAACTCAATTTTGAAGCAGATATCTTCAACCGATTGAGCTGAAATTTTGGGTTTAAGTATAGTTTGGGCGACAATTCAATATTATGGTACAGTCGAGCTGATCTGATGATGGAGACAGAAAGCAGCCATGGGAATTCAGTACTTAACCGACGTAACCCCGTTGAGTCCGGGCGCGTTAGAATCGTCTCAACAAGTAGTTGATGACGGTGTACAAAAAAGTCCAGAAACTAAATTGTTAATATTTTTTGTGAAGTGTGGGTGTGATACATCCACTCACACTTACACTTAAATGACCAAATACACACACACACACGTAACACCCTCGGCCTCGTACGTAAAGTAAAAAAGTCATGAATTAAATGTCGAAACAGTAGAATATTTGAATATCTACGGAGAATTCTTGGAATAAACGTTACTCTTGTTTGGTCAAATATTTAATTTGATATTATAATATTAGTGAGTTTTGGTAGTAGATGGGCCATTTTACGGAAAGTTGTACAGTCGACTTTTACTTTAAATTTTAATAAAATCAGGTTTTTATCAAAACTATTTTTATTCCATTGGAGCTACGGTAGCCTAGTGGTTCCGGCATGCGGCTGTCAAGCGGCGGTCGTGGGTTCGAAACCCGGCTCGTACCAATGAGTTTTTCGGAACTTATGTACGGAATATTTACCGTCTAGCTTTTCGGTGAAGGAAAACATCGTGAGGAAACCGGTCTAATCCCAATAAGGTCTAGTTTTCCCTCTGGGTTGGAAGGTCAGATGGCAGTCGCTTTCGTAAAACTAGTGCCTATGCCAAATCTTGGGATTAGGTGTCAAAGCGGACCCTGGGCTCCTTTAGGGGCACAACCGGGAATAACGCTAGGAGAATGATGATAATGATGATATTTTTATTCCATTCCGATTTCCGTTACCATTAAGCTTGTGCAACGGAACGGAAAACCGAAAATTATATGTAACATTTTGGACAGTTTTCTTCCCCTATTAGGTTCGAAAGAAATCTCGATTCTAAGTAAAAAAAAACCGATTATATCAAAATAAAACAAAAAACGAACGTACAACTTTCCACAAAATTGGCCCACATATGCTACGATTTCATTGGTCCTTATTATGTAGATGATATCCTAATGTTCTTCGAATATCATTAGAGAGGCCTGCTATGTTTATATTTCCTTCGTGTCTATCGTATCAATTAAGTATATTTGTATTGTTTTCATGATAATCATCATCATCATCATATCAGCCGAGAGACTGCTGGTAATAGCGCCTCATTGATCGGCCCTGCGCACGCGCATCCAGCGGACTCTCGCGACCTTTACCTAGTCTACCCACGCCGCGCCTTCCGGTACGTGGTAGCCACTCGAGAACCTTTCCGCCCCAACGGCTTTTGTTGTATTGTTTTCTTTAATTGTAAATTGACCATTTCATGCGGTAGATTAGTACTTAAATATACTGTAGGTCACACCAAGATCCCTTATATTCTTTATTTCCTCAAGGACTTCAATTTAGATTTAACAATTGAAACTAACGAAATCATCGCACCTTTTACGCTTAATAATAATCCCTGAACGGATTTAGGTGAAGTTTTCCGTACAGAGACCCTTGGAAATCTAGTATACAAACAAGGTTGGTTCATAATTACGTTCCAAGGACAGAATTGTACTCAAACCAATGCTTTGTAATGTGCATGAAAGTTTTCAACAAGTTACCAAAATGTATACAAGAGCTACCTCTAAATAGATTTAAAAATAAATTATGTAAGCTCCTAACTGAAAGGAACTATTATAGTACTAGCTGTACCTGCGACTTCGTTTGCATGGTAATGTGGTGGGAGTTAACGAATTTCTTATTTTGGACATAGGACACATGCAGTTCTAATTTAACCTTTCAAGTAAAACGTTGAACAAACCTATTTTAGCTAAAATGCCGTTAAAATTCTTTTCTTTGATGTTTAAATTAGTAAGAAAGGGACAAAACTCGTTTTATGGGGTAATAGTTTAGTAGATGTTTGTGGCCATAGATCCAACAGGTAGGACACAGGCTGCAGCATTAAATTTTTACATATCTTCTTCTCTACATATTTATAATATAGCACTGTTTTATATTAAATAAATACAAACGTGATGACTGAAATCATCTTGAGTCACTCCGACTCTCAGGTAAAGATGTGTATAGAATTAATAAATAGATTAATAATCCTTTCGAGTACCCGGAGTAGGTACCCATTGACCGGTAAGTGTTTACGCGGAACAAAAGATCTCTTTTTTAACGTCTGAATTTATATTTTCCAAGCTATACCTAACCACTAACTAAGTTCTAGAACCATAACGCGAGTACGAGTCCCTTTCTATTAAAGGTAATTAATGTAATTATTAAAAATATTAAAGTATTTAATATGTTTATTTTTTCATATTGCAATGTTTCAGATCGCACTATCACATTCTGCCGATCTTCTGTATGTTCCCGCCATTGTCAACTTAAGAAATGTGTATTGCAGGCTTTATGATAAAAGTTTTATCTGTATGTTGGCCGATTCCTGTGTCTCTATATAGGCTGAATGTCAACTTGAAGGCGCGAAGTACCTACGAAGTAAAATACCGCCTTAATACCTACTGACGCGCTTGATAATTTATGTTTTTAAAAAAAGGGGCCCGTTCTATACTGATTTAATATAGTTTTACTGTTTATTGCTGATAAATATAAATACTGACAAACCAGCACGGCTATCACCAGACGTCGCGCGAGCTCTCTCTATTTTTCTCGAACTATCCGTCTCTCTCGTAATAGACAACTTAGAAAGAGACGTATAGTGCGAGAAAAATCGAGAGAGCTCCCGCGCCATCTTGTGATAGGCGTTAAGTATCGTGACAAATACTCAGCGTGTAATCTTGCAGAAATTTAGTCATAAACCTAGACGTTTTGGCTGAACGCGAGTCAACGTAGGCCATGCCATTAAAAAAAAAATAGAGTCAGACTTTTGACGTTATTTTGTTGAAATTTGTTGATACATTTATTGAAATTACGCCTCAATATGAATTTAGCGCGTATAAGTTTCCATATCAGAATCGATTATTTTTTTATGCTTTAGAATTTAATATGCGTTTTGTGAAGGTCTATCACAACACCGGATCGAAATTATTACTGTTAGTTAGATATCGCAAGTCCGCCATTTTGACGTCACTGACAGTTGACGGATATGGCGGCTATGATTTCAAGCAAAAGAACTAAATAATTTAATGAGGTCAAATGTTTCCGAAAATTAATTAACTGTCGCAGTTGGATAAAAACTATCCTAAACGGAAGCTAGAGTAATAATGTACTTATGAAAAAATCTACATGTTTTTCCGTTCATGGGAAGCCGAGATCATTCGGGACACGTAAATGCTTAGTTTGATACAGGCTGATTCCATTTTCAAATTAGAGATTTATTATAAGTGAGAGATAAAGGATTACCTCTCTCAAAATATTGAAAAATAAGATTCCGAAAGACATTTGCATGCTAGTATTTAGTACAAATAGCAGAATAAGCTACCTTTTGTCACCTACCGCCTACTGACACTGATGTACCTACTTATTCTATGCAAATAAAAAATAAAAATAAAAAAACGTAATATGCAAATGGCATAAGATGCATCGAAAACTTTAGCGCAGCCGACTCTACTTTAATCGTTATCCTTCTTAAAATGATCAATTACTTTCGCTTTGACCTTGACAAAACGGCTTGCTTTCATCACAAAGTGCAAAATTCGACCAAACTAAAAAGCATGACTATTTGACCAGCGGTGGACTGTTTTTCGGCTGATATGATGATTGATGAAGATGATGATTGCCAACTTTGTTATATAGTTGTATACACATTAATTGACTATACCTATACATACGTGTCACTGATTGAACCACTTCTTTCAGGTCCCCTGTCATATGTTAGTCATTTTTGTATAGACAACGTTTCTACCTCTATTTTATATTACATCATTACCTACTAAGGTTAATGTATTATACTTAGTTTCTAAGATTACATATATCTACTAACGGTTATACAATTTCTCATGTCATTTTTGGTACAATGCTTTTATTGCTGGCTGTATTTATTTCAGTCTGTAACGATTAGTTCAGCTGGTTCCAATGAGCCCAAACACTATGGGTGTATCTTGCGTAGTTTAGGAGTTCCTATGACCACCTTCCGACATCATCATCAGACCAGCTCTACGCTACCATATCATTGCATCGTCACCAAAAGGTGCAAGCAAGTTTGTATACCAAATAAGAGCCGAATGAACGTCAGGAAGATATTCTAATTTAGCTAAATTTGACGCAAACTAACATGTAACTAACTAACACGGCAAGTTAAATATGTACAAGCTTGTAATAAAAATAATTCATAAGCTATAACGCCTTCCAATGTTTCATGGAAAGTCATTATCACGTTAAAGTGAGCTCATGAGCTACATAAGTATTGTGTGTCAACTTGTCATTCAACGAAAGCCGCAACTTACATCACTTCCACCCTGATCTCAATCTACATAATTAACTAAATTCCGTATTGTCATTGTCAGACAATTTTAGATTTTAAACGGGACCTGACCGGCATGCTCTTTATACCTTCCTGATTCTTTTACACTGACAATACTGAAAGCACTTTTTTTTCGTTTCAGTTACGAAGTCAATTTTCTATACCACTAATCCGGGTTCAGTCCTACGAAGGGTTAACTTTCTCACCGCCATTCACATACTAAACTGCCATTGACGCCGGTATTGTTACTAGAGAAATAATGTTATTCTCACTTGAAAACCGGAAATTACGGTCACATAGCTGTTACTAAACATGACTAGAGACAGCTCACAAATATCGCAGACCGTGGAGGAGCCAGCTAGCATTTCTAACGAAGAAGAATTACCACAAGCGATGATTCCTGGAAGAAACCAAAGAAAAATGGTTATAAAGACTGAATCTAAAGCTCATAAACTCCGTGCAAAAAAGAGAGAATATAAGTGCCCCGAATGTTCAGTAAAATTTTGCTACTTACCAAAATGTATAAGACATATGAAGGAAAATCATTCCATACAGAATCCCACGCCTATCCAGCTTGAATATAGCTTGTGCCCATTTTGTTCTTTTTATATAGAGAGTATTAAGTACAACACCCATATCAAAAATACCCATGAGGATATATTTAATAAAAAACAACAAATTTAAAAGTTGATGGTACAAGCCTAAGATTTACCTAGTTTAGTTTCAACTTGGATTTTATTAAAATAATAATAAGTTATGAAATAGGTAGACTCTGCAAAAATGAATGAATTCATATGCACCGTATGTACACAAAAATTTAGGCACTTACCAAGATGTTTAAGACATATGAGGGACGAACATTCCACACCGAATCCCAAGCCAGCCAAAATCAGGTTGTGTCCAATTTGTGGTGTATACCTATATAAAGAGTAATTTGTACAAAACTCATATCAAAAGTGCCCATAAGGGAATAGGTAATTGATATAGGTACTTAATAACAAACTATAAAGTAAGTAACTCAGGTTTTAGTATTATATAAAGTGATACAAGTCTAATCAAATTAAAGTAAGTAGGTTGTTATTTGTCAGTCAGGTGAAACTTTTGTCATCCTGTGTTTCTAATGGAAAAAAGGTACAATCTTGCGTGGTCTCGTACGAAAATTGTACGCGACTGTCTTGTAATATATGGACGAGATTTCGCGAGATCGAGATTGCAATCCCGAGATCCCTCCGGTGAGGGAGCTGCCTCGCAGGACGAATAAGCTTAACTATTCATCAAGGTAATGTTGCCAGCATCTCCGGCACAATGCCGCTGGGAGCGATTTTAGATTTAGTTTAGTTTTAACTTAGATTCTATTAAAATAATGACAAGTTATGAAATAGGTATCTGGCAATCGATAAAATAATCGAACAATTCATCGGAAATCAAATACATGATTTTCGTAAAACTAATGAACAATACCTACGGTTTTCAAAGGGAAAAATTGAGGCACAATTGCTATAACGAAGTCAACATGCACTTTAAATGATAAGAAACATGTTATTACAGTATTTATTGATTTTAGAAAAGCTTTTGACATGCTTAAATATAACACCTTCCAAACTCCTGCAAAATCGTCTACAGGGACAGGGCCCATTGCTAGAATTTGTAAAAAACTACCACACCAACCATCGGTCAACATTGTTCAACATTCATAATACCAATACCGAATATCTTTTGTACGTAAACTACATGGGCAGTATACGCAGTGGTGGGTCTGTTTAGCAAGTTGCGAACGATACCTGCTCCGTAGCCACCCATGCTCGATATCACGGCACCTGAAACCATCCTACAAGCTAATTTTAACCAGCTGTGTGCAAGGACCCACGACGTAGGCTTTGTCATTAACTGTGACAAAACCAAGGTCGGGCAACTCGTGCATATCCACTCTTTATACCGGGTCGAAAGGCACGACGATCCTTCCCGCAAAGGGGGGTTAGTTTAAGTGATGGAAAATCGATTCGTAATGTTTAGATTTTTTTTACGATCAATTATTAAAAATAATAAAATTAATTAATGTTCTTCTGTGACAACCCTACTATTACTATACGTACTAATTATCGTTTATACGTATTGATAAAGGTCACTGACTCTTGTGTAATTGTTAAAATGTTACTGACCCTAATGAGGGTGGTCACTTGCAGTATTTTGCATTAAAAGTTAACTGCCTATAACTTCAAAACGGTTATGAATATGAGCCTAGTTTCTTTAGAGGAAATACTGTACTCAGTCTAAACAATCCCCCTTTTGCGGAAGGGATCGTCGTGCCTTTCCACCCGGTATAAAAAATATATAGCGCATAGCCATGAGTGCACGCACCAAAACACAACCCGTAGGTACATGTGAATGTGCACACCTGAAAATACTTAGTGCATAAGCATACATACTCTCAGGTTGATCATACATAGATAATAAATTCAATTGGGTCCCCATAAATATTAGCCATATTTGAAACAAACTTTGATCCATTTTATGCAAACTATCCCATCTAGAATGTTGTACATGTCAGTTGCCGAATCCAATGTTTGTGATAGCCTTGG
The DNA here is from genome assembly GCA_945867215.1 of Epinotia demarniana. Taxonomy (NCBI): domain Eukaryota; kingdom Metazoa; phylum Arthropoda; class Insecta; order Lepidoptera; family Tortricidae; genus Epinotia; species Epinotia demarniana. The sequence continues at coordinate 2,514,459 of OX244284.1, read as the reverse complement.
TTGCTACGGCAGACATAACCTATAAAACTTACCTGGTTAACATCAATAAGCTACAATTAAGAATGATAAAAACAATTGTAAGTACCTAATTCTTTTAGAAATAAGCATAACGATAGTTATCTATTTCGATACTTTAAAATTATAAATGTGTAGGATAAATTTAACATAATGCTAATCTTGATGTAATTTCAAATTCACCCAACGATATAGGTCACAAAATTGAAAAACCTACCGTCACCGTGTTATACGGTGGCACTACCTAAATACGTATTACCACCGTATAACAATGCGAAGGTATGGAAAAAGATTGTGGGAGTATTTGTATTTGTATTGTAAACTTATTCATAATCATCACATAATAAAATATTACAAAAAATATGTACTGTGCCAACAAGCACCGTGCGCCCGGGCGGTGCACTGATTAGTGATTATCTATGTAATAATTTTCAGAGATTACAAAGATTGCGAATATTAACTCTTTCCTGTCTCTATGTATTTGAGGTTGCAATGTTTGCTAGATTGAATCTTAATTTATTTCAAACTTTTAAGAGTACACACGCCTGTATAAAATTAATGGAACATTTTCAAAAACTGCTCTATATCGGAAAAGCATACTTGGAATGGCTCCTAGAATTTACAATAAGGTACCGAAAGACATTGTAGAAGTAGAAAATGCGGTGGTCTTTAAACGAAAATTGTTTGATCATCTTGTGAAAAAAACGTACTACACAACAAATGAGTATTTTTTAGACTGTAATTAATGGAATAGAACCATGTTCATCCATTAATTAAGTGCTAAAATTTGTATGCCTAACGGCCCAGCATAGTGGTTCTAAAAACTATTATTTAAGATCCTTATGTACTAAGTTACTTACCTATGTTGTACAAATAAATCATTACATTCATTCATTCATTCAAAAATAACTAAACTATCTGTATAAAACTACACTTTTTAGGGTTCCGTAGTCACCAAGGAACGCGTCCAGTTTTTGTTCGAGTCATGTGTACCCGCCTGATAAATGGCTGCTACTGGGAATATGAAAAAAATCCTGGCAGTAGTAGTACATAATATATGATGAATTTAAAAGGAAAACTATTTTTTTTTTTTTTTTTTTATTATTGTTCAGAACACATACAGTCATGCATAAAAATATAGAGGTAATTATAAATTTATATAAAAACAGACCTGGAGGTTCATAAATACAAACATTAAGAAAAAATATACAAAAGCGTCTTAGCGAGTAGGAAAATAAGTAGGTAGAACACTAAGTATTTTTTATCGATAACAACTTAGATCTCGTACGTTCTTTTAAAACATCAAGAGAGTGCATAAACGGATCGATGTCACAGAAATAGTCATTGTAGTTTTTCAAAACTCGTTTGGAAAAGGTATGTTTTGAGTAATTAGTGCGTGCGGAACTCACATAGAACAAATTACGTGGACGTAAGGAGCGATGCGGTACATGAAACATTATATTTTGCAGCAAATTTGGGCAATTAATTTCATTTTTTAGAATCTTAAAGAAGAAAATTGTGTCCAGAAACAGTCTCCTATTACAGAGGGAATCCATGCTAAAATGTTTGGCTGACTTAGCCGACGATTCCAGAGGTGTACCGGTCCTGTAACACAGTGACCTCAAGAAAACATTTTGTATTCTTTCAAGGCGGTTAATATGGACGTGGTATTGAGGAGACCAGATCACAGAACCGAACTCAAGAATACTCCTGACGTAACAATAGAATAATATTTTAAGGGTGCAGGGGCGCCTAAAGGGTTTGCCCATCCTAAGTATCATGCCTAGATTTTTATAGGCTCTGTTACAAATTTTGTCGATATGATTATTGAAATTAAGCTGTGAGTCCATAATAATACCTAGGTCTCTAATAGAACTAACGCGAGTTATCTGCTTCCCAGCAATACGATAGGTAAAATTGATTATATTTTGTTTACGGGAAAAACTTATCACGAAACATTTGTCTAGATTTAGGTACAGATAATTGTTTGAACAATATTCGTAAAAACTATCGATATCTTGTTGTAGACTATGACAATCAGCCTCAGAAGATATAGCTTTGTAAATTTTTGTGTCATCTGCATAAACAAGATGTTCTGAATTTCTGAAGCAGGTTGCCATGTCATTTACATATAAGATGAAAAAGAGAGGACCAAGGTGCGAACCTTGCGGCACCCCTGACGGTACTGGGAGATAACGGGAAGTATAACCCTTCAGCGCCACAGCCTGGCTTCGGTTTCTGAGATATGACTCAATCCACCTCAGGAGATCACCGTGAATACCGAGCTTCTCAAGCTTTGAAATTAACTTAAAATGATTGATTTTGTCGAAACATTTAGAGAAGTCGGTATACACGGCGTCCACCTGCCAGCCGGAAGAAATTTTGTTTAATATAAAGTCAGAAAAGTTGAGGAGATTTGTGTCGATACTGCGACCACGGCAAAAACCATGCTGACGTTCTGATATATGCTGATAAACCGTGGCAGTTATTTCATTAGAGACAATTTTTTCGAAAACCTTACCAAAGATATTTAATTTGCTAATTGGTCTATAATTAGTGACTAATTGAGAATCACCACCCTTGTGAATCGGAGTTATTAAAGCTTTCTTCCATATTTCGGGAAAAGTTCCCGATGAAATAGATTTTTTGAATATTTTCGTTATGGGGATGGTTAATTCTTTAGCACATGTCTTAATGAAAAGGGGATGGATACAATCAGCACCACTACCCTTCTTAACACTCACACCGCTCAAGTGCTTATGGACCAAATCTTCTGTAATATTAATAAAACACAGATCTATAAGGTTATCATTTGACAAGTGTGACGTTAGCGCCCCCTGCCCATCGCGAGGGGCGGTTACGAACACAGAATTGAAATAATCGTTAAAAAGATTACTCATAGCTTCCCCATCACTAGCGGTTACCCCGTTAAATAAAATTTGGTCAGGTATAATCCCAAATGTGTTGCTAATATGTTTGTCGAACATTTTAATGTGAAGCCTTCTTCCACCGGCGTCGACGGGGCTGGTCGGCAGCAGGTGCTCGATGCTGGCATACCGGGGGGTGCTCAGCAGACCCGATTTAGCGCTAGTGATGTCAGCAAAATAATCAAGGATATGAAACGCGGAAAGTCCCCTGGTCATGACCATTTAAGTATTGAGCATTTGCAGTTTGCTGGTCCCCACTTACATCGAGTGTTAGCGATGTTCTATAATTTGTGTATATCTCATTCGCATCTACCTTTGCTCATGACAAAAACCATTGTAGTCCCTATTGTCAAGAATAAAACTGGTGATGTATCAAACAAAGCTAACTATAGGCCTATTTCCTTGGCAACAATTGTAGCGAGAGTATTCGATGGCTTACTTAACATACAACTTGATAAGTACCTAAAGTTACATGACGCGCAGTTTGGATTCCGCGCGGGCTTATCTACAGAAAGTGCTATTGTTTGTTTAAAGCAGGCCGTCGAATATTATACTCGTAGAAAAACACCTATATATGCGTGTTTCTTAGACCTTTCTAAAGCCTTCGATCTTGTAAATTACGATCTTCTATGGAGAAAGCTTGACGAAGTGCAATTTCCTAGAGAACTAACACGCATATTTAAGTGTTGGTATGCTGGCCAACGAAATAGTGTCCGCTGGGGTGATGAGGTGTCAGACGAGTACGGTTTGGAATGTGGGGTGAGGCAGGGGGGGCTGACCTCACCCAAACTGTTCAATTTGTACATGAATGATCTGATCGGTGAGCTTAGCAGTACACGTGTCGGCTGTCACATAGATAGGGTTTGTTTTAATAACATAAGCTATGCTGACGACATGGTACTGCTGAGCCCATCGATCGGTGGTATAAGAGTACTAATTGAGAAGTGTGAGTCCTATGCCTCAAAACATAACTTGCAATATAATGTGAAGAAGAGCGAGTTTATGATTTTCAAGGCGGGGACCAAGTGCCCGTCACATGTCCCGCCCATTCATTTGGACGGACAGGAACTGAGAAGGGTTTATTCTTTTAAATATCTCGGACACTTGGTCACCGATAACTTTCAAGACGATTCGGATATTGAACGAGAGCGCAGGGCTCTGGCTGTCAGGGCCAACATGATTGCCCGCAGGTTTAGCAGGTGTACAGCACAAGTTAAAATAACACTCTTTCAGGCGTACTGTACATCGCTGTACACCTGCAGCCTGTGGACGAGGTACACGCAGCGCGCCATGAACGCCATGCGTGTACAATACAACGACGCGTTCAGGATACTGTTGCGGCTGCCGCGACACTGCAGTGCGTCCGGCATGTTTGCGGACGCGCACGTAGACGGTTTCCATGCGACGCTCCGCAAACGCTGTGCCGCGACGCTGCGCAGGGTGCGCGCCAGCCGCCACAGTCTCCTGGCCGTTGTGGCGCAGAGATGGGACAGTGCCCTCATCAGGCACTGGACCACTCAACATTTAAGCTTAGGTACTAACATTATTATTTAAATAAATCTGTAACACTAACACCTTATGGACTCCAAACGTCTGAAATAAATGATTTTTATTTTTTATTTTTATTTTTATAATATTAACTGGGAATTTAGATTTAATAAATGACCAAAAGTAATTGGGTGATTTATAAATTCTGTCCTCGGCCAGTGATACGTATTTATTATAACATTGAGCAGCTAGTTTATGTTCCCTATTCCTCAAAAATACAAATCCTTCCCTGTCAAGCGGATTTCCGTAGATTTTCCACCTCTTGTGAACCAATAATTTTTGTTTACGAATTTTAACTAAACTGCGCGAGAACCATGGAGGATAACCTGAGATGCGACTTATTCTTTTATGAGGTATAAATTTAAGAATTAGCTCGTTAATAACATTATACAAATAAGCCACGGACTCATTAGTATTTAATCCATCTAAACAAGACCAATCAGTATCAGAAAGGGCTTTACGAATCGATTCATAATCCCCAGAATGAAACATTGGTTTGACACTTAGATTAGGCCTCAATTCGGGTAAATATGGCGAAATTAATAAGGCTAATTCGATGTGTAGGGCCCTATGATGGGGGTCTTCGACTGTGAGTGGGGAGGGGCTCGCGACAACAGAGCAGTTACCATTTGACATTACTAAATCAAGGATACGCCCGTTCACATTAGTACAAGAATTATATTGACGCACACCTGTTAAGGCTATAAAATCGGACAAAAAAAGCACTGTTCTGTTATCACTAGCCCCGAGTGATAGGTAGTTTACATTGGAATTCGTGCACCAAGTAGCGTGTGAAATATTGTAGTCCCCGAGAAGAACAAAGATATCTTCCGGGTTACTATGCATTAAAGTGGAGGCATTATCAAAAAAACTACTTAGTGACGAGTTATGATTGTCATTGTGCGGGAAGTATACGCAAGCTATGTGTATATTAGGCCGGTGCGATGCGCGGGGGGCGGGGGTGGGGGACACGGTGATCCAGAGCTCCTCGTGCTGCGGTGCCGCGCTCCAGTTGTCGCGGCGGGTCACGGTGAGCTCCCGGCGCGCCGCCACCAGCACTCCACCACCTCGCCGTCCCCCACTCCCCGAACGGTCCCGTCTGTACACAGTATACCTACCATCAAAATATTCACTGCTATAGAAGTCGGAATTAAGCCAGGTTTCAGATAAGTTTAAAATCTTAGACGACAGCCAGCATGGCTTTCGAAAAAAACGGTCCACGACGCTGGCGGTCTACAAATACATTCAAGAAATTATGAACACTCTCGATAAAAAAAAGTACGCCGTTGGATTATTATTAGATATGTCTAAAGCTTACGACAAAGTCCAATACGACATTCTACTAAATAAGCTATACAACTTAGGAATCCGCGGCACAGCGCATAAATGGTTTGCATCATATCTTAAGGATCGACAGCAGTACATAGAAATGGAACACTTTGACCATATGACAGGGAAAATTTTAAAAATCCGTTCAGAGAGCAGGACAACTGATGCTTCCATCCCACAGGGGAGTGTGATTGGATGTCTTTTGTTCATTTTATACATAAATGACCTCCCCAAAACCATGGATGTACCATGCGTCTTGTTCGCGGACGACATCTCCATACTTGCAACTTGCGAAAATAATATAAACTTAAATACCAGACTAGAATCAATACTTAATAAAACTAACAGCTGGCTTAGCAATCAAAACCTAGAAATAAATTTTAATAAAACTAAATTAATGGTTTTCCACCCATACCAAAAAGCATCTTTAAAAATAGACTTTTGCTATAGAGATAAAAAATTAGAGGTAGTCAACGAATTTTCACTACTCGGTTTGAAAATAGACACACATGTGAACTGGAAATCACATATAAAAAAGATAAAAGCAAAAATATCTTCTTTTGTATATGCACTCAGCGAAATAAAAAAATGTACTGACTTTAAGACTGCACTTGTTACCTATTATGCTTATGCAAACGCGTGGTTCAGCTACGGTATAATACTTTGGGGCAATAGCACAGACGTATCATCCCTATTTACTTTACAAAAAAAACTTATTCGCATATTAGTAAATATTGATAACAGAGACAGTTGCAAACCCCATTTTAAGAATCAGAAAATACTGACTCTAACTAGTTTATATATTTTAGAAGTTTGTAAGTTTGTTCGAAACTATCCCCAATACTATAAGAAACGCGAAGACATACCTACAACTCATAATCTCCGATATAGAGAAAGACTCATGTTACCCTCATCAAACCTAAAAATGCATTCTGCTGCAACCTATACCATGTCTGTGAAAGTATATAACAAATTGCCCGATACAATAAAATCCGAGAAAAAACACAACACATTCATAAGAATATTAAGAGAATTCCTTATTAATAAAAGTTATTATACACTAAGAGAATACTTAGAAGAAAAACTATAAAATAAAATTAAAATTTAAACTCATCTTATACACAAATATAATATATAGAACAAAGTTCCTATAAAAAGTTAGTTATAAATAAATGTGCAATAGGTAAATTTAGATACTTAAACATAATGCTCTATATAATTTGCACATTGCGCAGAATATGAAAATAAAATTATAAAAAGCAGAACTTTCAATAAGTATGTAAGTCGTCTTCTCTTCACTGATTTTTGCGGTGCCCAACAGGGTCCACAATTAAGTTTTATTGTCACTTAATAACTAAAACTTAAGTTTACCTAAAACCCTGTAAACTAATATTGTGGAATGCAATAAATGATTGAGTATTGAGTATTGAGTATTGAGATAAACAAATCACATCGTAGCTCGAATTTATTATACTATTTAAGAAATCGTGTGATTTGGTCCGCAGGCCCCTCACGTTTTGATAGTAAACAGCTAGACTGTTAGAACCCATTATGGAGGATTATGTTTGGAGATTTTGGAGATTTTAGATTTGGAGAACTATGTCGGCTAAGTTGGCATAACTAGTTACCGAAGTAATAGTCGACCAATTGAAAATGTACTTAGAAAGGCCAACTTTCGTACAAATTCGGCCGACGCAACCATTTAGTTGGCGCGCGCGTGTCGATGTAACTAAGAAAGACAGGCAACTACGGAACTCTACACTGCGCGTGGCCCGACACGCGCTTGGCCAATTTTTTTATTTACAACTTTTGTGACAAGTGACAGTGGCAACCGATACTATATAAACCGTACGTGGCTTTCGCTCGCTGTTCGAATCAATGTGTATAAATAGTTTATTAGTATAATTGATAAAAAGTAAGTATTTACAAGGTTTCCCTTATAAAAAACACCTCTTTGATTTTATGGCTAGTGCTTCTCATTCATCTGTGGTGGTCTTAATTTGTAAATGTGTATCTAACTAATGTAGTTAATATTAGGTATAAGTTTATCTATTCAACGGAGTAAAATGACGTTTTGTTCGTTGTCAGTTTGTTACATTTTAAATAGTGATGTGCTGTAACCGAAAATTACTAAAAAGTTTTAGGAGGTACACATCTTCCTGTGTTTAGACAAGTCCTCCTACAGTTTGAAGAGGATTTACATTATTTTATTCATTCCTTATCGGTATATTCTTGTGAAGAACATTAGCTTGTTTCAGAATCGCCGCCGACTCCCACAATGAACTTATTCTTGGCAAACAAGTCCAAATACATGTACGATAAAATAAACAAAAGATATTTCTATGCGTCGCATTATTTTCCGTCGCGGATGAAATTCGGTTGTATGTAGGTAGTCGACTGTTCGGCCAGCCGAAAATATATTCATCCTCCTAGCGTTATTCCCGGTGGAGCCCTAAAGGAGCCCGAGGTCCGCATTGACACCATTTTTTTGCTAGCCTGTTGGAGTGTCCCACTGCTGGGCAAAGACACTATAAAGGCCTAAAATACCATATTCTATATAAAAATAAGCATCGAATACTTGTTTCGTTTTAAATTATTCTATAACCGATTAATGGACCCGATTCTGCAGTGGCCTCTAAACTTCCAAATTTTATTTAGGTGTCGCTAAAACACTTTGCTATTCTATGAACAGCCGTCATAATCAAATGACAGCGCTAATTTGAATCTGACGTTTCTTATTTTAGGCGACCTATTCAACTTAGCTTAGCTGCCAAAATGCTATTCTAAACATGTCGTTTTTAATCTGCCGCCTGAAGCTGCAAACGCACAGAGAGCGGTGGCGGGGCGGCGCGGCGCGGTGCGGAGGCGGTACCGGTTGTAATGTTCGAGCTAATACGAAAGGGTCCGCACAGAAAACCGCGCCGCTCTGTGCGGATCATTTCATATTAGCTCGAACATTACAACCGGTACCTCCGCACCGCGCCGCACCGCTCCGCCACCGCTGTTAGTGCGGTTGGGCCTTAAATTATGTCTCAAAATTAAACAATTTAGTTTTAGGCTAGGCCATTAAGAATTTTAAACACTTGTTTTTAATAAGCTGGTAACATTATTTGACATTTTTACCTATCATTTTACTCCGTTGTATAAAAAAACATAGTGTAGTTTATGCCTGGTGAGTTTCTTGCGGCGCTTCTTCTCACCAGATGTCGCTTCCGAAGCGCTGGTAGAAGCTATATGTAATAACGACCGTATGTGCTGCCTAACGTGCAACAGAATATAGAATAGATTTGAGTAATTGGAAATTAGACCCTATGTAACACAATCAAAGTACTTAGTAGTTCTTCTGTTAATAAAATTTTAGAATCAAATCAACTTTATGTGCAAAATAACTTGATTAAAATTTCAGTGAGCAAAGTTTTGTATTGTAGGCGGCACGAGGCGAATGTATCGTTTCAAAGTTATGCAATAAATCATACATTTGTTATCCTTCGTTTTACTGCTAATCATTTAAGGGGCTACCCGAGGTTTCCATCGATTTTTGACGAGTTTTGAATCGTATCTCCTACTTTTGCACTACAGATAGAAGTATAAATCAAACGGTTATCGGTTCTTCGATCTTTTATCTCCATTTTGGTCTACCGGATTTTGAAACAAATGAATACTTAATTTTGTATGATCTTTTTAAACATTGTCTAAAATAAACTTATTTTGTATCTCTATTGACGTGAAAGATCTAACACATACGAAATCTAGATATTTGGATTCGTCTGTGACGTCCCTAAAAATTGGTTTAGGGTTTTCATTTTAAACCAATTAACACGAAAGTTATGGCCAGAAACCGGTTTTTTGGCCTAAAATTGTTCAACTTTGATGCCAAATATCTCGAAAACAATGAACTTTGAAGTAAATATGGGATACTATATTGCTTAAAGCCGTTGTTGTTAACATAATAAGCTACAAAAAACCTAAGAAAACTAAGAGATTCAGATCGAAGTTACGATCCCAGACGCCAATTATGGGAGCCCCTTAATTTATCCATTCATTATAATAAAGCTGCTGAGAGTTGCAAAAAAACAACTGAGGGCTCATAGAATCGATAACAGAACACACTTCATCGGTTTTTGGAATTTTGGTCTGTTTGTTATATTTATTTGTAAAGGCATCACGTGAAAACGATCAAATTGATTAATATGTAACCTTCACTAGTAACACATTAAATAAATCTTGAGCCAGGCTATAGGTTACATAATAGTACATTACGTAACTAGGGCGGTGAATTCGTGATAGCGCATATTTATGGCCCTCACCTTCGGTTCGGGCCACAAACACCTACGATCTGGGGCTTTACGAATTACCGCCCGTGTTGAGTACAAAATTTTACGTCTTCACCTGGCCACAATTCGAGTTTTCCCGTACGCGCAGCGTGCAGTAAAACTCGCATTATGGCCACGTGGGACGTAAAACATATTTACACGTGATAATCATATTTGTCTGGGAACTCCTTAAATCCAAGAAGTAAAGGGTTGGAAATTGGTAAGCATTGAAATATTTATCATACTTAATGACAATTATACTTTGTAAAGTAAAATCAACCTCATGGACAATTTTTAAAATTCACACTAATATTATAAATGCGAAAGTGTGTCTGTCTGCCTGTCTGTCCGTCTCTCTGTTACCTCTTTACGCTAAAACCGCTGAACCGATTTAGATGAGATTAGGTAGGTAGATAGATAGTTTGAGTCCCGGCGAAGGACAAAGGATAATTTTTATCCCGAAAATCATCCTCTAAAATGGGCCTTATTTACCACCACATTTAAGGTCTGACTGACATAATGACTGACATGCGAGTCATGACTCTACGGGCGTTTTCTACGAAGCGTAAATGCTACTACGTGCTGCGTCATAAAGATACAGAAAAAACACATTTTTCAACACAAAATATTTATTTACCAAAGTTTAACACTGAAACACATAATACGACAGCCATTCTGGTAAAAGTTTATAAAGTATGACTATTCAAGGTGACTAGGTTTGACTTGGTAAGCACTTGGTTTAATACCAGGGGGCCTAGGCCTAGACAAGGTTACAATCGACAAGCGCTAACGCCAATAGAAAACGAATAAAATGTATGGGAATGACAGATGTTAACGAAAAGTGTTTCGTCGGCATCTGTCATTCCCATACATTTTATTCGTTTTCTATTGGCGTTAGCGCTTATCGATTGTAACCTTGTCTACGGCCCCAGGTGTCCGTTTATAAAGCTAGAAATTATTCACGAGTCTAGACCTAGACGCGCTAGTCGGTGGTCGAGTGCCTCAGCGTCGTCAGTATACAGTTGTTAAATTGTAGCTCATAGTTTTTTTAATGACCCCCCGCGATTAGAAAGCAAAAAAACTGTTACCTATTTTAAATTTTAAATGAAAGGAAAAATTGAAAAATTTAATGCTCCTAGCCGGATTCGAACCGGCGACCACAGACGACGTGGTTTGAGACGTTGGTGCCGTTAAGAAGCCTAAGTCTTCTGGTAGATGTCGCTACATACGCCTCCCTAAGGCGTTGTGTGAAGGAACTGATTGAAGGATTTGGTGCCCGAACCAGATTGTTCCGATAGCTCAGTTGGTTAGTAGCGACGGGCCATGAATGCCTGTGGTCGCCGGTTCGAATCCGGCTCGGAGCATTAAATTTTTAAAATTTTCCTTTCATTTAAAATTTATAATTTCCGTTAGCAGCGTTACTGCTTAAAAAAAAATTAATGTTACCTATTTTCTTGGCACATTTAGTTTCGCTCGCTCTTTTAACACTTTGACTGCCAGGAACCCGCCTAGCGGGCGCCTACGCCGTAGTCGCTTTCTGCTACGACGAAAACTACGGGATCAGCTACGAGCGTAGCGCATAGCGATTCTTGGCAGTGAATGTGTCAATATATATATATGTTGCAGGGAAATTGGCAAAACAGAGATTTGAACAAATCCCTAAGGGATATGATCAAATCACGCAGGATGTTAAAATGGCGAATCCCTTTTATCATTTACCTAATACAAATCAGTAATTTGATCAAATCTCTGAAACTGTTTAGTGAAATGACGAAATCGGACAAAAAAGCCAACTCGTTTTTTCATTTCACTAGATTTTCATTTCAGTGAATTGACGAAACTCGCAGATATTGGCTCCTAAATCATTAGTCATTTAAACGGTTCTGGGACTTAGACTCGGATGGCGGATAGGTTAGAAGATTTCGTGGTCATTTTTTTATAAAAGAGCGGTAAAATCTTTATCGCGTTAGTTTCGTCAACTCACTGACGCGTTTCAGGGATTTATCAAATCACTAAACAAATCTAGTGATCCTAATTCATTGCGTGTGATCCCAACTGAACACAGTGCGCTGCGCGTCTCGACGCCATGTCGTGCCATGTCAATGTGCCAATTCACGCAATGTCGTGTCCGGGCCGTAGCATCTTGACGCATGAGATTCCTACGTTCTGAATGATTTAAATATCTTCACATTCCTTGGATCATTTTTCGGAAGAACGCCGAAATCGAAGATATTGTGGCGCCCAACATCATCGGCGAAACGAAAGCTTGCCGTCTGTGATGGCTCGGTGGCGTAACCTCGAAAGGATGGAGGAAGATCGCGCCAAACAGGGCTGTTATTCGCTACGCGCTAATGTGGCTCACCCCGCCGGTCACCCGTCACGAAACTAGACCTCTGCCTACGCTTAGTTACTACGCATCGCGTCGTCAAGTGCGGGCCCCCGCAAAAATCGGCAGACTTTTTATGTATAGAAAATGACTCATGGCCACTCCTGTTGGTTTAATGCTCTAAGGTGCTACCCCATATTAATAACAGTAAATGTTTACTAATCAGGAACATCTGGTAACGAAATTCTAAATTCCAATGTAACTGAAGAGTTTAAAAATTAATCGCCATTAGATTTGAATATGGAATTTCGATACCAGACGTTTCTGTTAGTAAACATTTACTGTGAGCCATTTCAGTGAGTTACTTTAATTTTCTAAAATCATTTACTTGGTCTCACTTTCTTCTTTTTTCTCACTATCATCTTCTTTTTTCTCAACCTCCAAGCTCTCCTTCGCCTTCTGAACCAAACCCTCGTCTATGGAACTTCTCGACAGCTGCCTGAGAATATTCTCAAATATCCTCGGTGCGCTTTTCGTGTTCGGTAAGGAGATATCCGTTTGCGTGGTCACCGTCTCGCTTCTCTTTCCCTCTATAACTTCTGCGGGTACGTTCGTCCCTTTCAGGTCTAACGTCATTGCTTTTTTCTTTTGGTCCTTCTCTGTATCTGGCTGTAAAATATATATAAGAAGTGTATATAAAAAATACTTGGAAAAATTATTTTGTCTTTTTAGATCACCATAAGGAGCCGCTACACGGACGAAATCTTGCCTGTGATTCGGTATGACTACGGCCCGTGTGGATACTGCACATGCTAAAGCGTCGTTTTAAATATTAGCACCTGTTACAGGCCACACACTGAATATTATTATGTGATTAAAACATTATTTATATGCACGTAAGCTTAAACATTTGGCCACAGAAAGGCGAATGTTGGTTTAAACACTGCGTATGAACCGCCTGGGTGGACGCTCTGGGAGATGGTAGAGGGCTTGAGATAAGAGACGCGAGTTGAGCATCAACCTGCCACATACTGCTATATCCCGTTCGTAATTGAATTTTGAAGGTATTAGCCCTTATTCTTTGACCACGTGGTCACCTGAGACCAGAGGGGCTACCGCGAAATGAAAACGAACTTCGTTCGTGTATCTCCCTCTTGCTGTTCAAGCGACAGAGCCCTCCGCGGTAGGCCCTCAGTCCAGCTTGGCGAAGTTGGTAATGGTTGGCAGCTGGAAAAAGAAGTGGAGGCGCAGCACCCACACGATGGACTGGTGCAATCCGCTATGCCACGAGCGTCAGTAGCAAGCAAGCAAGCAATGAGCCAAAATAGAGGGGATGCGAGAACGTTTGTGAAGAAATGCGAACTGCGGGGCTAGAACAACTAACCGTCGAGGAAGATCTACTCTCCTCTTCCTAATTTGCACGGTGCGAGTGCGACAGGAGACGCGCGAAGCGACTGACCAGCAAGATGTGCTAGACGTCGTCACGAACCTCAGCTTTGAGGCACTGACGACAAAGGACAATATAAAGTCCTACCTCAACTACCTCCTGCACTTTGTCAGGCTCCTCTTTCTCCCTCGATCTCCTCTCGATGGCTTTACTCAGCACGTTTCCCAGGATATGGGCGCACTTGATGATGTTCTGCGTCTCCCGCGGAGTGAGATGCAGACCCTCGTTCCGTATGATGCTGTTAATGTTCTTCACGTCTTCTGGAGACCGCTTTCGTGAGCCTTCCGAGAAATCTGGAATGCAAAGAGATCGGTGTGCAATGCAGCTTAGGTTTATTTTATTTATTTATTTGAGTCAGGCAACAAGGCCTATATTTACAAATACCTTACAGACTAACATAAACAATATACAAAACTTATAACATAACACAAACGCTTCTGGGTGTCAAATAACCGGCCTCGAAATCAACGGAAAACTACACCCTTCGGCCAGATGTCAGTTGGTACTCTCAAGGTATTTTTTTATTTTTAGGGTTGGTATTTTATATGTTTGGTGTGTAATAAATCAGATCACGCGAGCTGCGTACATGCCCCGTATCATGGTCAACGGTGTCAGCCAGTGGCGGATCTTGTCACTTATCGCGTGATAAAGGCCAACCATGATACGGGGGCTATGATCTCTAAGAAAATGGGTTTTTTGCCAGCCGGCAATTTCTGCTATACGGACCGGAAAATATTTAAAGTTAGTGTTGCCTGCTCATTAGGTATTTAGGTGACCCATTTTTTTCAGTTGCTGGTTGCGATGGTCTGGGTCACATATTGAAACTAATTGACCAAAGTTGGAGTTAAACCCGGCTACATAAGGTTTTAGCTTACCTAGATCAGCTAAGTCGATATTCTCCGTCCGATAGGGCGTCGGACATTGGTCGTAGTAACTTTTCATCGGGACCTGGAAACAAAAATATTCTAATTAAAAAATAAAGCATATATATCTAGCACTAGCGTTCCCCGTGACTTCACCCACGTGCTATGTCATTAGACAGCTGCAACTGACCCATGCTATTAGACTTACCACAAGCGCAGCAGCAACCATCGCACTCCCATAAAAAAATCCACACCCCTTTTCACCTCTTTAATCATCATCATCATCACATCAACCGAAAGACGTCCACTGGTGGACATCGCATAGGACTCCCCCAAATAGTGCCAAAGTGCGGACACTTTCATCACTCCAGTCGGGGGGCTACTGACGCTACGTACGTGTCGGAGTACGTGGTCGCCACTCGAGAACATTTCCACCCCAACGGCCATTGGTTCTACGTGCAATGTGCCCCACACACTCCCACTTATGTTTAAGGCTCGGTCAAACACAGGGCGCGACGCGGCATTAAATACATGCTAACAGGTTAGCGACGTTAAACAGACTGCGTCCCGCCGGCATCGCGCCCCACTTCTGTCGCGCCCCGCGCCGCTCTGCCCCTTGCGTCCACTCGGCGCGAGCGCAGCGCAGCGCGGCGCGGACGCGCGGGCACGCTGCGCCGCGCTGGGTCACATCAAGGAATGAGCGACCCTCCGCACGCGCATGCTGTATCCGGGCGCGAGTCACGCCCGCATCGCGCTTCGTACGCGCGCGTCCGCGCCGCGTTCGCGCGCGCGATAAGGGCGTGTTGAGAGCGCGAGGCCGGCGCGATCCACGTGCCCCCTGTTTGACCAGTCATCGCGCGGCGCGGACGTCGCGCTGCGTCGCGCCCTGTGTTTGACCGAGCCTTTAGCGATTTGGTCCCAATATAGGCCTTTCCATTGCCCTTTAGGTGACTTAATGCCCACCAGTATTCTTCCATTTTCAGAGAGAGCTACTACCCGAGCGGTAAGATAAGACACGTGACTTTCAATTGTAAGGACAACGTATAAATAAGTATATTTTTATTTAAGATTAGTACATTAATTTTTAATGGGTTCTCAAGTAATTCTAATTTAAAGAGTAAGTGTAATGACTACTACACTTGGAGGACAAGACCGTGCTTAGGACCGCCATTATTCGTCTTTGGATCGGCGTCGCTGATGAAGGATATTATTAGTTGCTAATACTAATTGAATCAAAACAGTAATTACACATATAAAAGTATAGCTTGTTAGCAGTATATTGAGGTGTGTTGTTCAGTATTGATTAGCTGGATTACCAAATAAGGGTCTGTAATATCTCTGTGATAAATAACGAAGAAGGCACTAATACTATTAACCTGCCACTGTGTTGCTGTGTTCATTGGTGTAATTAAAACTGTTTATAACAACTTTAGTTGTTTGTTTTCATACTTTTGTTTTGTACTCCTTTTACAATCTAAAGGTACATCGTACTACAGGATTTTACAAAAAAATGGTATCGTACGAATTAGGAAAGTACATCTCTTAGTAGGATTTCGATGCCAAAGACGCTAACAAATTATGGATTAAGGCGTTTTGAAACAATATAATGCGTCTGTGTATAATAATGTGGTTTAAAAAAAATACGAATAGTAATCTTGAGGCTTCTCTGCAGGGAGATCAGTGATTCGAAACATGATTAAGCAATATTCGCTAGATAGAAAAAAATCACGAACATTGGTCTAAAAGGGTATAAAATACACTTAAAAAATTCGTAACAAATTATGCACAAAAGCTAAAAATATTAAAATGGCTTCTAAAAATCTGCAATCTAATGTTTGAGAGAAATCAGTGATTACATTTTTATTTATTTGAACGTACAGAAAATTAATATAAAAAAACATGATATCCGCGCTTCCACCTCGCTCAAGCTTATGCTCAATGAGAGGGAGAGAAGACCATGAACCTACGGCGCTTAACCCTATTATGAGCTCTGTTATGACTGGCTAGGCCCAACTTGCTCTTAAATACTCTATTGCATGGTGGCCATTCGTGTTATACGTATACGCTAGGGTTTAGGCCTCTCTTTTCCTTTCTGTGCTGAGAATACCTTGGTGATGGAGTTGTTGTAGTTGACCCAGAAGGTGTTCCACTCCCCGTCCGCGCGGCGGTCCTTGGTCCTCGTTTCAGAGCCCTCCAGCCAGCTGCTCACACAGCTATGGGTTGTTATGAAATAAAATATTATCAATGATAGGGGTTGGTCTCAGACGGTCCTGAACGCAATTTGCCTAGTTGGAGTTTTGCCCACATTGCAGTTTGACCACCGAGCATTCTGAGCATTATGCCTAAAACGCAAAATGCCTACATCACATTTTCGTCTTTTTGAGGATACATTAGCGATATTGACGGAGCCCCGCCGAGCGGGGCTCCTATTTCTGGTCTGTTTGCCCTTCGGGCATCTGAAAAAACCTAACGAACCTAACCTACCTATAAGTGGTCACTTTGTGTTTTAGGCATAATGCTCGGTGGTCAAACTGTAATGTGGGCAAAACTCCAACTAGGCAAATTGCGTTCAGGACCGTCTGAGACCAACGCAATTATAGGCCTGTCTTACCCATTCAGAGCCAATGACGACACTGTGCGTCAGATCGCCGTAGTCGCTGAAAACCACAGCATCGGCTGCGAACGTAGCGCGTAGCGATTCTAGACTACGCTACGCTACGCTACGCTACGCTACGCCGATGCTGTGGTTTTCCCGATGTGCTAGGTAATTTTGGCGATGTCACCCTAAGTACCGCACGAATCATGTATATGTTGCAGGGAAATGGTCAAAACAGAGATTTGATCAAATCTCTAAGGGATTTGATCAAATCACGCAGGATGTTAAAATGGCCAATTCATTTTATCATTTACCTAATACAAATCAGTAATTTGATCAAATCTCTGAATCTGTTTAGTGAAATGACGAAATCGGACAAAAAAGCCAACTCGTTTTTTCATTTCACTAGACTTGTTTAGCGATTTGATAAAATCCCTGAAACGCGTCAGTGAGTTGGCGAAACTAACGCGATAAAGATTTTTCCGCTCTTTTATAAAAAAAATAACCACGAAGACGGTGGTGGCATCTTCTAACCTATCCGCCATCCGAGTCTAAGTCCCAGAACCGTTTAAATTACTCATGATTTAGGAGCCAATATCTGCGAGTTAGTTTTGTCAATTCACTGACGCGTTTCAGGGATTTATCAAATCACTAAACAAATCTAGTGAAATGAAAAAACGAGTTGCCTTTTTTGTCCGATTTCGTCATTTCACTAAACAGATTCAGAGATTTGATCAAATTACTGATTTGTATTAGGTAAATGATAAAAATGACTTGGCCATTTTAACATCCTGCGTGATTTGATCAAATCCCTTAGAGATTTGATCAAATCTCTGTTTTGGCCATTTCACTGCGACATATACATGCCCATAACTTTTTTTTTAACGCTGACGCAAATCGTTTCCATGTGATGCATGCGTATACAGTAGATATGAGCGCCGATAGCCAATTCCGCGGCGGCGGCGTGATAGGCAAAATTCCGCGGCGGCGGCGGCGTCACGGCGGCGTGACCTTGTACTTTAGATTTTTATAAAGGAGCAATTTGTGAAAAAAACCCCTACTTATTGTTACTATAAAGAAAGTTTTATTTATTTTAACAAAGTAACCGAGTATATAATTATATAAATAATCATATTTTTAAAAGTTTCACACTAAACTAACAAAAAAAACACTTTCAATGAAAATCATGGTTATAATCGAAATAACATAAGAAGCATACAGTATATATTATATAATCGTCAGAATCTTTAATTAAAAAACGTGTCTTTGATCGCACCGCTCATCAGGCGCTCACAACAAATGGTTTTTTTTATTGTTAATTTAAGTAAATAAGTCGGGATCGTATAATATTTAAGAAATAATATGCATTAAATAATTGCACTTTCCCAGTCAAACAAGCAGTTAGAGATCACTAGTTCGGTAAAATAATTATATATTAATCATCCAAGTAAATTAAAAGTCACACGCGTTACAATTACGAATACCAAGTCTTATAAAATCAATCAGCGATCATTTTTGAAGAAAAATAATCATTTCAGTACTTTAAATATAATATTTAGTATTATACCAAAGAAGCTATGGATGAAGACTGTTTACTTGTCATAGACAAGTAAACAGTCTTCATCAGTAAGTATCAGCTCTATAGCTTCTATGCAAAACTGATATTTATCATGGATAAATACTATCCTATTTAATGGATTAAGCCGTGAACGCTTCGCCGTTATCACGAGTCCAGCCGTGGAAAATACTCTCTCGCTTGGCGTGCTGGTGGCTGGTATATTTAAAATCGAGCGTGCTAGAATCTACAGCGACGGCATAAAAGTTCTCCTGTCATTCCAGTACTGCAATGTCTCCACCGTAAGGTTCTAAGTCCTCAGGACACGCTGTGCTACAATATTTCCAGCATTCGTTTTCTGCTGCACTCTCGCAATCAAGTTGCACGTTGACTAGTGCTGTGTCCAGTAGAAAGTTTGAAGAACTAGCAGAAGTACTCGACCCAGCTTTAGTGGAATCAAAGTTTTGATTTTGACAAAGATCTTCTGTTACTAACCGGCTCTGGATCATTGATGACAAAAAATAAATATTTTCGTTTTGTAAACATCAATAGCAATCGAACTAGGCGCAATTGTTTACGACGCGGGTCAAAAAAATAACACGCGTTCAGTCGGGAAAATACTTGACTCGACTGAAGCCACCGTGCGAACGAACGCGGGTGGGATACCTACGTTACGAGTGCGAGCGAGAAAGCAAACCGAAATTCGCTGCGCCGGCGCGCCGCGAATTATATTCGGCGGCGGCGCGCCGACTCAAATTGGCGGCGACGGCGGCGCGCCGGCGCGGCGCTCATATCTAGTATACAGGGTGTCTCATTTAAATCGGTCTGTACGGAAAAGTCTGAAACTATAACACATACGAAGGTCTGTTCTTAGGAACCAAAAACTGCATTGTTACATTTAAAAAAAACCTGTACTCAGCTCGGGAATCGAACCCGGTTGTTTTGAAAAAAAACTTAGGTACACTTTTTCTATTTAGATATCGATTGTGTAGGTCTTAAGCAGTAAATTCGACGACCTCTGTAGCCTAGTTGGTAGTGACCCTGCCTACGAAGCCGGAGGGCCCGGGTTCGAATCCCGGTAAGGGCATTTATTTGTGTGATGAGCATGAATATTTGTTTCTGAGTCATGGATGTTTTCTATGTATTCAAGTATTTATTTATCTATTAAGTATGTATATCGTCGTCTAGTACCCATAGTACACGCTTTGCTTAGTTTGGGACTAGATCGATTTGTGTAACATTGTCCCCAAATATTTATAAAAAATAAAAAAAATAAAATGGGCTCTATGAAACATGATTTCTAAAATGAATAAAATGCAATGTTTTCACACACTTTAATTTATTCTAGTAGGTGTTCGAAGTGACCACCGTTACAATATTCAACAAGTTCAGGCATGTAAAATTGTCTCCATATATGGTTGTTTTTACCTGTTTGCTGATGTCGCAACTTGTAACATACACTGCTTTACATATCATATGGTTTAATGCAATGCCATATGATATTTAAAGCGTTCTTCTTATTAAAATCGATGACATGGTTCCTAAAAACAGATCTTCGTATGTCTTATAGTTTCAGACTTTCCCATACTGACTGATTTAAATCACACATTTAGTGGTTATCAAGGTTACCTGGACAAGTCCTGGCTGCACTCCAACTTGGTCTGCGGTGGTGAGGCTTCTGTCGAGGACTGGGAGTATTCAGGAGACACGGAGGAGTAGTCCAGCTCGGTGGTCACATCTTGTCTGTGGAACAGTTTCGTCATCATCATATTCAGTAGCAGATCAAAAGGAGGGTCATAAAGCCCCCTGAAAAGCGACCAAGAAATTATACCAAAGCCCCTTGAAAAGCAACTAAGAAATTATATCAAAGCCCCCTCAAAAGTGACCGTGAAATTAAACCAAAGCCCCCTCAAGAGTGACCAAGAAATGATACCAAAGCCCCCTCAAAAGTGACCAAGATATTGTACCAAAGCCCCGTGAAAAGCGACCAAGAAATTATACCAAAGCCCCCTAAAAAGCGACCAAGAAATTATACCAAAACCCCTTGAAAAGCAACCAAGAATTTATATTAAAGTCCCCTAAAAAGCGACCAAGAAATTATACCAAAGCCCCCGGAAAAGCGTATGGAGCCCTCAAATGGAATCAAGCCCCCAAACTAAAATCCTGAATCTAGATAAAAGGCTCTCTCATCTCAATCGATGCTCTAAGACCGTGTTAATGATTAAGCGGGTCGTTCTGAGGCGCGGAACCCGCGCTGGCAGTCGCTCAAACACAAACATATGGCATTGGCATATATATTGCGTGGCACGCATGCAGAAAGGCATTTTTTTATTTTATAAAACCAATATACATGTCACCAAGCAGTTCAAAAGTTAAAAAAATAATTACACATTGTGAATCATCATCGCTACTGCGCGTCCTGCGTTGCGAAATGGCCTCGCAGAATTGGTGCCATCGCCATTATACAGTGTGTAAGTCTAATACGGGCGATAAATTAAATCGGACATAGTATTTATTAGTGTAATCATGAAGTAAAAGGTTTTTTTAAGTTGCAGCTCATTACGACCCCATAATTATTATTTTTAAAATTTCTCAACAGCAATGTACTGTAAGTAAACATGGTTGCGGTACCGAAATGTCAAATGTTCATTAGCAACTGTCAACGAGCGTTTAACGTGAGTGTGGTTTTTTAAGTAAATGTTATCTAATTACCTTTACTTTGTCCTATACTAACCACCGTTAATAGATTCGCCCGTATTAGACCTACACGCTGTATGTGACATTATTCCTTATCGACAAATGTTATTGTACTTATTATTCAATAAATGACTTTTTTAATGATAATGATGACAAAACTATATATTGATAGTATATAGTACTAGTGTAGCTACTAATTTGAGTATTACTGTAATTGATCCTTTATGCTAGCAAAAAAAAAAGCGAATGACTTGCTTATTGCATAGCTGCATGCAATGATTTTTGTACACCTGCATTGCGGGTAAAACATAGTGATCTAATATATCTGTTCATGTAACATCCTTCACTGTAACCTATGTTTAACAAAATAAATATTCTGATTCTGATTCTGATACGGGTTTGTGGGCGGGTGTTAAAACGATGCCAGGCAGCCGTTTAGTTCGAACAGCGGGTTTTAGGCACGTGTAAAGGTCATAGCGCACTAGAGCCACCCGTCGCCCGCTCCTCACCGCCTCGCCTCGAGCGGTCAGGTATTCTTTATATGGATTTGTACGGGCATGCGCTCACTACATCAACTCCGTATCAACTCCGTAGTTAGTACATTTACAGCAGCAAAGAATCGCAGCAGTAAAGAATCTGTACCAACTTGACTGACAGTTGACACTGACAGCTTACTAATACCGCATTGCGTAGCCTAGTCTTCTGCCCACTTTTCTAACATCTGCTGCTCTGATTTTTAAGTATCTATGAAATATTGTTAATAGGCATGATGACATTGATGACTATGGTTTTTTTATGATGTATATCGAACCAGTTTTTGGAGAGGATTAAATGTATGTATGGGAGCAACTACAATTTAAGAAAATAAATACCCAAAAAATTGAGACAAAGGTTGACGTCGCTGGTGCTGGCGACTTAAAAAAAATGCATATTTTTTCTAAAATTTCTAGGGTCATATCTTTTTACGATTTTAATTATATTTTATAATTTATACTTCATTAGTTTCATTACGATAATTTGATTGTTTACTATCCATTTAGCATCACTACGTTATCAATTTGAACATGCGTCATCATGCCTATTCTTACCTGTAACTGACAGTAGGTGGTTTAAACATGCTAGCGCTCCTGTTAGTCCTCTGCCCACTCTGCCCACCCTCCCCACTCCTCTCCCACCTGGTGGGCTGAGGCAGAGAGGCTCTCTTCTTCGGGGTAGAGGTCGCGAGGGCGTTGAACTTCTTGACGCCGTATTTTGAGTTCATGTCCTCGAAATCTGATACCTGGACATACCAAGAAATTATACCACAGGTTCCTGAAACACATTAAACGAGGAATTATACATAGAGCGGCTGCACATTATGGCCAGTTTTTGCCGCCACTGCTTGCTCAAAGTGCAGCCACTCTAAAGGTTCCTATATAAAAATTAAAAAGAAGAATACCGAATTGACCAGAGGGATAGGCCAGCAGGCGTAGCAAGTTTGACATTTTATCGTTTATCGCTGTCGATGAGACATCCGTCACGATCTGACAAGTATGCGAGTGCGAGTCTTTTCCACAACGATAGGTGATAAAGTGCCATCTTTGGCCCGCTTGTAAGACTAGCCTCAAACTGAACGGAATTCAGTCACTGAATGACTCTCTTATTTTTCTATTTCTTCTAATTAGACTCAGGAGCAAATAAAACAGTAGATACACTTTGTGCCAAAATGAAAAGCCGCATCGATGCTTTTGAGATTGTACTGTTGGCGTCGACTTCTACGGATACCTTGGACTGCTATGCGAATAAAGAAATCCATTCTTGATCCCTTCAGCTGCACATACGTCGTCGACTATCCACAATATGTCAAGACCGTATTCTCAAATACTTTGGATACTTCCCGCGACGTTCTTCGGATAGCCTGGATAGGATTATATGACGGTAAAAGTTGAGGACCAGAGGCCTCGAGGCAGACCACCTGCTGGATGGAGCACACAAATCACTGCACTCTTGCAACTACACCTGCACGAGGCCATACATAAAGCGGCTGATGGGTGCCTCTGGAGAAGTCTGGTCGACAAGAAGAGGACATGATGTCACGATCCTCAGCATTGAGGGAACGACTGATGATGATGACACTTTGTGCAGAATTTCTACTCCAGGGTTTTGCTCTTGGGTATCCAGATACTGAATTCTGTGACTGATTCCGACTACAAGTATGTGAGTACCAGTAAGTACCTGACTAAGCTCCAATGACATATCATCCTCTAACGATGTCTCCCGACTCTTAGAAGACTGGGACTCGTTGGCTAGCTTCTTGGGTGAATGCAGTTTCTTGGACTTCGGAGTGTCCAGGGATGGCCGGCGGCGGGCCGACGCCGGTAGAGAGTTGGCGCGGTCAGGCCTGAATTTGTACACATACAATTTTGGATCATACACTCAAAAAAGTAATTAAACAACGTCTATTTTATGATATCACGGAATCATTAAACACGTTGAGACTAAATTACAATCGTAGCGAACAAATCGCGTCTGCTCTTATCACAGAAACGACAAGAAGTTTTACTAATGGCGACATTATTTAAAACTCGCGCGGCAAGCGCCCATCGCGCGATCCATTCTTGTAGTGAATTAGGGTCTCCCCACACCTATCGACGCGGAATCGGCTGTAGCCGAGTGTTTTGCACCTCATTTCTCGTGTTTCGTTCGTAATCCCGTCGATGGACGTCGCTCCTCGTCGGCCGAGCCGATCGACGTCTTTTTCGCTCTTATTGCGTGGACATAATAGTATTTTATGCAATCGTTATATAATGTATGCTTTTTCAGTCGAGTACCACGTTTAGGCCACGAAGCTTGCTGAGTGGCCTAATTAAGGTACGAGACTTAAAAACCTAATTATATAAATAACTATTGTATACAACACTTTTTCTACGTGTCAGCTGAAGTAATTAAACAAACTTGGTATCTATTGAAAACGAAGTGCAACCAACGGTTTTTTCTTTTTTGTGCGTTGATGTCTAATTTACCTTTAAACTTTCTTATGACGGCGTCCTATTGGTCAAATACATTATAGTTCAGTAAAGGCGCCACGTGATTGGTCAATTTCATTTTAGTTGTCTCAACAGTTATGAAATGTTTGGTGTACGAAGTCTTAATTCAAACATTAAGGTCGACGAGTATAAAAAGAGTTTTTTGATTCCGAGTCGATAGGTGTGGGGAGACCCTTACACCAAATCCGCATCCTCAAATACTCCGCATCGATTTTGGCGGATGCGGATGCTGATGCTGATTCACAGCGATTAGCGCTGTAAAATGTACCCACAAATCACTAAAGATCTCAACAATGTTAATTTATCTACGCACATATCATTAGTGCTCTAAAATGCGTTCAGAAACCGTAGGAAATGACCAGCTTTACTACAACCGATTTTACTATGAGAACTTTCTTGTCTGTGGTAGTAGGTAAAATCTGTACTGTAATGTCATTACAGTACAGATTTTTGATAAATTTGTATCGTTATGAGTTTAAATTTGGAAAAGCTGTCAAAACTCAAGTGGGTCTCTATTCTAGTATCCATAGATATTAAAACAGTTATCGATACGAAACGTCAATTCAGTACGTTTTTTAATACAAACCGTACGACATTTGATCTCGAGTGATATGAGTATACTTGAGTGTACTTCATTCGTTTGTCTAAGATTTAAAAAAAACCATTCGTCATGACGGATGATCGAATTGCCGCCATTGCTGTTGTCATTTTATTGTTGGTTTTTTGCTGTTACTTACTACTACTTATGATATGTGTGTAGATAAAAGTGTATGCAACTGTACATAATTAGGCCTTAAAACACTCGTGTGATCCTATTATGAAACTCGCTGATGCTCGTTTCATAAAACCACACTCGTATTTTAAGGCCTCTCATAATGGATCTTATACTTCTACTTTTCTGTATATCTATATGTTTTGGAATGTTTATTCTAAAAGAGCGTAACCCACACCGTACCTCTTCAAGCACTGTTTCCCAGTAACAACGAAGTCCAAGTTTTGCGGTTTGACCACCTTCTTGGGGGTGGAGGTGGCGGAGGCTGGCGGGGATTTCTTCTTGGAGCCTCGAGAAGACGCGGAACTACGGCGCGAGCGTGGGTCGGGGTCGTAATCCGAAGGCCAGCGGTCGCTGCGCTGCATCCCGCTGGGGAAGAGGTATTTTTTTTCCATGTTAAAGGCCTCCATACACCGAACGCGAGTCGGGCGCGGCGCGGGTCGGGCGGTATCTCTGTCTTTCGCACAGTGTAGCGCGGCGTCTCTATCGCACAGTAGCGCACCGCCGCGGTAGCATCGCGGGCCCGCGCAACTGTGTATAGAGATAGTGAGAGAGATATTAAATGCGTTGTTAAGTGAGAGAGAGATATACCGACCCGCGCCGCGCACGCCGCGTTCGGTGTGCGGCCTCCTTAAGAGTCCGCAGTAAGCTCAGCCGAATTTCACCTTCCCATACAAACGGAGTTTCGTTCTCATTTTAAAACTACGTGTTGGATTGTGACGAAACTTTTCATATACAATGACATGAGGTAGGTGTTTACGTTTGATCACAGACAAGATAGAGACATTCGGACTGCGTACGAAGTATACAATAAACAAACGCCTATCAAAATAAATGAGCAATGTTTTGGATCTTAATCATTGTCACCCAATGATGCTAGGAACACGTGCACGGCCAACCCGAACTACTATAAACTACCTGTGTCTTTTATAAGTGTTCTAATTAGAATGAAGGAGACACACAGTCTGTCTCGCGTGCGACACAGCTCGTGTGAGGCCTTGCGCTAGCTAAGTGCGGCCAGTGTAAAGGGTTGATGTAAAAGAAACTATTTTTTATGCTATTTCACACAAAAACAATAAATAGGTTAAGCTGGAGTGAATCTATCGCTGCTGATATATTTTTTAGATTTGGTATTCTCCCGGAAATCGAGACCGGTCCAGTAGTTTCGGAGTTTACCCCTTACATACAAGCTTACAAACTCACAAACCTCGCCACTTAATAAACTTAATAACCTGCGGGATAAAATATAAATGCAAAAGTGTGTCTGTCTGTCTGTCTATCTGTCCGTCCATTACCACTTCACGCTTAAACGAAATATGAAATTTGGTATTGAGATAGCATGAATCCCGGGGAAGGACATTCAACTTTCACCCCCGATTTCACCCCCTTAGGGGATGATTTCCGGGATAAAACCTATTCTATGCCCTTCCCCGGGACTACCCAATGTCATCTAAATCGGTCAAGACAGACACACAGACAGACGGACACACTTTCGCATTAACATTAGGATGGCCTAGAAACAGGAAAAAATACGAACTAAACGGGTTTTTATACAGATACATGGGCGGTGAAAAAATGCATTTAATGGGTCACCTAGGTATTTATTAGCAAAACGCTTACTTACATGTATGTATGTCAGCGATCTGTGTTGTTGCAAGGGCGGAGTCATACTGGCCGCGGGGCGCGACACGCTCCAATGATTATTGGATAGGGAGGCGAGCCATTGACAGGGTTAGCGTGTACAAAGTATTGCGTTGGAACCTTTGACGATAGTTAAAAGGGCATTGGATAACCTTGTATGAGAAAAATTGACATTTTTTTTTGCAGCGGCCACGGATGTTTGTGAAAAAATCTTTTAGAAGACATCTTAATACGCATATATATATATAAATCAACGGCCACTCGTTAAATTGGTATATTATGATAGATCTATTTAAAAAAAACATATTTTGTTATGAAATGTAATACTCTAAAATGCATCGGAGCCGAGATATTTGCAATACATATTTCCGCAGGTCATATTGAAAAGTTATAAACCAAACTAAAACATCTCGGCTCCGATATTGTTTAACGAAACAATATCGGAGCCGAGATGTTTTGGTCGATGTGTAGATGTTCGCCTATTTCGTAGGATTAGAAACACAATTACCTGTGTCACGAAGCTTAATCTTACAAGTCTAAAGAGGCAGTTCCGCCTCATTGCCACTTTCATCATCATATCAGCCGAAGTCCACTGCTGGACAAAGGCCTTCCCCAAAGAGTGCCAAGGTGACCGGTCCTGCGCCACCCGCATCCAGCGGACTCCCGCGATCTTTACCAGGACATCAGTACCCACACTGCGTCTTCCGGTACGCGTTCGCCACTCGAGAAACTTTCCGGCCCAACGACCATCAGTTCTACGTGCACCGTTACCAGTTTAGACCTGATCGTAAGTTGTAGTTTCTAGAAATAGGTCCCGCTTACATCTTGAGCACGTTAGCCCAGCGCTGGGATTCGCCGCTGGTGTGGCGGCATGCGCAGCGCACGCGCCTGTCGCCGCTCCAACGCGCCGCTTTTAGTTATTAATTTTAATTTGTATCATTTTATAAACACTAACCCCTAGGCATAAGTTATTAAAGTAATTTCTAACAAAATATGGATCAAGTTGTCCGAAATAAATATTTTTGATTTGATTTGAGTTGATAGGCATGAGAAAGACTGCGTTTTGTGGTATTTCTATGCACCAAAATCAAGCGAGCACTCGCTAGTTCTGGCTCATACTGAAAAGCTTGATCGTGACCTGGATATCGCCCAAAGATTATAACCAGGTCCAGTCACAGAAAACATCCATGACTCGGGAGCAAATATTGGTGCTTATCACACAAATAAATGCCTGGACCTTCGCATCGCAGGCTTCGTAGGCACTATAGTAATGTAATTACACGCAGCAATGGACCACTCTTAATAAACATAGGCTATAAACCCTTGGCTCGGCTTGGGTTGTTGGGCAGCACCAGTAGTTTAAATATGGCCATTTTAAGCTGGGAACAAATTATCGGACGCGACTGACGGACGCGGCTGACGGCCGCGACTGATAAATGTGCACTGACGAACGGGGCCAGATTTCTGTTGAACGTCCGAACACTCAAGGTTACGTCCACGGCTTCCCTCCGATAGTTTGCACAGTTCAATTGTATATACATTATCTAGATACCTATAAGTCGCGGCTGTGAGCCGCGTCCGTCAGCCGCGTCCGATAATATGTTCCTAACTTTAGGTCTGACGTGCATATCGTGCCGTCAAGACTGCCTAAAAAGGGTCAGGATAAACTCGCTTCCGCCTCCGCCCCCGCTCCGCTCGTGGCTGTGTCGCAGCGCCTAATTAAGGCGGCGGGGTGAGCAGTGGCGCATGCAACAGGTGCCAGGGGTGGTATGGAGTCGCTTCGATTTATTAAAAATCTGTTTGTGAACAATAAATTCAACACATTCAGTGCCAAAGATGTCGTAGCCGGGAACGTATGTAGAGAAAAGCGCCTACGAGCAAAGCACCTACCTAGCTGGCTTCTTACACTGAAAGTGTTAATTATCAAATATATTTCAAGCTACCTTTTTATGTAAGTCTTTTGCATCCACTCACACAGTGGATGTGGACAATACTCTGTTTGGTCCTATGGACTGGTAGAGAATGCCTTGAGGCATTAGGTCTGCCTTTGAAACATTTTTTTGGCCTAGAAGTAATTAAATAAGGAGATAAAAATTAGGAAGTTTTGAAAAGATTGAGATAGCCAAAACAGTTTAGTATCATGACTGTTAACATACGCGCGCTGGAACATACGTTTCATGTGCTCTGCCTACCCCTTTTGGGAATAAAGGCGTGAATGTATGTATGTATGTATGTATGTATGTACTGTTAACATAAAACTTGACTGTAAATAGAGAAAACACATTAACAAAAGAAACTCTCTCTCTCTCATTCTACGCGAGATGCCTTTAGATTATAGGATTGCCTGCTTCTAATTCCGCTGGTTTCAAATAATAAATATTGTTTAAACTAGTTTCTGCCCGCGACTCCGTCCGCGTGTAACTCGTTCACATCGTAGCCTCCTACAAACTTTCACCCCCGTTTTCCGGGGGTGTTCTCCGATGATTTCCGGGAGATAATAAATATAAATAATAATAAATATAAGGGGACAATCTTACACAAATCGACCTAGTCCCATAGTAAGCTCAGTAAGGCTTGTGTTATGGGTACTAGACGACGATATACATAATAGACGTAAATACTTAAATACATAGAAAATATCCATGACTCAGAAACAAATATTCATGCTCATCACACAAATTTTTGCCCTTACCGGGATTCGAACCCAGGACCTCTTGCTTCGTAGGCAGGGTCACTACCAACTAGGCTAAGGCGGTCGTCAAACGTCGTCGGAGATAAACTAACTTTGTCCTTCCCCGGGACTCTATAAACCCTACCTTTCATCTTAAACCATACCTCATTCTAACTCGGTTCACCGGTTCAAGCGTAAAGAGGTAACAGACAGACAGACAGACAGACACAATAATATGGTATTAAGGATTTATTTGGAGTTTACCGACTTTAATTGTTTTTGATACAGCAGTCTCCACGGATGGCCCTGTTCCGCGCGCCGAGTAGACCTTAAATTAACCTTATAAGCCTAAACATAGAAACCTGTGATCAATACCCTGTTTATACTTTGACACGATATTATACAGACATTTATTTATTTATTTCACAAGTACGACGATCATAAATTCGAAAGTTTAGAATGTTTGTTACTCAATCACGCTTAAGCGGCTCCACTGATTTGGATGAAAGGACCATGGGCAACTTTGTATGGAGCCTGGTCCTGAATCCAACAAAGCTGAAACTTAGGTCATTAAATAGGTCTTTAAAACTACTTCAATTCGTTCTATGGGCACTAAGTTGAATTCCATTGCAGAACTGAGATATTCATATTTAAGTTAAAGTCAGTAGGATCTATGAGAAAACGGGTTCTCTCAGTGAATACATGTTATTGTAGCTAATTAATTGTTTTATTAACAAAATATGAATATATGCCGCGCTCGATGTGCCTTCATCATTAGTACATTTTGTGATGACTACCCTCCAGAATACTAAATATGAATATTCTCCGAATGCGTTTTTTCATAGCTCGTACTACTGACTGTAACTAACATACGAATATCTTCGTTCTGCAATGGAATTCGGCTTTGTGCCTATAGAATGAAATAAAGTAGATTTAAAGACCTATTTAATGACATAACTCTCAGTACTGTTGGTTTCAGGACCATTTTGACGCATGGTCCTTTAGCACGAAGATAGTTTATAGCCTGGATTAAAATATGGGATACTTTTTCAGACTGCAGATGAAGTCGCGGGCGGAAGTTAGAGCGAAATATATTATTCGAAATGGGGTAAATAATTCCTTGGGATGGATTTAGGCTAGTCCATACCAAAACCAGTGAAAGATTTATTAAATCGGTTGAGTTGTTTGCCAATACCCCCTACATACAATCATAAAAGCTATAAGCTTACTTTTCACTGACATTACATTACTTCTTTATTGATCGAGTGAGCAAAGCGAACGAAGTTCTCCGTTTCAACTTCGGTCAAAATTCTTTCATATATCCGTTTGTCCAGCTGTTTCTACTGGTCGCAATTCACAACCGATACTCGTGAATTTGTGAGAAATAATTATGTAGAATTTTTTAGTCAATCCAGTATTTCGTATTTTTAACCCCCGACGCGAAGAGAGGGGTGTTATAAGGTTAACGTGTGTGTGTAACTGTGTATTTGTCTGTGGTATCTTAGCTCCCAAACGGATGGACCGATTTGAATGCGGTTTTTTTTGTGTCATAGATAGTTTTATCCCGAGTGTTCTTAGCCATGTCCCATGAAAACTATATGCATCTTGCTCTAGCGTACAAAGTCAGCGTGAGACAGCAATAGTTGCCGGCCAGAAATTGCAGGAAAATGTGGGTCGTTTAGAAGCACCATAATAATACCTTGGTTAACACATTCACTGCCAAGAATCGCTACGCGCTACGCTCGTAGCCGATCCCGTGGTTATCCTCGTATGTAGCGGAAAGCGACTACGGCGTAGGCGCCCGCTAGGCGTACTGACAGTAAAAGCGTTATTAGTACATTACGTAACTAGGGCGGTGAATTCGTGAATGCCCCTGATCGCAGGTGTTTGTGGCCCGAACCGAAGGTGAGGGCCATAAATATGCGCTCTGGGGCTTTACGAATTACCGCCCGTGTTGAGTACAAAATTTTACGACTTCATCTGGCCACAATGCGAGTTTTCCCGTGCGCGCAGCGTGCAGTAAAACTCGCATTATGGCCAGGTGTGACGTAAAATAATTTGCGTCGCAAGGAAACTTAAACTTAAGGGGCTACCCGAGGTTTCCATCAATTTTTGACAAGTTTTGAATCGTATCTCCTACTTTTGCACTACAGATAGAAGTATAAATCAAACGGTTATCGGTTCTTCAATCTTTTATCTCCATTTTGGTCTACCGGATTTTGAAACAAATGAATACTTAATTTTGTATGATCTTTTTAAACATTGTCTAAAATAACGCTAATTATGTATCTCTATTGACGTGAAAGATCTAACACATTGTAATAGAGTGGGCATGCTCGCTGGCGGATTTCTGTGTGTATTGTTATATAAAGAGAGAGAGAGAGAATGACATACTTTTATTTCATACCCAAAGTTAGAAAATTGATTAGATAAATGAAGGGGAGAAGGAAGACAATAAAGTTAATATACAATCGTATAAACATTCTGTAACGGTGACTTATTTCATCTACGGATATTGTATGAATCATTTCATATATCGATACCTAAATAGAATTCCTGCTTTGGTAATGGACATGGCTGGAGGCGTAGGGCGACATACGAATTTCAATCGTAATAGCTGGAACATTAGAAGCTAAATGAAAATGAATAGTACGACTTTTTGTGGTAAGGCAATGTGTTTACGTTAGCGCTTTAATACTACAATCTGATTTGAACCTTATTGCTAAAGAGTTAAGGTTGTTAATGGGTTGAAATTATTGATGATACCACCAACGTCTGGCCTCGTAAACCTACTGACCCTAATGACGCTCGTGACCC
Source organism: Epinotia demarniana (assembly GCA_945867215.1). NCBI lineage: Eukaryota > Metazoa > Arthropoda > Insecta > Lepidoptera > Tortricidae > Epinotia > Epinotia demarniana. The sequence continues at coordinate 2,481,916 of OX244284.1, read as the reverse complement.
TATTGACGCTATTGACCCTCTTGACCCTCTTGACCCTATTGACCCTCTTGACCCTATTGACCCTCGTGACCCTTTTGACCCTCGTGACCCTATTGACCCTCGTGACCCTTTTGACCCTATTGACCCTCGTGACCCTCTTGACCCTCTTGACCCTCTTGACCCTATTGACCATCTTGACCCTATTGACCCTCTTGACGCTCTTGACCCTATTGGCCCTTTTGACCCTATTGACCCTCGTGACCCTATTGACCCTCGTGACCCTCTTGACCCTCGTGACCCTCTTGACCCTATTGGCCCTCTTGACCCTCTTGACCCTCGTGACTCCGTGACCCTATTGACCCTCGTGACCCTATTGACCCTCTTGACCCTATTGACCCTCTTGACCCTATTGACCCTCTTGACCCTCTTGACCCTCGTGACCCTCTTGACCCTCGTGACCCTCTTGACCCTATTGACCCTCGTGACCCTCGTGACCCTATTGACCCTCTTGACCCTATTGGCCCTCTTGACCCTCTTGACCCTATTGACCCTCTTGACCCTCGTGACCCTCTTGACCCTCGTGACCCTCTTGACCCTCGTGACCCTCTTGACCCTATTGACCCTCGTGACCCTCGTGACCCTATTGACCCTCTTGACCCTATTGGCCCTCTTGACCCTCTTGACCCTCTTGACCCTCGTGACCCTCTTGACCCTCGTGACCCTCTTGACCCTATTGACCCTCTTGACCCTATTGACCCTCTTGACCCTCTTGACCCTCGTGACCCTCTTGACCCTCGTGACCCTCTTGACCCTATTGACCCTCGTGACCCTCGTGACCCTATTGACCCTCATGACCCTATTGGCCCTCTTGACCCTCGTGACCCTCGTGACCCTCTTGACCCTATTGACCCTCGTGACCCTATTGACCCTCTTGACCCTATTGACCCTCTTGACGCTATTGACCCTCTTGACCCTATTGGCCCTCTTGACCCTATTGACCCTCGTGACCCTCTTGACCCTATTGGCCCTCTTGACCCTCTTGACCCTCGTGACTCCGTGACCCTATTGACCCTCGTGACCCTATTGACCCCCTGACCCTAATGACGCTCGTGACCCTATTGACCCTCGTGACCCTATTGACCCTATTGACCCTCTTGACCCTATTGACCCTCTTGACTCTTTTGACCCTCGTGACCCTATTGACCCCCGTGACCCTAATGACGCTCGTGACCCTATTGACCCCCGTGACCCTATTGACCCTCGTGACCCTATTGACCCCCGTGACCCTATTGACCCTCGTGGCACTGTGACCCTATTGACCCTCGTGACCCTATTGACCCTCGTGAAGAGTATAAAAGGGAATGCCGAAGTAGTATGGGGGATTATTCATTTCTCATCGTTCGGACTGGTAGTGTCTCTGGTTGTGGGCTGTGAAATTATTGGTGTGTGTTACCTCTATTGTGTTTTGGTGAATGGCTAGTTATTGTGAGGAATCTCTCTTCATAATTATGAGTCTTTTACTTACTTAATTTTACAAGTTAATTGTATATTTAAAGGGGTATTAGGGCCTAAGCTATATTTACTTTATCGGAGGTACTCCGGGAGGTTTATATGGTTAAATCAAATATGTTTAATTTGCTAGCGGCCACTCCCTAGAATTAGACATGTTTGACAAATGTTTTCGGAACTCAGTCAAAGCTGTATTTACCGTAACGGAGTTGGTCCGGAGGTTTATATAGTTAATCAAATATATTTAATTATGCCAGGGTACTCCCTGGGATTGAGTATGTTTGACGATTGTTTTCGAAATTTAGTTGGGGTTAATTCTTACTGTCCAATCAGCCGGAACACTGTCAAGAATCAGTTATCTGCGGAGTCAACCCCACCTAACGGTGCCAACGGGGATGAATCCGTGTCCGTGTAGTTACCAGACTTGAGGTGTGGTCTGGCGTCTACCTCTTTACCAACATAGGAGACGAAACCCTTTAATCGGGGCCCTCACGTCTCTCAAAACAACTGACGGTGGAAACGTGGCTTGAGCATTTATGTGACGAAAAGCATAGGAGGATATCTCCGCTCGTGGAAACCGATCGGTTGCTTGAGGGGTCGTTCAGTGTTAAATATACTTATATATCAACATACCGTATGTCCAGTTAGTGCATCTTACTCGCTGTTTTCCCTTTAGCCTTCGGGCACAGCGAGGGGAGATGAATTACACAGGCTGTTAGAGGGTTGTCATCTCAGTTTCGCCGACTGAACTAATTACAGCTTCAATAGGGATACATTCTTGCTTCTGAACTAAGGTATGGTTCCAGGAGTAAGCAGAATAGGGACTGTGGGGTAGGCTTAGGAGTAAATTCACGCGTTATGGGGTATTAGGGCTTGAAACTATATCTACTGTAACTAAAGATATTACAAGTGTTTGGTAGGATTAATAAAATTGAAGTTATTATTCTTATAAAATCTAATGACGACTAAAATTATTAATGAGTAACCAGTGTGATGTTTGAGTAGTAAGGCAAGTGGTGTTGGGTTGCCGTGGATTACACGTGAAACACGAGACAATTGTTAAATATCATTAAAAAGGTCACAGTATTATTCATGAAATTGTGATATCAGGATTGTCTCAGAAAGATGAAATAATTCTGGGTTTGATGACAGGCTGAGCAGTTCATCAAATCCATTTAAAATATCTTATTTTCATGAGAGAGAACTCTCCATTTAAAGTATCTTATTTTCATGAGAGGGAATTCTCCATTTAAGGCATGGTTTGGGTAGAATGTCTCGCGTGTAATGAACGGTTTACCACGGCATTACTCTACGGCCGTCGGTATGAAATGGTCCAGGCCATCTTAGTTATACATATAAACGATTAATAATACTAAAAGATGTCAGTCGAGTTTGTCTCGGTGTATCTTCTCGAAACTGACCGCTAGGTTTGAGACACTGGTAGATTCATTCTCTGAGTCCTAAACTCGTAGGATAGCTAGGTAAGTAACTTGAATAGGATGTCCAGACTCCATTCCAACAAGAGAGTAGCCAGTGTGAGCAAAAGATTGCCACACGACCCGTCGATAGAACTTTGGTCCAAAATACAAGTATTTAGGGCAGTCTTCTAGATAATAATAGGTTTAAATAAATAATCTTGATTTTATGAAGGCTACTCCTTGTTCAATCGGACATGTAATAGGGGATAGGTGTTTTTCTACCAAAAACAATTTTTAATTATAATCATAAAGTAACCTACAGTGTAATTATAATCATAAAGTGATTTATAATTAATTTATTATTCCTACAAGATTTAGAACTTTGTTATGCTCATAAATAGGAAAATAGCAGTTAAAAGTAGCATTTCAGTAGGTTAATTTATGTACAGATAAGCTAGCTTTAATTTTATTATGAATGGAGAGTCCAAAAACCTGTCAAGCTTTCATAAAAGGATCTAGGGTTATTACGGTACACAACACTTCGGGGTTCAACCACTAGCGATCACATTTTGGCCAAATCGTCAGGTATTCTTAAATAAAAGCACGCAACAAAAGTAGGTTTAATAAGTAGGTAAATAGAGAGTAAGTTACAGTAGTCTAGTACGAAGGAATAGGGTTTTACATTAAGTTAGAATTCATTGCAAAATATTTAGCGTTTCTTGAGCTTCAGCGGGAAGCTGCTTCGTTAGCTGTAGGTCTTCGGAAGCGGTTTTCTAGCCTGGGGGGGTGAACTGTTACAGTTTGGTGCCGTTCCCTGGGATATCTTCAGTAGCCCTCACGGGCTACAGTTTGTTGCCTGAAGTTGGAGGTGAGCTTGATAGGTGTTGGACTCTTCATTATTTTCTTTCAATTATCAGCTAGGGACTCCGCTAGGGCAGGTTTAGGACTGCATCTGAAAAACAATAATTTTATTAGATTATATTTGCACATTGCATGTGGAACCAACAGCCGTCGGGGCGGAGAGGTTCTCGGGGCGGACACATGCTTGCCGGGGGGGCGCGCGGTGTGTCTGCCCCGATGTATAAGACGCGGGGCGTTGTGGCACTCCTTGGGGGAGGGCTGTGTCCGGCGATGGGTGTCTTTCGACTGATGTGATAATGATTATGATGATTATTTATATATATATCACATGATATCGGTACTTTTAGTAAATATAAATTATTAAAATTATAGATTAAGGCGGACATTAATATAAGAAAAAATATATAAACTCATTGACTCTGGGGGGCGTCAATGAATAAATAATTTAAGATATGTCGGGGCGTATTCAGTGTGTCTACAAACAAAAATAACAGTTGTAAGGTAGTTCGTAAAACTAGAAATTAAGTCTTATAAATATAAAACCTAGGTCTTGTGCAGGGGATATTTCATAATATGTCAAGGAGAAATGAGCATGGTTTAGCACAACGGAGAGAGGAATTGCATTTTTGCAAGAAGTAGGCATTGTATAGGAACGCCGGCAATATTTATGTATTTCTATTATTTGGGGGCGAGCCTTCATCGCCAGTAGAAACAAAACCTAGCTATTCATAAATTCTGAGCACCTTAATCCTTTAATGTGGCTAGTATATTTTGTAGTATACCTTGAGATATCGTTGAAACTAGTGAGGCTCTGGTGATGTCATTTCTTTAGCGGCGTATAAGCACTGAACTGATATTTTCCAATGTCAGAACAACCTCAAAACAATCCTTGGGTTTTTGGAATGGTAGTCACATACGGTTATTTCTTAGTGCTCCTTGTACCTAAAACGAAAATCATTAATGTGAATAATTTTGTACTTGTAGACCATGAGAATAAGGTTATATAGTGTTAGAAGTGTATGTACTTACACTATATTGTATGTGGTAATTAGGAAAACCTTGAAATTTGTATAATCCCAGTTCCTTGCAAGAACTTTTTAGTTCCATGTACAAAGACGACAATTTAATTACGTTTGAAGATACCATGACAAAGGCAATCGGTCGGGTGCATGAGTACTTAGTCAATGTAAGTAGGAAATACTAGGGCAGCTAGGGAGTATCTTTATACGTAATAAGAACAAAAGTTTTACATACCAGAATTATTACTTCAAGGCGGCAAGTGTGGATGGCTCCGTGTAGGGAATGGCGCAGGCGCATACAAATATTACAAATGCTTATGAATGCATGTGCGTCGGGGGACCGCGAAGGATGACTCGCAACGTCCGTTCACTGTGTTTTCAACTTAAAGAATTTGGGAGAAAAATCAATGGAGATTCATAGCCGAACTGAAATTGCGGGAAGACTGACACGAGGCGCGGCAAAGCAAACGGGCGAAGAGAATAAATATAACCGTTAACCGCTAACACGCACGAGGTGTCATTGCGTTTTAAAACTCCTATAGATATTATTCTCCATAGGAAGGATCTGCGGAAATAGTATCTTATAATCATTATTTGATTTATGCAATGCAAAGATTGCTCTAGCATTATTTTATGGTTTTTAAATATAAAGGCGAGATTTTGGAGACACAATGTGGACACAATGTATACGAAAATACAAAGACGAAACGCTTTATGGGGTGTATAGATTATGTGATTTTGCCCCAGTTTGTCGGTACAGCGTGTCGGGGTCGTGATTGTGCAACCGCATGTGCATGCAGTTTCTCTTGACGAAAAGATCAACAGCACAACGTGCGTCCAGACGATAGCAATCGGTCGGATTCAGATGAGTTGGAACTGACAGATCAAGACATGTATACACCCCATTAACTTAGCGCGAGATTCCATAGATATGGGCAATTTATTGCCATACGGAAAGGCCAGTGTAGAAGGCCTTTAAGAACAAGGAACCGCAGATATAGAGCAGTCTTATACGCCTGACAACTTGTTGCAGCCGTGTGTTGTAGTGAAACATGAGACATCAAAATATACTTCTCCTTCTAGCATAGCAAGTTGATAGGGCGGACGGATCGCTTGCAGTACGGGTTTAGTAACAGCAGCGCTAACACGAGAATCAAAGTTTCGTGTATATGCATCCCTTTCACTCGAGTATCGTGAGAGCGATAGAGATGGGAATACTCGAGCTTCAACTTTACAAGTCCGTGGCTATAGCTCAGGACTTAAATAATAAGGGCATGTAATAAATTTTATTTTAAATAAGGTCATTGAATTAACGTGAAGGAATTATTTCATTCTTACGGTAGCGGCAGCGACATCTATGGTAACATTCACAGATTGTTTCTTTTGAAGATGCTTTTATACTTACAAAGCTGCAACATACATTTATGGGTCAAGAAGGTAGCTAAGCCTCAATTAATGGGATTCATATCACCATAGCTACCCATTTCATTATGTATCAATACAACGGATAGAACAAATTTGATAGAGCAGCAGATAGATTGGTTTGAGAAAAGTGAAATGTTAGCCACGGAGGCTATTGTTCAAGTCAGGGAAGGTTGTGAGGATTAAATAATAAATAGACGTGTCATTGCGAGCATTATATGTTCTGGTTCGAACCTCAGAAAAAACAAGGCCAACAAAGACAAGAAAGTATGGAAAAATCCAGGGCCCAGTATATTTTATTATCATACAGAAGTCACGCGACGCGCGACGTGCATAGTATAGACATTGAGTTACAGGCATGAGAATTTTATTGAAAAAAGGAGAACTAAGCATAACCATACATTACATGGATAAAAATCAAGAATCCACATTACATACATTATCTTATATAACTATGACAGCTTGTTTGGATTATTTATTATGAAGTTAGCTGCATATGAATACCAGATTTAGCTTGGTAGCAGTACAGACGACCGTCTCATTATGAAATAGCAAGATAACATTAACACACACAGACGCGGTACAATATGATATGAAAATACGAAGATCAAAACAAGCAGAAAAGGAATTTCAGTTCAAAATGTTCCAAAAGATTGGATATTCTGATAAAAGGTATTCAACACGTTCGCAACCAAGAACTCGTCGGCAGGCACTCGAAAGGTTTGTTCAGATGCCAGCTCAGCCGTTAGGAGGGCGGTAGTATAAAGTTATACGCTTAACGAGTTCTGTCCATTTCTGGTGCATTATTCCATTTTTGGTCCGGATGAGAAAGTGTTAACGAAGTAAGGAATACAAGTCACATAGAAACTACAGATCCAGCATTGCTTTCGCATTAGGGAAAATCATGCCCCGAGCACGGTTCCGCTTGAAGGACTTCATGGAAATGGATAGCAATCTCATGGACTGGTGTGGGACGAAATTTCATATGCTGTTTCTTCACGGTAGTAGAGGTGTGTCTCATCTTGTTGACGTGCTGGCGACCCTGGAAACATAAATATGAATATTACTCTTCGCATAATAGAATGAGCTCCTACAAAAATTATTCACAAGGGTGGGACGAGCATATGAAACCTTGATTCTTCCCAGTATTACTCCAAGCATTGATATTATATGGAAGAGAGTTTAGTTATAATACTACATAGGTCATCCTGAATTTAATTATATTCCCTAAATAATAAGCATGCATTAAGGAGAATAACTTGGTGCGGGGGCGTGGAAAGTGTCTAAATTGATTCGGGTTTAAATTACAGAGTTTGAAGTAATTATTGACATTTAATAATAAAAACATATTTTTTCCTATATTTGATTCACTTAAGGAACAATGATATCTTAGTTTGGTAAATATACGAGTAGCCACGGATATACAAACTTCCTAATTGGCACGTACAGAATTTTATTAATACTATGTAATGTATGCCGAACAGATGCTGTTTCGTGCATATATTATGGAGCACAGAATCATTGGAGAAACACAATAGATATAATATACGAGGAGCCACGGATATACAAATTACTTAGTCTGCATGTACAGAATTTTATTAATACTATGTAATGTATGCCGAACAGATGCTGTTCCTTGCATAAATTATGAAGCACAGAATTATTGGAGAGAAACAATAGATTTAATTACCTTTTTATATTACACCACACTAGGAGAATAACGATGTTGAGTCTTGTTGAGGCTTAAGCAGTCAGACTTGTGTTGGGTAGCAGCATTCCCCTCACGGATTCATACTGCTGTAAAAATAACAAACAGAAGGTTATGTTAAGCGGGAACATCAATAATTAATGTATGATTATGACAGTTAAACAAGATATAACTTTTGAGAAAGGGAAGTAATGGAAATATATTTTAATAAGATGACATGCTCTTCACACTGAAATTGAGACGAAATTATACAATGGTTTAATCGATATATATACATTCGTGGATCTACTATGTATCTACTTACTATTGGGGGCCATTGTATGGTAAATTAGACGGGAAGATGTCAGTTTCCGCTGGGACCACTAATGTTGAGACGGGCCCCTTCCTTGGCATTTTGGCTTAATATTCCCAGTCGCATTATCGAGTCATCAATTAAAAGGGCGAGTGCATTCTGCTGTTCCTGGAAACACCATGACAAGAAATTATGACACCAACGGACATTATCGGACCGACGGACAAATGGACATTTAGTTATTTTGAATGAAAAATTGAATCAGGATGAATATCAGAAGAGAGAGACAAGTAGTATGTGAATTACTCTAAACTTGGATATAATATATTAGTAGAAAACTAGGTTAGCTAAGATAGCGAGAAGTTTTACGATCATTCGCAAATGTATGCTAATTACCACTGAAGTGTTACTGTTTGTCGATACATTGCCGAGTATTACGGGCTGCATGGCACCTTTTAACGTTGAAATACGTAGGAAGTCGCTTTGAACAAGGACAGAAAAAGGAAAAATTAACGTTAAGGCGGAAAGAAAGAATATTCTGGGATAATACATACCTTGAGGAAAGCGTCCATGTAACTAATCCAGCCCAAATAGCGGTAGTGTTGCATATCACGTTTGTTTTAATTTAAAAGTTTTAAATATGTTGAATCCATGCATCAGAAATCGAAATCGGACCACGACCCACGACGTGCAATTTTGACAGTTGACACTTGACAGTGACGCCACGCTATGATGTGTCAAGGCATAGAAGAAAATTGACTGAAGACATAGATCACAGACAGTATTCGCATATATCGAGTAAATAATTTTCTTGTAGAATTACGCTTGTACGTTATTCAGGAATTAAAAATTGTATTTTCATTAGTTGCACGAAATAACAACAAATAATGACAGTGGTTTAGTGACATCATATATAAAAACATCTATTCGGCTGTAGATGGCGACACTATATATGAGAAAACTCAAAATATCGACAATCTATGCCAGGAATACACTACTCAACAATAGATGGCGCAAACGATCACTGACGGGCCATGACTTTGGATCCATGTGTCAATGGGAAAGTTACTCTATTTGACGACAGATGGCAGAGAGATGCAGTTTTATAATAAAATTCTTACGACAGATATGGGGCAACGTGTTTATAACAACGCAAAGCTGAGAAGTAATTTTAAAATAGATAATTAATGCTCGTATTTGTTAATCAACAATCGAGTGTATACAGTTTAATATATTTGCTACAGTTAAAAAGGTATTAAGAATTTCCGAACAAAATGGACGTCAGGATCAAGTGTCATGTCATATGAAAGAGAAAAATCGTCAGTTGACTTGAATTTCACACACAGTGTTTATACAAATAAATTTCTGTTTTCGGGACTAAGTGAATATTCAAACATTGTAAAACCTTTTTCAAATAAAGTATCATTCAGGAACGATAAATCATGTGAAGACCTATAAATACCAGTGTGAATGCGATCACAACAAGAAGTTATTAATTGGATCAAAGTGTTGTTGTACCAGAATAGTTTTCCATAGTGGTGTTTTGTAACAAATAATAGTGAATATGGTGGCTTTCAAGTTAAAAAGGTGCTTCCTGACGTGGAAAGGGTAAACGTAGTAAACATTTAAGCTTTTCAATTTTTGAAACCCATTTTGGCTTTGTGTTGTTAAAGTTTCGCGGGGCGCTGCCCATATTATCATTAAAATAGCGAAAATACAATTCAATTCAATTTCAATCATTTAAGATAACAAGGATCTCGGGTTTTTTTTTTGTATGCTTGTGGGTAATTTGACTTAAGGGGTACGATAAATCTTAAAACTAAATATATCACAGAGGGCTCACATCAGACAGTTTGAAACGGGTTCTAAATTTCGACTCATTCTCTTAATAGCTTGGTAGCGCTGTGGGAAAACGTCCGCTGTCTAAGTCACTGAGCCGGGTTCGATTCCCGACACATTTTTATTTTTGTATTTTTCTTTTGTGTTTTATCATGGGTGAAAGACAATGAAATAGGTTTACCTACAAGATAGTATATTACTTTGTTGCAAAATGCTCTATACAAATTATAAAACTTGCGTTATTGATTGACTGTCAGGCAGCGTGGCTTAAAGCCGTTTGAAGATAAATATGAGGGATCGGCGATTCGGCAGCAGATTTGGGTGGATCTAGATGATTAATATGAGACGTCTTTATACTTGGAAAACCTCATTAACAATATACTTAGCTGTGGGGCTTAATTACATTAAGGCCTACTAAGGTATATTTGAAATCACTGCATCAGAGTTGTCAGAACAAGTTTGATCTATGATTGTGTATTAATGGCAACGACTTAGGGATCTGGTAATGCTGGTTTTTTTTGGAGTGGGGCAAATTGAGGTGGTTTTTATAATTTGCGAAATAGATTTTTATTGGGTAGGTTTGTTTTGTCAATTGGACTGTCGTTCGCCCGTCGCGAAATTGGACCTACGTGTGGTTGCTGGGTATCGCGGTTGTATTTGTGGGTGGATGTTGAGGTGCGCAGGTAACAAGTTACAGAATAGCCGGATTGTGAAAACTGATGGTTGAGTAGTAGTAGAAACTTTGATCAATGATGTCGATTTTGACTAAATTCTAGGTTTATTTTTCAATCAAAGATGGCGGATCTGGGTTTTTAAGAAAAAAATTTTGTATCTAATTCCATTAATATGCTAATACTAATTTAAAATGTTGGGTTAATTTTGAATTAATTTTGAAAAATTATTATTGGTATGAATTTCAACTAATTTACGAACGTTAATTTCTAATTTTGGGTAAAAATTGGGATATAGCTTTGATTTTTGGAATGATCATCTATATTAATTGTATCTTACTCATGGATATGAATTTAAAAGTGAAACAATATACTTAATTTTGTATTTATTAGTGCAGTTAAATCTCTGGCGAGTATGATGAATTTTTATTTGTGGGGAAAATTTTATATTGCATCAATCAATGTCCAAGTGTTAAATCTGTATTGAAATGATTACACCTCATATGCTTTGGCTATCTGTAACAATCGAGTGCATAGGCGAATGAGGAAGGTACAAAATGATATGAAGCATGGATGCATTAATAAGGTATTGTAGGGAGAGAAAAAGGAGATGAATGAAAAGGTGGATTGATAGTGTGATTCATGTTTGGGTTTTTTTTATGTAAACATGGGTTGCTACAGTTTGACAATAGCTAGAGTGTAATCAAATAACCTAGATTTGTTGGTTTTGTTGGGGAAAAAAAAAAAAAACAATAGGTCCCTAAATATTTATCAATAGGTTAAAATCGTGAAAACGATTCGACTCTTAGCATAGAGTAGTATTTGGGGACTTATACTACACACGCATTTCTACGCAAGGGTATACACACCTCATGTCGGTTAAAATAAGTCAAATTGAGGGTTAATCATAATTGAATCAGTGAAACTGAGCCGGAGGTTATTAAAAACTTTAATAAATTATGACGTTTTAGTTGACTGTTCTACCTGATGAGGCGAACAAGGTTACAACTGGATATTTTCTTTTTCTACATTTCTTACGCTGTTTTGACAAGTCATAATGGGAATTGGCTTATTTTATAAGACATGATACAGGTGCCAAGAAAACTAATTATTAATGATGTAGTTTGGGAGCACGATTCGAGCTTATACATTGGAGAATGAACGTCTCGGTACTTCTACCAAATAGTTTCTGTTTTACGTGGGGAGGTTTTGTTGGATTTATTCAAAGGAAGAGCAATGTTTCCTAGGATCACCGATTGGGCAATGTAATCACCGATCCGGGGTAAATCCTCCTTAATCGAATTACTAGAATTTATCAGATTCACAACCTGGTACCTCGGAGTGAGACAGAAATCCTTGAGGAAAAGCTAGTCATTAATCATTGTTATGGTTCAAGGGAGTCGTGTTAACTGACGAAGTCATTGATGATCATTTAGTACTGGTCAAAAACACATCACGAGTTTAGAAAAGGGAGGGTTGTCGCTGACAAATCTAGGACCTAGGGGTGAAGATTCTACATGCATGACCTAGGTCATACATTGCGAAATATTCACCGGGGCGTGTTGTAATAGAGTGGGCATGCTCGCTGGCGGATTTCTGTGTGTATTGTTATATAAAGAGAGAGAGAGAGAATGACATACTTTTATTTCATACCCAAAGTTAGAAAATTGATTAGATAAATGAAGGGGAGAAGGAAGACAATAAAGTTAATATACAATCGTATAAACATTCTGTAACGGTGACTTATTTCATCTACGGATATTGTATGAATCATTTCATATATCGATACCTAAATAGAATTCCTGCTTTGGTAATGGACATGGCTGGAGGCGTAGGGCGACATACGAATTTCAATCGTAATAGCTGGAACATTAGAAGCTAAATGAAAATGAATAGTACGACTTTTTGTGGTAAGGCAATGTGTTTACGTTAGCGCTTTAATACTACAATCTGATTTGAACCTTATTGCTAAAGAGTTAAGGTTGTTAATGGGTTGAAATTATTGATGATACCACCAACGTCTGGCCTCGTAAACCTACTGACCCTAATGACGCTCGTGACCCTATTGACGCTATTGACCCTCTTGACCCTCTTGACCCTATTGACCCTCTTGACCCTATTGACCCTCGTGACCCTTTTGACCCTCGTGACCCTATTGACCCTCGTGACCCTTTTGACCCTATTGACCCTCGTGACCCTCTTGACCCTCTTGACCCTCTTGACCCTATTGACCATCTTGACCCTATTGACCCTCTTGACGCTCTTGACCCTATTGGCCCTTTTGACCCTATTGACCCTCGTGACCCTATTGACCCTCGTGACCCTCTTGACCCTCGTGACCCTCTTGACCCTATTGGCCCTCTTGACCCTCTTGACCCTCGTGACTCCGTGACCCTATTGACCCTCGTGACCCTATTGACCCTCTTGACCCTATTGACCCTCTTGACCCTATTGACCCTCTTGACCCTCTTGACCCTCGTGACCCTCTTGACCCTCGTGACCCTCTTGACCCTATTGACCCTCGTGACCCTCGTGACCCTATTGACCCTCTTGACCCTATTGGCCCTCTTGACCCTCTTGACCCTCTTGACCCTCGTGACCCTCTTGACCCTCGTGACCCTCTTGACCCTATTGACCCTCTTGACCCTATTGACCCTCTTGACGCTGTTGACCCTCTTGACCCTATTGACCCTCGTGACCCTATTGACCCTCGTGACCCTCTTGACCCTATTGACCCTCGTGACCCTCGTGACCCTATTGACCCTCTTGACCCTCTTGACCCTCGTGACCCTCTTGACCCTCGTGACCCTCTTGACCCTATTGACCCTCGTGACCCTCGTGACCCTATTGACCCTCTTGACCCTATTGGCCCTCTTGACCCTCTTGACCCTCTTGACCCTCGTGACCCTCTTGACCCTCGTGACCCTCTTGACCCTATTGACCCTCTTGACCCTATTGACCCTCTTGACCCTCTTGACCCTCGTGACCCTCTTGACCCTCGTGACCCTCTTGACCCTATTGACCCTCGTGACCCTCGTGACCCTATTGACCCTCATGACCCTATTGGCCCTCTTGACCCTCGTGACCCTCGTGACCCTCTTGACCCTATTGACCCTCGTGACCCTATTGACCCTCTTGACCCTATTGACCCTCTTGACGCTATTGACCCTCTTGACCCTATTGGCCCTCTTGACCCTATTGACCCTCGTGACCCTCTTGACCCTATTGGCCCTCTTGACCCTCTTGACCCTCGTGACTCCGTGACCCTATTGACCCTCGTGACCCTATTGACCCCCTGACCCTAATGACGCTCGTGACCCTATTGACCCTCGTGACCCTATTGACCCTATTGACCCTCTTGACCCTATTGACCCTCTTGACTCTTTTGACCCTCGTGACCCTATTGACCCCCGTGACCCTAATGACGCTCGTGACCCTATTGACCCCCGTGACCCTATTGACCCTCGTGACCCTATTGACCCCCGTGACCCTATTGACCCTCGTGGCACTGTGACCCTATTGACCCTCGTGACCCTATTGACCCTCGTGAAGAGTATAAAAGGGAATGCCGAAGTAGTATGGGGGATTATTCATTTCTCATCGTTCGGACTGGTAGTGTCTCTGGTTGTGGGCTGTGAAATTATTGGTGTGTGTTACCTCTATTGTGTTTTGGTGAATGGCTAGTTATTGTGAGGAATCTCTCTTCATAATTATGAGTCTTTTACTTACTTAATTTTACAAGTTAATTGTATATTTAAAGGGGTATTAGGGCCTAAGCTATATTTACTTTATCGGAGGTACTCCGGGAGGTTTATATGGTTAAATCAAATATGTTTAATTTGCTAGCGGCCACTCCCTAGAATTAGACATGTTTGACAAATGTTTTCGGAACTCAGTCAAAGCTGTATTTACCGTAACGGAGTTGGTCCGGAGGTTTATATAGTTAATCAAATATATTTAATTATGCCAGGGTACTCCCTGGGATTGAGTATGTTTGACGATTGTTTTCGAAATTTAGTTGGGGTTAATTCTTACTGTCCAATCAGCCGGAACACTGTCAAGAATCAGTTATCTGCGGAGTCAACCCCACCTAACGGTGCCAACGGGGATGAATCCGTGTCCGTGTAGTTACCAGACTTGAGGTGTGGTCTGGCGTCTACCTCTTTACCAACATAGGAGACGAAACCCTTTAATCGGGGCCCTCACGTCTCTCAAAACAACTGACGGTGGAAACGTGGCTTGAGCATTTATGTGACGAAAAGCATAGGAGGATATCTCCGCTCGTGGAAACCGATCGGTTGCTTGAGGGGTCGTTCAGTGTTAAATATACTTATATATCAACATACCGTATGTCCAGTTAGTGCATCTTACTCGCTGTTTTCCCTTTAGCCTTCGGGCACAGCGAGGGGAGATGAATTACACAGGCTGTTAGAGGGTTGTCATCTCAGTTTCGCCGACTGAACTAATTACAGCTTCAATAGGGATACATTCTTGCTTCTGAACTAAGGTATGGTTCCAGGAGTAAGCAGAATAGGGACTGTGGGGTAGGCTTAGGAGTAAATTCACGCGTTATGGGGTATTAGGGCTTGAAACTATATCTACTGTAACTAAAGATATTACAAGTGTTTGGTAGGATTAATAAAATTGAAGTTATTATTCTTATAAAATCTAATGACGACTAAAATTATTAATGAGTAACCAGTGTGATGTTTGAGTAGTAAGGCAAGTGGTGTTGGGTTGCCGTGGATTACACGTGAAACACGAGACAATTGTTAAATATCATTAAAAAGGTCACAGTATTATTCATGAAATTGTGATATCAGGATTGTCTCAGAAAGATGAAATAATTCTGGGTTTGATGACAGGCTGAGCAGTTCATCAAATCCATTTAAAATATCTTATTTTCATGAGAGAGAACTCTCCATTTAAAGTATCTTATTTTCATGAGAGGGAATTCTCCATTTAAGGCATGGTTTGGGTAGAATGTCTCGCGTGTAATGAACGGTTTACCACGGCATTACTCTACGGCCGTCGGTATGAAATGGTCCAGGCCATCTTAGTTATACATATAAACGATTAATAATACTAAAAGATGTCAGTCGAGTTTGTCTCGGTGTATCTTCTCGAAACTGACCGCTAGGTTTGAGACACTGGTAGATTCATTCTCTGAGTCCTAAACTCGTAGGATAGCTAGGTAAGTAACTTGAATAGGATGTCCAGACTCCATTCCAACAAGAGAGTAGCCAGTGTGAGCAAAAGATTGCCACACGACCCGTCGATAGAACTTTGGTCCAAAATACAAGTATTTAGGGCAGTCTTCTAGATAATAATAGGTTTAAATAAATAATCTTGATTTTATGAAGGCTACTCCTTGTTCAACCGGACATGTAATAGGGGATAGGTGTTTTTCTACCAAAAACAATTTTTAATTATAATCATAAAGTAACCTACAGTGTAATTATAATCATAAAGTGATTTATAATTAATTTATTATTCCTACAAGATTTAGAACTTTGTTATGCTCATAAATAGGAAAATAGCAGTTAAAAGTAGCATTTCAGTAGGTTAATTTATGTACAGATAAGCTAGCTTTAATTTTATTATGAATGGAGAGTCCAAAAACCTGTCAAGCTTTCATAAAAGGATCTAGGGTTATTACGGTACACAACACTTCGGGGTTCAACCACTAGCGATCACATTTTGGCCAAATCGTCAGGTATTCTTAAATAAAAGCACGCAACAAAAGTAGGTTTAATAAGTAGGTAAATAGAGAGTAAGTTACAGTAGTCTAGTACGAAGGAATAGGGTTTTACATTAAGTTAGAATTCATTGCAAAATATTTAGCGTTTCTTGAGCTTCAGCGGGAAGCTGCTTCGTTAGCTGTAGGTCTTCGGAAGCGGTTTTCTAGCCTGGGGGGGTGAACTGTTACAGTTTGGTGCCGTTCCCTGGGATATCTTCAGTAGCCCTCACGGGCTACAGTTTGTTGCCTGAAGTTGGAGGTGAGCTTGATAGGTGTTGGACTCTTCATTATTTTCTTTCAATTATCAGCTAGGGACTCCGCTAGGGCAGGTTTAGGACTGCATCTGAAAAACAATAATTTTATTAGATTATATTTGCACATTGCATGTGGAACCAACAGCCGTCGGGGCGGAGAGGTTCTCGGGGCGGACACATGCTTGCCGGGGGGGCGCGCGGTGTGTCTGCCCCGATGTATAAGACGCGGGGCGTTGTGGCACTCCTTGGGGGAGGGCTGTGTCCGGCGATGGGTGTCTTTCGACTGATGTGATAATGATTATGATGATTATTTATATATATATCACATGATATCGGTACTTTTAGTAAATATAAATTATTAAAATTATAGATTAAGGCGGACATTAATATAAGAAAAAATATATAAACTCATTGACTCTGGGGGGCGTCAATGAATAAATAATTTAAGATATGTCGGGGCGTATTCAGTGTGTCTACAAACAAAAATAACAGTTGTAAGGTAGTTCGTAAAACTAGAAATTAAGTCTTATAAATATAAAACCTAGGTCTTGTGCAGGGGATATTTCATAATATGTCAAGGAGAAATGAGCATGGTTTAGCACAACGGAGAGAGGAATTGCATTTTTGCAAGAAGTAGGCATTGTATAGGAACGCCGGCAATATTTATGTATTTCTATTATTTGGGGGCGAGCCTTCATCGCCAGTAGAAACAAAACCTAGCTATTCATAAATTCTGAGCACCTTAATCCTTTAATGTGGCTAGTATATTTTGTAGTATACCTTGAGATATCGTTGAAACTAGTGAGGCTCTGGTGATGTCATTTCTTTAGCGGCGTATAAGCACTGAACTGATATTTTCCAATGTCAGAACAACCTCAAAACAATCCTTGGGTTTTTGGAATGGTAGTCACATACGGTTATTTCTTAGTGCTCCTTGTACCTAAAACGAAAATCATTAATGTGAATAATTTTGTACTTGTAGACCATGAGAATAAGGTTATATAGTGTTAGAAGTGTATGTACTTACACTATATTGTATGTGGTAATTAGGAAAACCTTGAAATTTGTATAATCCCAGTTCCTTGCAAGAACTTTTTAGTTCCATGTACAAAGACGACAATTTAATTACGTTTGAAGATACCATGACAAAGGCAATCGGTCGGGTGCATGAGTACTTAGTCAATGTAAGTAGGAAATACTAGGGCAGCTAGGGAGTATCTTTATACGTAATAAGAACAAAAGTTTTACATACCAGAATTATTACTTCAAGGCGGCAAGTGTGGATGGCTCCGTGTAGGGAATGGCGCAGGCGCATACAAATATTACAAATGCTTATGAATGCATGTGCGTCGGGGGACCGCGAAGGATGACTCGCAACGTCCGTTCACTGTGTTTTCAACTTAAAGAATTTGGGAGAAAAATCAATGGAGATTCATAGCCGAACTGAAATTGCGGGAAGACTGACACGAGGCGCGGCAAAGCAAACGGGCGAAGAGAATAAATATAACCGTTAACCGCTAACACGCACGAGGTGTCATTGCGTTTTAAAACTCCTATAGATATTATTCTCCATAGGAAGGATCTGCGGAAATAGTATCTTATAATCATTATTTGATTTATGCAATGCAAAGATTGCTCTAGCATTATTTTATGGTTTTTAAATATAAAGGCGAGATTTTGGAGACACAATGTGGACACAATGTATACGAAAATACAAAGACGAAACGCTTTATGGGGTGTATAGATTATGTGATTTTGCCCCAGTTTGTCGGTACAGCGTGTCGGGGTCGTGATTGTGCAACCGCATGTGCATGCAGTTTCTCTTGACGAAAAGATCAACAGCACAACGTGCGTCCAGACGATAGCAATCGGTCGGATTCAGATGAGTTGGAACTGACAGATCAAGACATGTATACACCCCATTAACTTAGCGCGAGATTCCATAGATATGGGCAATTTATTGCCATACGGAAAGGCCAGTGTAGAAGGCCTTTAAGAACAAGGAACCGCAGATATAGAGCAGTCTTATACGCCTGACAACTTGTTGCAGCCGTGTGTTGTAGTGAAACATGAGACATCAAAATATACTTCTCCTTCTAGCATAGCAAGTTGATAGGGCGGACGGATCGCTTGCAGTACGGGTTTAGTAACAGCAGCGCTAACACGAGAATCAAAGTTTCGTGTATATGCATCCCTTTCACTCGAGTATCGTGAGAGCGATAGAGATGGGAATACTCGAGCTTCAACTTTACAAGTCCGTGGCTATAGCTCAGGACTTAAATAATAAGGGCATGTAATAAATTTTATTTTAAATAAGGTCATTGAATTAACGTGAAGGAATTATTTCATTCTTACGGTAGCGGCAGCGACATCTATGGTAACATTCACAGATTGTTTCTTTTGAAGATGCTTTTATACTTACAAAGCTGCAACATACATTTATGGGTCAAGAAGGTAGCTAAGCCTCAATTAATGGGATTCATATCACCATAGCTACCCATTTCATTATGTATCAATACAACGGATAGAACAAATTTGATAGAGCAGCAGATAGATTGGTTTGAGAAAAGTGAAATGTTAGCCACGGAGGCTATTGTTCAAGTCAGGGAAGGTTGTGAGGATTAAATAATAAATAGACGTGTCATTGCGAGCATTATATGTTCTGGTTCGAACCTCAGAAAAAACAAGGCCAACAAAGACAAGAAAGTATGGAAAAATCCAGGGCCCAGTATATTTTATTATCATACAGAAGTCACGCGACGCGCGACGTGCATAGTATAGACATTGAGTTACAGGCATGAGAATTTTATTGAAAAAAGGAGAACTAAGCATAACCATACATTACATGGATAAAAATCAAGAATCCACATTACATACATTATCTTATATAACTATGACAGCTTGTTTGGATTATTTATTATGAAGTTAGCTGCATATGAATACCAGATTTAGCTTGGTAGCAGTACAGACGACCGTCTCATTATGAAATAGCAAGATAACATTAACACACACAGACGCGGTACAATATGATATGAAAATACGAAGATCAAAACAAGCAGAAAAGGAATTTCAGTTCAAAATGTTCCAAAAGATTGGATATTCTGATAAAAGGTATTCAACACGTTCGCAACCAAGAACTCGTCGGCAGGCACTCGAAAGGTTTGTTCAGATGCCAGCTCAGCCGTTAGGAGGGCGGTAGTATAAAGTTATACGCTTAACGAGTTCTGTCCATTTCTGGTGCATTATTCCATTTTTGGTCCGGATGAGAAAGTGTTAACGAAGTAAGGAATACAAGTCACATAGAAACTACAGATCCAGCATTGCTTTCGCATTAGGGAAAATCATGCCCCGAGCACGGTTCCGCTTGAAGGACTTCATGGAAATGGATAGCAATCTCATGGACTGGTGTGGGACGAAATTTCATATGCTGTTTCTTCACGGTAGTAGAGGTGTGTCTCATCTTGTTGACGTGCTGGCGACCCTGGAAACATAAATATGAATATTACTCTTCGCATAATAGAATGAGCTCCTACAAAAATTATTCACAAGGGTGGGACGAGCATATGAAACCTTGATTCTTCCCAGTATTACTCCAAGCATTGATATTATATGGAAGAGAGTTTAGTTATAATACTACATAGGTCATCCTGAATTTAATTATATTCCCTAAATAATAAGCATGCATTAAGGAGAATAACTTGGTGCGGGGGCGTGGAAAGTGTCTAAATTGATTCGGGTTTAAATTACAGAGTTTGAAGTAATTATTGACATTTAATAATAAAAACATATTTTTTCCTATATTTGATTCACTTAAGGAACAATGATATCTTAGTTTGGTAAATATACGAGTAGCCACGGATATACAAACTTCCTAATTGGCACGTACAGAATTTTATTAATACTATGTAATGTATGCCGAACAGATGCTGTTTCGTGCATATATTATGGAGCACAGAATCATTGGAGAAACACAATAGATATAATATACGAGGAGCCACGGATATACAAATTACTTAGTCTGCATGTACAGAATTTTATTAATACTATGTAATGTATGCCGAACAGATGCTGTTCCTTGCATAAATTATGAAGCACAGAATTATTGGAGAGAAACAATAGATTTAATTACCTTTTTATATTACACCACACTAGGAGAATAACGATGTTGAGTCTTGTTGAGGCTTAAGCAGTCAGACTTGTGTTGGGTAGCAGCATTCCCCTCACGGATTCATACTGCTGTAAAAATAACAAACAGAAGGTTATGTTAAGCGGGAACATCAATAATTAATGTATGATTATGACAGTTAAACAAGATATAACTTTTGAGAAAGGGAAGTAATGGAAATATATTTTAATAAGATGACATGCTCTTCACACTGAAATTGAGACGAAATTATACAATGGTTTAATCGATATATATACATTCGTGGATCTACTATGTATCTACTTACTATTGGGGGCCATTGTATGGTAAATTAGACGGGAAGATGTCAGTTTCCGCTGGGACCACTAATGTTGAGACGGGCCCCTTCCTTGGCATTTTGGCTTAATATTCCCAGTCGCATTATCGAGTCATCAATTAAAAGGGCGAGTGCATTCTGCTGTTCCTGGAAACACCATGACAAGAAATTATGACACCAACGGACATTATCGGACCGACGGACAAATGGACATTTAGTTATTTTGAATGAAAAATTGAATCAGGATGAATATCAGAAGAGAGAGACAAGTAGTATGTGAATTACTCTAAACTTGGATATAATATATTAGTAGAAAACTAGGTTAGCTAAGATAGCGAGAAGTTTTACGATCATTCGCAAATGTATGCTAATTACCACTGAAGTGTTACTGTTTGTCGATACATTGCCGAGTATTACGGGCTGCATGGCACCTTTTAACGTTGAAATACGTAGGAAGTCGCTTTGAACAAGGACAGAAAAAGGAAAAATTAACGTTAAGGCGGAAAGAAAGAATATTCTGGGATAATACATACCTTGAGGAAAGCGTCCATGTAACTAATCCAGCCCAAATAGCGGTAGTGTTGCATATCACGTTTGTTTTAATTTAAAAGTTTTAAATATGTTGAATCCATGCATCAGAAATCGAAATCGGACCACGACCCACGACGTGCAATTTTGACAGTTGACACTTGACAGTGACGCCACGCTATGATGTGTCAAGGCATAGAAGAAAATTGACTGAAGACATAGATCACAGACAGTATTCGCATATATCGAGTAAATAATTTTCTTGTAGAATTACGCTTGTACGTTATTCAGGAATTAAAAATTGTATTTTCATTAGTTGCACGAAATAACAACAAATAATGACAGTGGTTTAGTGACATCATATATAAAAACATCTATTCGGCTGTAGATGGCGACACTATATATGAGAAAACTCAAAATATCGACAATCTATGCCAGGAATACACTACTCAACAATAGATGGCGCAAACGATCACTGACGGGCCATGACTTTGGATCCATGTGTCAATGGGAAAGTTACTCTATTTGACGACAGATGGCAGAGAGATGCAGTTTTATAATAAAATTCTTACGACAGATATGGGGCAACGTGTTTATAACAACGCAAAGCTGAGAAGTAATTTTAAAATAGATAATTAATGCTCGTATTTGTTAATCAACAATCGAGTGTATACAGTTTAATATATTTGCTACAGTTAAAAAGGTATTAAGAATTTCCGAACAAAATGGACGTCAGGATCAAGTGTCATGTCATATGAAAGAGAAAAATCGTCAGTTGACTTGAATTTCACACACAGTGTTTATACAAATAAATTTCTGTTTTCGGGACTAAGTGAATATTCAAACATTGTAAAACCTTTTTCAAATAAAGTATCATTCAGGAACGATAAATCATGTGAAGACCTATAAATACCAGTGTGAATGCGATCACAACAAGAAGTTATTAATTGGATCAAAGTGTTGTTGTACCAGAATAGTTTTCCATAGTGGTGTTTTGTAACAAATAATAGTGAATATGGTGGCTTTCAAGTTAAAAAGGTGCTTCCTGACGTGGAAAGGGTAAACGTAGTAAACATTTAAGCTTTTCAATTTTTGAAACCCATTTTGGCTTTGTGTTGTTAAAGTTTCGCGGGGCGCTGCCCATATTATCATTAAAATAGCGAAAATACAATTCAATTCAATTTCAATCATTTAAGATAACAAGGATCTCGGGTTTTTTTTTTGTATGCTTGTGGGTAATTTGACTTAAGGGGTACGATAAATCTTAAAACTAAATATATCACAGAGGGCTCACATCAGACAGTTTGAAACGGGTTCTAAATTTCGACTCATTCTCTTAATAGCTTGGTAGCGCTGTGGGAAAACGTCCGCTGTCTAAGTCACTGAGCCGGGTTCGATTCCCGACACATTTTTATTTTTGTATTTTTCTTTTGTGTTTTATCATGGGTGAAAGACAATGAAATAGGTTTACCTACAAGATAGTATATTACTTTGTTGCAAAATGCTCTATACAAATTATAAAACTTGCGTTATTGATTGACTGTCAGGCAGCGTGGCTTAAAGCCGTTTGAAGATAAATATGAGGGATCGGCGATTCGGCAGCAGATTTGGGTGGATCTAGATGATTAATATGAGACGTCTTTATACTTGGAAAACCTCATTAACAATATACTTAGCTGTGGGGCTTAATTACATTAAGGCCTACTAAGGTATATTTGAAATCACTGCATCAGAGTTGTCAGAACAAGTTTGATCTATGATTGTGTATTAATGGCAACGACTTAGGGATCTGGTAATGCTGGTTTTTTTTGGAGTGGGGCAAATTGAGGTGGTTTTTATAATTTGCGAAATAGATTTTTATTGGGTAGGTTTGTTTTGTCAATTGGACTGTCGTTCGCCCGTCGCGAAATTGGACCTACGTGTGGTTGCTGGGTATCGCGGTTGTATTTGTGGGTGGATGTTGAGGTGCGCAGGTAACAAGTTACAGAATAGCCGGATTGTGAAAACTGATGGTTGAGTAGTAGTAGAAACTTTGATCAATGATGTCGATTTTGACTAAATTCTAGGTTTATTTTTCAATCAAAGATGGCGGATCTGGGTTTTTAAGAAAAAAATTTTGTATCTAATTCCATTAATATGCTAATACTAATTTAAAATGTTGGGTTAATTTTGAATTAATTTTGAAAAATTATTATTGGTATGAATTTCAACTAATTTACGAACGTTAATTTCTAATTTTGGGTAAAAATTGGGATATAGCTTTGATTTTTGGAATGATCATCTATATTAATTGTATCTTACTCATGGATATGAATTTAAAAGTGAAACAATATACTTAATTTTGTATTTATTAGTGCAGTTAAATCTCTGGCGAGTATGATGAATTTTTATTTGTGGGGAAAATTTTATATTGCATCAATCAATGTCCAAGTGTTAAATCTGTATTGAAATGATTACACCTCATATGCTTTGGCTATCTGTAACAATCGAGTGCATAGGCGAATGAGGAAGGTACAAAATGATATGAAGCATGGATGCATTAATAAGGTATTGTAGGGAGAGAAAAAGGAGATGAATGAAAAGGTGGATTGATAGTGTGATTCATGTTTGGGTTTTTTTTATGTAAACATGGGTTGCTACAGTTTGACAATAGCTAGAGTGTAATCAAATAACCTAGATTTGTTGGTTTTGTTGGGGAAAAAAAAAAAAAACAATAGGTCCCTAAATATTTATCAATAGGTTAAAATCGTGAAAACGATTCGACTCTTAGCATAGAGTAGTATTTGGGGACTTATACTACACA
This sequence comes from Epinotia demarniana, assembly GCA_945867215.1. Taxonomy (NCBI): domain Eukaryota; kingdom Metazoa; phylum Arthropoda; class Insecta; order Lepidoptera; family Tortricidae; genus Epinotia; species Epinotia demarniana. The sequence continues at coordinate 2,457,413 of OX244284.1, read as the reverse complement.
CGCATTTCTACGCAAGGGTATACACACCTCATGTCGGTTAAAATAAGTCAAATTGAGGGTTAATCATAATTGAATCAGTGAAACTGAGCCGGAGGTTATTAAAAACTTTAATAAATTATGACGTTTTAGTTGACTGTTCTACCTGATGAGGCGAACAAGGTTACAACTGGATATTTTCTTTTTCTACATTTCTTACGCTGTTTTGACAAGTCATAATGGGAATTGGCTTATTTTATAAGACATGATACAGGTGCCAAGAAAACTAATTATTAATGATGTAGTTTGGGAGCACGATTCGAGCTTATACATTGGAGAATGAACGTCTCGGTACTTCTACCAAATAGTTTCTGTTTTACGTGGGGAGGTTTTGTTGGATTTATTCAAAGGAAGAGCAATGTTTCCTAGGATCACCGATTGGGCAATGTAATCACCGATCCGGGGTAAATCCTCCTTAATCGAATTACTAGAATTTATCAGATTCACAACCTGGTACCTCGGAGTGAGACAGAAATCCTTGAGGAAAAGCTAGTCATTAATCATTGTTATGGTTCAAGGGAGTCGTGTTAACTGACGAAGTCATTGATGATCATTTAGTACTGGTCAAAAACACATCACGAGTTTAGAAAAGGGAGGGTTGTCGCTGACAAATCTAGGACCTAGGGGTGAAGATTCTACATGCATGACCTAGGTCATACATTGCGAAATATTCACCGGGGCGTGTTGTAATAGAGTGGGCATGCTCGCTGGCGGATTTCTGTGTGTATTGTTATATAAAGAGAGAGAGAGAGAATGACATACTTTTATTTCATACCCAAAGTTAGAAAATTGATTAGATAAATGAAGGGGAGAAGGAAGACAATAAAGTTAATATACAATCGTATAAACATTCTGTAACGGTGACTTATTTCATCTACGGATATTGTATGAATCATTTCATATATCGATACCTAAATAGAATTCCTGCTTTGGTAATGGACATGGCTGGAGGCGTAGGGCGACATACGAATTTCAATCGTAATAGCTGGAACATTAGAAGCTAAATGAAAATGAATAGTACGACTTTTTGTGGTAAGGCAATGTGTTTACGTTAGCGCTTTAATACTACAATCTGATTTGAACCTTATTGCTAAAGAGTTAAGGTTGTTAATGGGTTGAAATTATTGATGATACCACCAACGTCTGGCCTCGTAAACCTACTGACCCTAATGACGCTCGTGACCCTATTGACGCTATTGACCCTCTTGACCCTCTTGACCCTATTGACCCTCTTGACCCTATTGACCCTCGTGACCCTTTTGACCCTCGTGACCCTATTGACCCTCGTGACCCTTTTGACCCTATTGACCCTCGTGACCCTCTTGACCCTCTTGACCCTCTTGACCCTATTGACCATCTTGACCCTATTGACCCTCTTGACGCTCTTGACCCTATTGGCCCTTTTGACCCTATTGACCCTCGTGACCCTATTGACCCTCGTGACCCTCTTGACCCTCGTGACCCTCTTGACCCTATTGGCCCTCTTGACCCTCTTGACCCTCGTGACTCCGTGACCCTATTGACCCTCGTGACCCTATTGACCCTCTTGACCCTATTGACCCTCTTGACCCTATTGACCCTCTTGACCCTCTTGACCCTCGTGACCCTCTTGACCCTCGTGACCCTCTTGACCCTATTGACCCTCGTGACCCTCGTGACCCTATTGACCCTCTTGACCCTATTGGCCCTCTTGACCCTCTTGACCCTCTTGACCCTCGTGACCCTCTTGACCCTCGTGACCCTCTTGACCCTATTGACCCTCTTGACCCTATTGACCCTCTTGACGCTGTTGACCCTCTTGACCCTATTGACCCTCGTGACCCTATTGACCCTCGTGACCCTCTTGACCCTATTGACCCTCGTGACCCTCGTGACCCTATTGACCCTCTTGACCCTCTTGACCCTCGTGACCCTCTTGACCCTCGTGACCCTCTTGACCCTATTGACCCTCGTGACCCTCGTGACCCTATTGACCCTCTTGACCCTATTGGCCCTCTTGACCCTCTTGACCCTCTTGACCCTCGTGACCCTCTTGACCCTCGTGACCCTCTTGACCCTATTGACCCTCTTGACCCTATTGACCCTCTTGACCCTCTTGACCCTCGTGACCCTCTTGACCCTCGTGACCCTCTTGACCCTATTGACCCTCGTGACCCTCGTGACCCTATTGACCCTCATGACCCTATTGGCCCTCTTGACCCTCGTGACCCTCGTGACCCTCTTGACCCTATTGACCCTCGTGACCCTATTGACCCTCTTGACCCTATTGACCCTCTTGACGCTATTGACCCTCTTGACCCTATTGGCCCTCTTGACCCTATTGACCCTCGTGACCCTCTTGACCCTATTGGCCCTCTTGACCCTCTTGACCCTCGTGACTCCGTGACCCTATTGACCCTCGTGACCCTATTGACCCCCTGACCCTAATGACGCTCGTGACCCTATTGACCCTCGTGACCCTATTGACCCTATTGACCCTCTTGACCCTATTGACCCTCTTGACTCTTTTGACCCTCGTGACCCTATTGACCCCCGTGACCCTAATGACGCTCGTGACCCTATTGACCCCCGTGACCCTATTGACCCTCGTGACCCTATTGACCCCCGTGACCCTATTGACCCTCGTGGCACTGTGACCCTATTGACCCTCGTGACCCTATTGACCCTCGTGAAGAGTATAAAAGGGAATGCCGAAGTAGTATGGGGGATTATTCATTTCTCATCGTTCGGACTGGTAGTGTCTCTGGTTGTGGGCTGTGAAATTATTGGTGTGTGTTACCTCTATTGTGTTTTGGTGAATGGCTAGTTATTGTGAGGAATCTCTCTTCATAATTATGAGTCTTTTACTTACTTAATTTTACAAGTTAATTGTATATTTAAAGGGGTATTAGGGCCTAAGCTATATTTACTTTATCGGAGGTACTCCGGGAGGTTTATATGGTTAAATCAAATATGTTTAATTTGCTAGCGGCCACTCCCTAGAATTAGACATGTTTGACAAATGTTTTCGGAACTCAGTCAAAGCTGTATTTACCGTAACGGAGTTGGTCCGGAGGTTTATATAGTTAATCAAATATATTTAATTATGCCAGGGTACTCCCTGGGATTGAGTATGTTTGACGATTGTTTTCGAAATTTAGTTGGGGTTAATTCTTACTGTCCAATCAGCCGGAACACTGTCAAGAATCAGTTATCTGCGGAGTCAACCCCACCTAACGGTGCCAACGGGGATGAATCCGTGTCCGTGTAGTTACCAGACTTGAGGTGTGGTCTGGCGTCTACCTCTTTACCAACATAGGAGACGAAACCCTTTAATCGGGGCCCTCACGTCTCTCAAAACAACTGACGGTGGAAACGTGGCTTGAGCATTTATGTGACGAAAAGCATAGGAGGATATCTCCGCTCGTGGAAACCGATCGGTTGCTTGAGGGGTCGTTCAGTGTTAAATATACTTATATATCAACATACCGTATGTCCAGTTAGTGCATCTTACTCGCTGTTTTCCCTTTAGCCTTCGGGCACAGCGAGGGGAGATGAATTACACAGGCTGTTAGAGGGTTGTCATCTCAGTTTCGCCGACTGAACTAATTACAGCTTCAATAGGGATACATTCTTGCTTCTGAACTAAGGTATGGTTCCAGGAGTAAGCAGAATAGGGACTGTGGGGTAGGCTTAGGAGTAAATTCACGCGTTATGGGGTATTAGGGCTTGAAACTATATCTACTGTAACTAAAGATATTACAAGTGTTTGGTAGGATTAATAAAATTGAAGTTATTATTCTTATAAAATCTAATGACGACTAAAATTATTAATGAGTAACCAGTGTGATGTTTGAGTAGTAAGGCAAGTGGTGTTGGGTTGCCGTGGATTACACGTGAAACACGAGACAATTGTTAAATATCATTAAAAAGGTCACAGTATTATTCATGAAATTGTGATATCAGGATTGTCTCAGAAAGATGAAATAATTCTGGGTTTGATGACAGGCTGAGCAGTTCATCAAATCCATTTAAAATATCTTATTTTCATGAGAGAGAACTCTCCATTTAAAGTATCTTATTTTCATGAGAGGGAATTCTCCATTTAAGGCATGGTTTGGGTAGAATGTCTCGCGTGTAATGAACGGTTTACCACGGCATTACTCTACGGCCGTCGGTATGAAATGGTCCAGGCCATCTTAGTTATACATATAAACGATTAATAATACTAAAAGATGTCAGTCGAGTTTGTCTCGGTGTATCTTCTCGAAACTGACCGCTAGGTTTGAGACACTGGTAGATTCATTCTCTGAGTCCTAAACTCGTAGGATAGCTAGGTAAGTAACTTGAATAGGATGTCCAGACTCCATTCCAACAAGAGAGTAGCCAGTGTGAGCAAAAGATTGCCACACGACCCGTCGATAGAACTTTGGTCCAAAATACAAGTATTTAGGGCAGTCTTCTAGATAATAATAGGTTTAAATAAATAATCTTGATTTTATGAAGGCTACTCCTTGTTCAACCGGACATGTAATAGGGGATAGGTGTTTTTCTACCAAAAACAATTTTTAATTATAATCATAAAGTAACCTACAGTGTAATTATAATCATAAAGTGATTTATAATTAATTTATTATTCCTACAAGATTTAGAACTTTGTTATGCTCATAAATAGGAAAATAGCAGTTAAAAGTAGCATTTCAGTAGGTTAATTTATGTACAGATAAGCTAGCTTTAATTTTATTATGAATGGAGAGTCCAAAAACCTGTCAAGCTTTCATAAAAGGATCTAGGGTTATTACGGTACACAACACTTCGGGGTTCAACCACTAGCGATCACATTTTGGCCAAATCGTCAGGTATTCTTAAATAAAAGCACGCAACAAAAGTAGGTTTAATAAGTAGGTAAATAGAGAGTAAGTTACAGTAGTCTAGTACGAAGGAATAGGGTTTTACATTAAGTTAGAATTCATTGCAAAATATTTAGCGTTTCTTGAGCTTCAGCGGGAAGCTGCTTCGTTAGCTGTAGGTCTTCGGAAGCGTTTTCTAGCCAGGGGGGGTGAACTGTTACAACATACGAAATCTACATATTTGGGTTCGTCTGTGACGTCCCTAAAAACTGGTCTAGGGTTTTCTTTCTAAACCACTTAACGCAAAAGTTATGGCCAGAAACCGGTTTTTTGGCCTAAAATTGTTCATCTTTGATGCCAAATATCTCGAAAACAATGAACTTTGAAGTAAATATGGGATACTATATTGCTTAAAGCCGTTGTTGTTAACATAATAAGCTACAAAAAACCTAAGAAAACTAAGAGATTCAGAACGAAGGTACGATCCCATACGCCAATTCTGGGAGCCCCTTAATTCAACCCCATTTATTTCCCGTGTTTTCATATCCACAAAGATGGTAGTGTTTCTTTTGTAAAGCGCTGATGACGAACTACCCACATCCGCTATTTTGAGGACGCCCGAAGTGAGTCAGCCTCAGCCGTGAAACTTTTTAACTTTTTAAAGTAAACCGCTGTATCCGGTTGATTAAGACACCGGTTGGGCAAGTTCAGTTGAACCGACTGCTACTAATGGCCGGGTTACGTTATATGTTTTAACAAGCTTTTATTTAACTTGACCTATTCGTTAGTGTGTGACAAATCTTGGAACTAATTTTGAACCGGTTACCCTTCACATATTGAGCTGATATTTTGGATTTAAGTATAAATTGGATGGCAATTTGATATGATGGTACCATCGAGCTGATCTGACGATGGATACAGGTGGCCATGGGAACTCAGTACTTAACCGACGTAGTAAAGTTGAGCTCGTTAGAATCGCCTCAATGAGTAGTTGATGACAGTTCCTACAGTTGGTGTATCTTTTACCAAAAATATTTGTCTTATCAGAAACTTATTTCATTGTATCTGTTTTTTATGCGTGTTGGTTCATGAATAGCCGAGCTACAACGAATGAAACAACTATACAGGGCGGAAAAATCGAATGCCACATGGATGGCAACTACCTTAAATATTGTAAATAGCACATTTTGTGTGAGGGAGACTTTCCTTTGGTTTTAAAAACAATAAATACTGCATTTAAGGATTTATGAAAAATCGCTTGCATCAGTCGGGACTCGAACCGGTCAAATGTGACAAAAAATAATGTGCTGTATTTTATGATGCAGATTGAAAGGGTTAACAAATACAATCAGAATAACGGAAAGCCATGAAAATTGTAAACGAAAAATTAAAACACACAAAATAAAACAATATTCATTTAATAACCTTACTAAAACCTTGCTAACTAAAGTAGTTGTTCAAAATGAGCCCCGTTTCGGCGTCGGCATAAATTTAATATTTTGAGGAATTGACTTTTCGTAGCTCGTTGCAGTGAATTGTGGTGAATATTAGTAATAGCTGCATGGACTTCGGTTATTCTGATTGTATTTGTTATTTAGAGAAAAATGAACCTTATCAGTAACCCTTTCAATCTGCATCATAAAATACAGCACATTATTTTTTGTCACATTTGACCGGTTCGAGTCCCGACTGAGGCAAGCAATTTCATAAATCCTTAAATGCAGTATTTATTGTTTTTAAAAACAAAGGAAAGTCTCCCTTACACAAAATGTGCTATTTACAATATTTAAGGATTTTAAGGTAGTTGCCATCCATGTGGCATTCGATTTTTCCGCCCTGTAGAATGCGAGCTCCTAAATTTCTCCCGAAACACGCGCCTAAACCCCGGTATGCGCATGCTCGAATTAAACGGGTGCCTGGCATCGCTGTGACACCCCGCCGCCATCCCCGCATAACGGCAATGGCACCCATTCTGTAGGGCCATTTTGCGACGCTAGACTTCTTTGGTTCTTTTTGTTCGCTGTGTAGCAGTAGCTCATATTAATGCTCGCGTTTATGTCTGACATAAAGCTTTAGTCCCTTCAAAATTAAGTATTTTCGAAAGCTTGGCTATTGATAGTGTTTCTATGATAAAAAGGTGACAAATTCACCATGTATGGACGCGGGGGACTCCAGAAAAATCACAAGGGCGGTGACGACCATCTTTGAGGATGCGTCGTGTGCTAGAGATAAAATGTAAGTCCTCACAGCCTAGCGCATCCTTTGGTACATACCTACAGCTCCCTTAGAGCAGCCGAAGAAGAAGGAAGAAGGTATAATCATTAGGCCTACCACACACAGGCGCGGCCTGGCCGCTGCGGACAATAGTAAACTTGTCCGCCGCTGTCAAATTCACTATTGTCCGCCACCGCAGGCCGCGCCAGTGTGTGGCAGGCCTTACTTTTATTAAAGGCTATCGATGCATCGACAATGACAGGTGATCTATGGCTAGTTTTTATCAGTGAAAAAAATCGCCATGTGTAAAGCCAGGTTTAGACGAAGCCAGTGCTCGTTTGTTATTGTATGTGAACTTAGAGCATTAAACCAACAGGAGTGGTCACATTCACATGTGTCATTTTCTATACATAAAAAGTCTGCCGATTTTTGCGGGGGAGGGGAACGTCAAATGTATGCGGGACGTGAAAATAGCTACGTCAGATAAACGTCAGTCCATACAATACGTATGACCAGTGGTCATACGTATTTGGCAGAGAGGAACGCCTGTCAATTGCCACTCCGGTTGGTTTAAGGGCGGGTTGCACCGACCTACGATTACAGACCGATCAACGTTAAATATGGCGCTGACGGCTGTCAGTCCATAGAAACTTGTCAAACGTTCCATGCATTCATATTTTAACGAACACCGCTTACGATTACAGACGGTTTGGTGAAACTCACCCTTATGCTCTAAGTATGTAAAGCACTCGCTGCCAGCACTGACAGGAATAGAGCGCCAGCCTATTTTTCAAGGCTTCGTCTAAACCTAGCTTAACCACTCTAACGGCTAACCTAAGTAACTTCCCAAATTCGCATTAAACGAGCACATACCCTTACTTGTATGAACGCCCATACTTTTGAAAATCGTTGGAAATATTATATTGAGTAGTCAAGGTCTATTGATATTGTAATCTCACGAAACAACGCAATGACGTAACGTGTCCGTCATGTTGCCTGAATGCGGATCTGCTTTCTTTTAAAAATATTTGGCACCATGAGGCAATTGTCTGTGGTACAATATGGCGTCGCGCGCCAAATGACACGTTACTATGGCCCTTTGTAAATAACTTAACAGTTTTGTGCGTAATTTTGAGTATTGTTTTGGATGCATGCCTTCATTTGCGACTTTCGAAACTATGCAAGGCGTGTGTATTACACTATTTGCAGGACGGTAATTGGTGCGGCTAGGAGTAAAATTAAATCTGACTCGACACTTCACATGTCGTAAATCGACAGTCGTAAATCGTAGGGAAGATGCAGCTTTAATATATACCATTATTTTGTGACTAAAATGATGAAAAAACATAAATTTGCTGCTGAAACGAATAATTAAAAAATCCTGTTACAAACTGCAAAATTTAAACTTTCGCGCCTCAACGGATCTACAGTTCCTGTGACGTCAGTTATGTCACTCGCCATAATTGTTTGTCCGTGGTTCGTCCCTAGTTGTCATAGAGTTGGCTAAGTTTTAACTTTTGACAGGAGTGACGTCACGCTGATTGATTCGTTCCTTCCTTCCTTCTCGACATTTTGCTCAAAAAATAATGGTAGTTAAATATCACAGCTGCATCATCTTTATTATATGGCAGGTGTCATAATATAGTAATCAACTCTATTCATAATCATTCCAAGCACTGACTTGCTCACCCATGCACTCTCGCGCAATGAAAGCAGTCAAACCACTTAGTTTAAAGTATGTTTGTTTTACTCAGTACCTGTAGGCGTAGCTTTTAAACAATGGTACATTACATATTGACGATGAAATAAATGAAATTTATTCTGTAAGTAGGCCGCAATGGCTCATTTAAAAGTCAATTTCCACCAGCGTTTCTGAAGAAGACCGCTGTCAAGAAGAAGCGTCGAAACAAACTCAACACCGAAAATAATTTACAATAATTAGTAACCTACTTAAAATAAGTAAACCCGAATCTCAGACCAAGAAAATATACAGACGGAGCGTTACGAACAGTCTAGTGAAGCCAACCGGTTTTCAACCAAGCCCCATAAGTTTAGCACACGCTAAACAAATTAAATCGCACAAAACTCGCTTGACATCATTGCGACACGTGCTGAAGAGTTTTGTGCAATTTTGTTTGTATATGTGTGCGTGAGCGTGTGCTAAACTTGAAGTAGCTTGGTTTTGTTTGTATGTGGTTTGGCTTCACTTGACTGTTCGTAACGCTCCGTCCGTCTTTTTTTCTTGGTCTGAGACCCGAATGTGAATACAATGAAAGTCAGACAGAGATAGGCTTGCGGGCCTTCTGTGCCAAAGTTAAAGGCTACTTGTTGCTCTACCTACCTGCTAATAATATAAATGCGACAGTGTGTCTGTCTGTCTGTTACCTCTTCACACTTAAGCCGCTGAACCGTTTGGGGTGAAATTTGATATACAGGGTGACATTTTAATCAGTGTCCAAATTCAAGTATAAGATTCTTCAGCAAAATTATAAAATTCGTTTTTTTTTTGTTTCATATCATTCAGTCCAAAAATATTTAGTAGTTGCTGCTTAAAGTTATCCCATAAAAACCTTACCGCGCGGGCACCTCAGCGGGTAGTAAGGTTTGCGCACGGCACGCCTCCCCTCCCTCGGCCCCGCCCCGATCCGCGCGGTACTGAATGCCCAGTAACCACGCTGTACGGATAATTCTTTTGGGATAGACTATTTATAATTTAAAAAATACCTACCAGTTTATTTTTCAAAAATGGAGTCTATTAGTGATACCAAATGCATACAAAAAATTTGGACACTGATTAAAATGTCAGCCTGTAGAGATAGTTTGAGTCTCGGGGAAGGACATACGATAGTATTTATGCCGGAAATCATCCCCTAAGGGGGTGAAATGGGGGGGAACGTTTGTATGGTACGATATAAACGAGTTCCACGCGGACGGAGTCGCGGGCAGAAGCTAGTTCTTTATACGCATAGAAGCCCTTTAACTATATTGACCACAGCACGCCTACCACAATACGGCGCGCGAGCTCTATCGATTTTTCTCGCGCTGACTCTCTCTTATTAGAAAACTTAGAACGAGAGGTATACTTAGTGCGAGAAGAATCGAGACAGCTCGCGCACTGTGTTGAGATAGAAGTGCAGGAATGACGATTTTTGTTTTACTCAAGCTGTATGCCGTAAACGAGTAATATCCTAGTTAAACCGGACCACATTACCCGGTGACTTGGTCTTCGAAACTTAGAGCATTAAACCAACCGGAGTGGCCATGAGTATACATAAAAAGTCTGCCGATTTTTGCGGGGGAGGGGAACGTCAAATGTATGCGTAACGTGAAAATAGCTACGTCAGATAAACGTCAGTCCATACAATGTGTATGAGCACTGGTCATATACTTTTGCCAGAGGGGAACGCCTGTCAATGGCCACTCCGGTTGGTTTAATGCTCTAAGCTCCGAAACAATGCTTGTAACACACACTGCACTTCTATCATGAGACGGCCGCGACGCCCGCGACATACTCTCGATTTTTCTAGCATTATACCTCTTGTTCTAATAAGAGAGAGACGAATAGAGCGAGAAAAATCGAGAGAGCTCGCGCGCCGTCTCGTGATAGCCGTGCTGGGGCCGTAGACAAGGTTACAATCGACAAGCGCTAACGCCAATAGAAAATAATAAAATGTATGGGAATGACAGATGCCGACGAAACACTTTTCGTTGACATCTGCGCTTGTCGATTGTAACCTTGTCTACGGTACCTGGTTAGACTCCCTCTCACTCGTGCTGACCTATAGGGAATATACAATAAAATAAATAAAATAATAAAATCTTTATTGTAACTATAGCCGGTATACATTATGAAGATGAAGCCCCGGCTTTCAAAGTAGGTTTCCCTGTGTCTCAAAAACCGGTTCCTTCCCAGATACAGGAATATAGTCGATCGGTCTGCAAAGATAGGCAACCTCAGTCACCTGAGAGCTCACGAACGACGCTCCAGTTAGCCATTTTGGCCAGTAACCACGAATTTCGAAATTCGAAGTTGTGTCACTTTCATTCGTGTGACAGGGATGCATGTATACGAACTTCAAGTTTCGATTGTCGTGACAGCGCCGCTGGATGACCAGAGGGGCTACCGCGAAGTAAAAACGAACTTCATTCGAATATCTCCGTATCTGTCGCTCGAACTAGCAAGTGCGACAGAGACGGAGATACACAAACGAAGTTCGTTTTCATTTCCCGGTAGCCCCTCAGACTGCCAATAAATAAAATGTACTTAAATCGAACAATGTTGACAGCCGGCCATTATCCGTGTCGAAATGCCGGGGAATTCTGAATCTTGATAAACAGAATTACCGTACCACGGTCGGGTTACGAAACGAATTCCCATAACAAATGATACCAATTATAGTGCGTTCAACTTTACTGAGAATTCGACGGTTTACGAACACAGTGGATAGCTGTAAGCTGCGCTACCGCATTCAAACGGTGGTGTTGTGCGGCCTAAGACCATTTCGAAATTCGACAGAGGAGCTGTATAAAATAAAAATCCGTGTGGTTTAGGATGAAAACGAATGGTTTGGGACAAATACTATATTGCATATACACGGTGTAACATAAATGGGCTGTGAACCGACCAAAGGCATAACAGGTATCGTGTTTTGATAAGAAAAAACAAAGATAAAAAATATTTTGAAGCGATTTTTTTTTAATTACCTAATATGTTATGTAATATTAATAATATGAAATATATGAAATTTATTTTTTCTAAATAAATAATAAATACTACTAAAATTATAACAGTAACTAACATACTACTTATACTTACATAAATGAATGGTCTCCCCGCGGCATGGTGCCTAAGATGCTGGCAGCATTTCCCCGCGGTATCGCAATACGTATGCGTTGAGCGAGGAAGCCGCCAGCTCTTCGGTCCCCGGTGGTGTCGGCTAATTTTTTTGAGATTTCTTTGAAGAGATTGAGGGCATTTTTTTTTACATTTGTATGGTGCAGGTCGCTCCCCCCGGGCTCCTTTAGGGGCACTACCGGGAATAATGATAGGAGGATGATGATGATGGTGCAGTTCGCTCAGTCGGCCAACGCTCCATACGAAAGTGAAAAAAAAATCTCTTACTTTTTTCTTATCAGAGCACGATACCTGTCGGTTCACAGCCCATTTCTGTTACACTCTGTATGCATAAAATAAAAATAAACGTTGTTGTAAACAAGACTTTCAACGAACTTTTTTTTAAGGATTCCGTTTCTAAACTTAACACTTTCAATGCCAGGAACCCCCGTAGCGGGCGCCTATGCCGTAGTTGCTTTCCGCTACATACGAGAAAAACCATGGGATCAGCTACGAGCGTAGTGCGATGCGATTCTTGGCAGTGAATGTGTTAATCTTGTTAAAAGATCCGAGTGAGTGAGGGAGTTTTTATAAAATAACAACTTGCTGACAAAAATGCTTCAAAATGAAGAGGTATTTATAAGAAAACTAGCTTCTGCCCACCACTCCGTCCGCATGGAATCGTGCCGAGTATTGTAGGTTCGATTCCCACCGAACGGGCCGGGCCGGGTCGCTTGGCGCCGCGTCGCAACGGGTGCGCGAGCACTCAGCGGCAGTCGACCGCGTTTTAATATCAAATCAAATCAAATCAAATCAAAACATTTATTCGTGACAAACACAACATCGATTAAAAGAAATAATAATAAAAAATAAAACACATTTTTGCCACGAAATGGACCCAGCTCAGCATGTACTAGCTTTGCAGCCAGCGCTGGTCTTCCGCAGGGTCCATTTGGTGAGGACACGGAAAGTAACAAACAAAAATTAATAAAAGGAAAAATACCGTCTCAACTAAAATTAAAACTTAAAACTTATAAATAATTAAATTAAAAAATAAATAGTTGTAGTAGTAATGGTTTGTTGGCCTGCAAAAAGTTGCATCCCAACAAACCGCTACGTGCGTATGGGCCAATAGAGTGCAAGGCAAAAGCCGGACGGAGCCGGTTACATGCGACGACAGCCGACCACAGCCGTCCACGTCCGCGAGGAGCCGGCCGGCCACAAGTACATTCAAATATGAAATTTAACGGTTATATTAAAGCTTCAAATTCCTTTGGTAACTTGTAAAATGCGCAAAGCCGCGCTCCGGACCGGCCCGGTCGGTGGGACGAATCATACATTAATCGAAGCTGCATACAATTGTTTATCACCCAAGGGATAGTTTCCGGGATAAAAACTATCATACTTAGGTCCATCTCCGGGACAAAACTATCTCTATACCAAATTTCATTTAAATCGGTTCAGCCGTTTAAGCGTGAAGAGGTAACAGAGAGACGGACAGACACACTTTCGCATTTATAATATTAGTATGGATAAAACATTTATTTTCTAAAGTACAAGATGATAACTATAACATTAACTAAACTAAATTTAAGCTAGGTTAAATCTAAAAAAAAGGCCCTCGAGGCATTGTACCGAGGATGCTGGCGGCATTTCCTCGCTGAATTGCAATGCTGATGCGTTGCGCGAGAAAACCGCCAGCTCTTCGGTCACCAGTTACGCCGACCAGACGTTTCGCGATTTCCGCAAATAACGTTTGCGCACTGGGACCCCATGGACCGAGGGTCTCGACGCCAAAAGGTACAAAATAATAATAATTAATATATCTATCAAAACATATTTTGACAACCCTGACTCGAGCGGTTACGCTAATCGGCTGCGTAAATTCTAATGATGAATGAAGCTTGTCTACTTATTATGTACATAGTTCTTTACACTGTGATATAAACTCGATTTGTTATGGAATTAATCGATTGGGCAGCAAGGAGAAACTCTCTGAGAGAAGCCTCGTGTTGAGGTGAATAGGGGTGTGACCTGAGATTTTTTTACGTTGCCATTCGAACCAGTTTTTGGAGAGTAACAATTGTTTGTATGGGAGCAACTACAATTAATGAACATAAACACCCAAACAATTGGGTCAAAGACAGACCTCGGCGGCAGCCGAAACGCGTCATACTAATTGGCATAACAGATAAAATCATGACATCACAGTCTACTGTTTGCACTAATCATTGTAAGGAAAATCAAATTGCAGCGTTTAGATCCATGGTTGTCAGTTGATTTCATGTTTCTATAAAAGCGTAAGGATTTAAATTAACTTTTGGTCAATAAATAAACTACATATTTTTTTAAACTTCCAGATGGATCTAGCTTTTTTTCACGGCTAACTACCGACTAACTTGGCTAACTACTGGCCAAAAATTTGGTCCTTAACCATGTTTCTGAGCACCATAGCTTACTATGTTGTAGTGTTGTGTTCCTGGTCGCGAGAGCGAGGTCGCCAGAGCTCCCGAGGATGCGTTGTGTTGAGGGCATTTGTTCCTTCAGCTGTCAACACGGCGAATCCTCAAACATATCAAGGGTCGGCACGCCCATGTTACTCCTTTGGAGTTGCATGCGTCTATAGGCTGCGGTGTCCGCTTACCATGAGGCGGGCCGTGCGCTTGTTTGCCACCGTCATTGTGAAAAAATAAATAACCGGGTTGCACTCCGGGAGTCGGCACTCCCGGAGCAAAAGTGAAAACTTGAATATTAATGCAACTCCCGCTTTTTGTATTCCGGCAAATGGCAACACTAAATCTTACGGCCTGACACCTCCTACGCTCCTACACCTGTGGCGAGTTTAACAATTTTTCCCCATCCCATCCATCATTCAAGTGCACAGGGCTTCTAAATAAGTTTATCACTTCAAAAAAAACCGTCTTCTCCAGGCAACGCTGGCAATGTTGCCGGTAATGTTCCTAGGAATAAGGATATTTGCGCAATATTAACATTATTAACAATAGTCATATCAAGCAGAAACTCCGTGGGGATGGCTCGATGAATGGCCGCTCCCATATGTCCGCCATATTGTTTCGTCGTTTGGGCGAAAGCGTGCGTGGGCGCAGCTTTCACTGGTGCGAGAAAACTGGCGGTGGCCATGTTGCGGGATGCTGTGGGACAGTCCTGTTATTTTTTAACCCCCGACGCAGAAATGACATGAAATGATGTTTATTGCAGAAAATGGGTACATACAAGGTGGTATATAAATTATTTACAGTGCGCCAAATTTGGCTTGGGTAAGAATGCAACAATTAACTACTTATGTCTAAAAATAAATAGATAATAATAATTAATTTAGTACATAGAGACATAGTACATTGTGTTTAGAAAGTCTTTAATAGAGTATACACACAGTTCACACAGCCAGGCATAAAGCTTCTTTTTAAACATTTAACAAACAACACAAACAGAGAGGTGTTATAAGTTTAACGTGTCCGTGTATCTGTCTGTGGTATCGTAGCTCCCAAACGGATGGACCGATTTGAATACGGTTTTTTCGTGTCATAGATAATTTTATCCCGAGTGTTCTTAGCCATGTTTCATGTAAATATTTCCAGATGTTTGGAGATACTGGACTTTGAAATGAAAATATCGGGGGTTTTTCATCTTTTCTAAGTTGTAGTTATTTGTTCAAAACAAGGCATTTAGGGCAATTGAGAGGGGACATTGTAAGTTAAGTTTTAATGTAAGTAGGTAAACTGGGAACAGGTGGTAACAGCTCTGTCAGCTGTAGAACTCGCGAGACAGTCCGTTTGTCAATTTGTTTCTTTTTGTCAAAAAAAACTATATGTACATATAATTAACGAACCTGCTCACAAAATATTACGAGAACCGGTGGAGAAATGACTGTAGAGGAGAACAGCCAGATAGTGGGACAGCAGGACATCCGGGAACGAATGAATTTTGTCCCAAGCTTAAGCATAGAACGTTCTTCGCTTCGCTCGACCGTTCGAGTTGCTACGAAAAAAATATTTTTGGTACCATTGCTTATTGCCGACTGTTCCGTACAGGAACACTAATTTCTATCTAATTTTGATATCGTTAGCTTCAGTCAAAGAAACTATTCTTTGACTGAAGACATAATCTTATGGGTCAATTTAATTTTGTTTCTATTATGTATGGTATCCCTACGAGCTTCTAGCGATTTACTGCTTCTTGTCCGGGATGGCAACACCAACGCGCTAACGGCGCCACCCGCCGGAAGCGATATATTATGAAGATGCTATTATAATATGATATTCATCGATCGTGTGTATGACAAATCGTAACGATAATCTGAAACGATTTGTCATACACACGATCGATAAAACTGCACAAACGGACTGCGCAGTCAAATCGCTACGAAAAATCGTTGTCGTGTGTCGTTTGACGCTGTAGGAATATCATACATCGAGTATACTTTTTTATACAGTGACTACTCGTTTAGAGAATTTGAGAGTTCCATTGAGTCTCAACAAGGCGCAATAAGGTGGGTTGTGTGATTTACTACGGCTCCTTCTGCCCCCATCATTAGATCAGCTTGGTAGTGCTAGAATATTGCATTTATGTATATAGTGCATTCATCCTTGCTTGTCTTATTTTGGTAAATAACATTCTAACCTCAAAATGTATCTTTTTAGACTATAGCAGCTATTTTATCGTAAAAAAAGCGTTGCTAGACAAAAAAATCGTGAAGTGATGTCCGAAAAGTCGTTTCGGCATGATGTAATGCTCACAAAATTGCTATTCTATCCTAAAAAGATGCATTTTGAGGTTAGAATGTTGTTTACCAAATAAGACAAGTAAAGATAAATGAATAAATGAATAAATGAACTTTATTTTGCAAGTGGGCCGCAATGGCACTTTTACAGGTCTGACTCTACTAGCGTTTCCAAATATAAGACCATTGTCAAGAGGAAACACCGGAACAAACTTAACAGTAAGCAATTTTTAACAAAATAATCTTAGTCACCAGCGTAGTTCCGCAGCAGAACCAGTCAAATACCTTAAAATTAAACAAAAGTCAAACAACAAGACAGATTAGGGCTATTTTGATTCCGGTCTGGGCCATGCATTTCTGTCAGTCATATAGTCTTCAACTCTATAATAAGCTTTTGACATCAATGTCTTTTTTAAATATTTTTTAAGAGCTGGGAGGGGTAGTTTTAAAACTTCGTCAGGTAACTTGTTGAAGAAATGGATACATTGACCCAAGAATGACCTCTGTACTTTACGGATACGAAACTTTTTAATTGCAATTTTATTTTTGTTCCTAGTATTGAGCTTATGAATATCCGAATTTTTTGTAAAAGAATCGATGTTTTTAATTACATAAATAATATTCTCATATATATATAGAGATGCTACAGTCATAATATTAATTTCCTTAAAACGGTCTCTTAAGGATTCTTGTGAACTCAATAAATATATTGAGCGAATAGCCCTTTTTTGTAATACAAAGACAGTCTGTATATCAGCTGCTTTACCCCAAACCAGAATCCCATATGTCATCACACTGTGAAAATAACTATAATAAACTAAGCGAGCTGTTTCAACATTGGTCAATTGCCTAATTTTCCTAATAGCATATGCTGCTGAACTTAACTTACGTGCTAGGACTGCTATATGGGGACTCCATTGTAGGCTTCTGTCCAATGTTATACCAAGGAATAAAGCCTTATCAACCATTTCTAGACATTCATTATTTAAAAATATTTTAGTTTCTACTGGTCTAACATTAGGCAAAGCAAACCTTACACATTTAGTTTTCTTAGCATTAAGTAGTAGATTGTTAGTTGTAAACCAGTCAAGTACTTTGACCAATGTGTTATTTACTCCACTGTAGTCGGATGATTTCCGATCAACCTTAAACACTAATGATGTATCGTCAGCAAATAGTACTATGTCACAAAGATTAGGAATTATATACGGTAAGTCATTTATATAAACTAAAAATAAAAATGGACCTAGGATAGAACCCTGAGGCACCCCTAAAGTAACTGTTGCTCCATTAGACTGCGTCCCGTTTACAACCACTGTTTGCGTTCTATTACTGAGATATGAAGACATAAGACTTAGCGCATTTTCAGACAGACCATAATGCTTTAGTTTCAAAATAAGCGTTCTATGATCGACACAGTCGAATGCTTTGGTTAAATCGCAAAATATTCCAATTGCATCACAAGAATTTTCCCATATATTGTAAATATGTTCAATGAGGACAGAAGCGGCATCCGTCGTGGAACGTCCCCTTGTAAAACCGTATTGTTTACTAGTGAACAGTTTATTCCTATTAAAGTGTCCTACAAGATCGTTTAACATTAACTTTTCGAAAACTTTACTCAATACAGGTAATATAGATATGGGGCGAAAATTTTTTAGGTCATTCAGATCCCCCGACTTAAAAAGAGGTATGACTTTACTATATTTCATGAGGTGTGGAAAATTTCCCTCCGACAGGCAACTATTGTAAATAAAGGCCAAGTAAGGTGCAATTAAATCTATGACATGATTGATGACTTTAACTGACGCTCCCCATAAATCTTCCGTTTTCTTTAAATTTAGGGACTTAAATGTCGCAACAACCTTCAACGAATCTACTTTACTAAATTCAAACCTTACATTGCATTTATTAACGTTAGCGCAAAGCAAAGCGTGGGCTTCTGCCGCAGATGATTGAAGACCTTTGGTTGTGCTACTCGCTATGTTGGAAAAATAGGTTTCGAATGCCGAAGCAACTTCCTCGTTTGGCATGATCTGTTGGCTTTCCGTTAGAATATTTACGTGATATTTGCGATTTCTTAATTTACCAGCTTCTCGGTTTATAATGTTCCATACCGTTTTCACTTTGTTGTCCGACACTTTAAGTTTAGAGCTAATATAATTTGCTTTAGCAGTCAAACACACTTTCTTAAAGGTTTTAGAGTAATTTTTGACATAGTCCTGGAAAACTCTGTTCTTGTTCACTGCCTTTTCTCCATAGAGTTCATAAAGCCTATTTCTACTTCTGTGAATGCCATCAGTAGCCCATTCACTAAACTTTAACTTACTTTTTGATGCAGAAATAGTCTTCATTCTAAAATTTACATTGAATTGACTGAGGATCAAGCTGAACAAATCCTTATACATGTTATTTGAGTTACTCTGTGGAATAGGTAACATACAAAGATTATTTCGAATTTCATTTTTAAATAATTCCAAGCGATAACCAGTTATTGGTCGGTATGTTATTGATTGTGGTGTTTCTTGTTTACTGGTTAAAAAAGTTACCTTCTGACCACTGTGGTCGGAATTAAAGCGATTAACAATTTTCTTATCAAAACATTCACAGTTACAGAAAATCACAGTCACAGTTATAGATGAATGCACTATATATGTAAATGGTTTTTTTTTGTTCCCTCTCATCCATGAGAGGAGGCCTGTGCCCAGCAGTGGGACATATATAGGCAGATTTATTATTATTATCTATGTATCTCCGATTAAAATTCACGGGGCGAATCCCGGTCATTTGGAAGGCGTGCGTGGGGATATAGATCCAACACGTAGAGACCCTTTCTTCATTATTATTATATTTATTTAATCTTTATTGCACGGCATTGGCGGACTTAATGCCTTCAGGCATTCTCTACCAGTCGACCATTGGGCTAAACAGAAGCTTTAGTGGTGCAGGATCCTAGATAAATACTGATAGACGAATTGCAATATCATATTCATTGTTATACTTATAAATCGACCATCGGGCTAAACAAAAGCTTTAGTGGTGCAGGATTCTAAATACTGATAGAAGAATTGCAAAATCACATTTATTGTCATTAATTAAACTAAAAACTAAAATACAATTTTAAATAACCCCAGTATTCGTTACTTTTAGTCTCAGGGTGTGAGGTCTAGACTACCCGGTTCATATGTTAAGCAAGAGCGGAAAGAATGAGCTGTGAACACTTAGCACCGTCTTTATATTGGACAGCCACTTCCCTGTTCTGCAGCGCGCGGTTGGTCATGTGCAGTCGATGACGTCACAGGCACGGGGTAGATCCGGCAGTCTACGGGTCATCGGGAATGGTTTTACGGCGTCTCAGTAGGCGTTCAACCCAGCCCGTAGCAAAAACCCTGGAAGTATGCAGATTGGACACTTAGCGAAAAGTCCGGTTTCATGTTACTGACTGCAACATCCGACGCAAGTGAAGATTGAAGCACTAAAAAGCGGGCGGGCTACCAAAAGCATTAAATAGGGATCAATGATGTTGCAGTAGCATTTAAGATGGAATATAGTTAGATCGTAATTAGGCATCGCATATTGCAATCGTAAGAAAATGCTACAAATCAGAGTATAAGCAAAATAAATATAATTACGACTTAGATACTCTCGAGAAACACTGGTACGAAATAGCTGGGGTTTTAGAATGTATTATGAGCACAATATTACAGTTAAATCTAAATCTAGGGATATCTTTTTTTACAAGGGGGTAGGTATATATATCACGAGAACAAAGACTCCACTACTTATACCTATTTAGCTGAAAATAAAACTTATATATCTAATGAAATGATAGCTAGCTACATGATAAGCGTTATTAAAATTAGGCATTGCCGAAACTACTGATTCACATTAGTAATCGGTATAAGGAACAAATTATTTTGCAACACTTACCCAGTCCGGGGAAACACATCTCACTTTTAAATTATTTAATTGGAGTACTTATTATTAATTATTAAAATACTGCCCAGCGCACAGTCAGGTAGAAAAATGTTTAATTTACATTATTGCAACGATCAGTAGTATGATCGGTATCGCTGCTTCATGTCAAATGCGGAGTGCTCTGTTCCCCTCGGCCCTCTCCTCGTGCCTCCTCTCGCGCAGTGCGATGACAAGGCACTTGCGACTATCTCAACGCCTGAAGGAATTCAATAGCAACATGAATCTTAAATTGGAGATATTCTTTTAGATTAAGGAACTTTAGTGTTTAGGTTTTGTAAATAGTCCTTTTAAGTTTGATTTTGTAGATTATTAATAGGCTTTTAACCAATATATTAGGTAAAACTGTTCACTCAGTAACCGTTAAAACGTTTACGTGACAATCATATCAGCCGAAAGACGTCCACTGCTGGACATAGGCCTCCCCCAAAGAGTGCCAAAGTGACCGATCCCGCGCCACTCGCATCCAGCGGACTCCCGCAACCTTTACCAGGTCATCAGTCCACCTTGTCGGGGGCCTACCCACGCTGCGCCTTCCGGTACGTGGTCGCCACTCGAGAACCTTTCCGCCCCAACGGCCATCGGTTCTACGTGCTATGCTTAGGTAAATATCCCAAATAGCTCCATCTGGAATCAGCAAGAGGCTGATAAATTGCAAAAGTTTAAGGACAACTTACAAACTCTGTGGTTTCTATGAGGTCATAATGCCAGTCAATTTAATTCGTAAAATTCAACGTTAAATAGGCCCCCGGTATATAGGTTTTTTTAGGGATACCAGCTTTACAAAAGTATGTAAAAAGGGACAGTCTCATGGCAGCCCCGACGCGTGGTCACCCCGCCTTACGTCATCGCCGCGGGCGCACACGCAACGCATTCCGCAGGTGAACGCCCATCCGACCTTCAGCGGACCTTTGGCTTGATTGCCTGTCAATTAACTTGACGTTTTTAAATTTTTTGGTAAGTATTTCGTTCATTAAAAGCTTATTTCAGAATGTGTGAAGTCACCAGCTGGGAGAACTGTGTGGCGAGAGGTCTTGGTGTCAAAATCCACCAATTATGTTTGATCGTCATCAACTTTATTGGTGCATTTCAAAAATGAAATGAAATGAAAATTAAATTAAATGAAAAAGCTGGTGTCATAATGCTTTCTGCAAACCTTTAAGCCTGCATCACACTGGCGCGGCAAATGGCGCGTTGGAAATTATCGCGTGCTTTGAAGCGCCGTTCTGACTATATTAATAAACAATAAGGTCTGATTTTCAGATATATTATTCTTGACTATATGATTGTTTATCTGATTCAATCGATACATGATTGCCTAAAATTTCATCCATAGAAAAAAAATCCAAAGTTGGGTCTTTATATTCCCTTTATTACTCAGCCTACTCAAAAAATACATTATTTTACGACAGAATCGAGTTGATACTATATATAGTATTCTATCTCATCTAAAATCTCACTATATGACATATAAATATTAACTTCACTAAGGTATTTATCGAAATTTGACCAAAAAGCCATTCCCTAATAGTGTTGCATCTCTCGTGCGCGGAAGGCATAAGCGTGTCTCTGTCAAGGGATCCCCTTAAAATGACGATGATGATGATAGAGATAACTCCTGGATCTTCTACGACCCACTCACACGCTTCAAAGACTACATACTCAATTAGTGTTACCATAACAATAACCACCTGACAGCGCACAGAGTAACGATGTGGGCGTTAGATAATCCAAAGATAGTACCGATAGTACCCGTGTGGTGTCGGGTTAGAATAGCACCACCCCCTTTCCTCCTGTGGGTGTCGTAAGAGTCGACTAAGGGAACAGGGTTGAAGTGTGTTGTGGGCGATGGGCTAGCAACCTGTCACTGCAATGTCACATTTTGTCGATCTTTTATACCCATATTTATGCTAAAAGTGGCACTGGAACAAAAGTTTCATGTGCTCTGCCTAACCCTTTTAGGGATAAAGGCGTGATTATATGTATGTATGTATGTAGTACCGACTCTACAGTCAGCTGCCCCACGATTCTGTAACTAGTTTTAAGCTCACCTCAACGCTCACCCACGTTTTGCGGGGGCCCGCACTTGACACCGCGATGCGTAGTAACCAAGCGTAGGTAGAGGTCTAGTTTCGTGACGGGTGACCGGCGGGGTGAGCCGCATTAGCGCGTAGCGAATAACAGCCCCGTTACCCTACTAATATTATAAATGCGCAAGTTTGTATGTTTGTTACTCAATCACGCTTTTAAACGGCTCAACCGATTTAGATGAAATTTTGCACAAAGATAGTTTATAGCCTGGATTTAAATACAGGATAGTTTTACCCCGGTTCAACGTAGACAGAGTCGCGGGCGGAAGCTATTAATACTAATAAGAATACAGACTGCAAACACAGATGAAATACCAGTTAAGTACTACGTAACAGTTTTTACGTCACACCTGGCCATAATGCGAGTTTTACTGCACGCTGCGCGTACGGGAAAACTCGCATTGTGGCCAGGTGAAGACGTAAAATTTTGTACTCAACACGGGCGGTAATTCGTAAAGCCCCAGAGCGCATATTTATGGCCCTCACCTTCGGTTCGGGCCGCGAACACCTGCGATCTGGGGCATTCACGAATTCACCGCCCTAGTTACGTAATGTACTATTACAGTACATATGGTGCTACTTTCCCGCACTTGTGCGGAAAAGAGCACTTTTCATGCATATGTCGAAACTTTAAAAGCCATAAGTACAGTAAAACGTTGTACGATACACGTGCGAATAGGTATTTCCTATTTTTGGCACTTGTATCGTAAATAACTATTAATGCCCCATACCTGACTACACTGGGAATCGAACCCCGTCAAATCTGTCCAAAAATGGCAGTTCTTATTATTCATAATACCAACTTACATACAACTTACAGTTGATAATACTTATACCTACGAAAAAGTTAATTGAAAATATTTAAAGTGCTGGTTATAAGGAACAACTGTAATCAATGAATGCGGTAATTTATTTTATAATCGGTGTCGTGAATCCCATAGACGAAATTCCCATATCTTTTATGGTTTCAGACTTTCCCTCACTTCCCCGGTTAAATGATACACCCTGTATATTTACCAAGAGTTGTCCAAACGCGCATACATACAACATACAAACATACAAAAGTAGGTACAAATAACTGTCACCCATCATCATCCTCCTAGCGTTATTCCCGGTTTTGCCGTAAAGGAGCCCGGGGTCCGCTTTGACACCTAATCCCATGATTTGGCATTAGGTACTAGTTTTACGAAAGCGACTGCCATCTGACCTTCCAACCTAGGGGGAAAACTGACCTTATTGGGATTAGACCGGTTTCCTCACGATGTTCAACGAAAAGCTAACTGTGAATATCCCGTAGGTACCTACATTAAGTTCCGAAAAACTCATTGGTACGAGCCGGGATTCGAACCCACGACCGCAGCTTGACAGCCGCATGCCTGAACCGCTAGGCTACCGTAGCTTACGGCAAACTAAGTACGAAATCGATTTTCGAAGTCTTAAATGTACCTCTTTCTCTAATGCGCAGCACAAACGTGTCTCTTACATGAGTGCAATGTTAACGAGAGTCGAGACAGGGACTTAAGATGAATATCCACTAGAGACTGAGCAAAGATGTCTTTCATAAATTTAAAACATTGCATTGCAAAATTAGTTTCACAGATCATTGGAGGATTCACCCTTACCATGCAATCAATACGAATGTACCTTGGCCACAGAATAGATAATAGTACAAGTACAGAAGGGACACTCGTTTGTTTTTTACAAAAGGCGCTTATTTCTCAGCCAAAACATTAAGATTTATTCGTCGCCGGTTTGCCCCAACGTTGGGGCACCGGCATGTACTTGTAGCGATGAACGTAAATCGCGGAGTGTCCCGCGCCTGCCTTGGCCGCGTATAGGTAATCTCCGTTCAAACATACGCTGACCATAACTAGACCGTATGTCCATGCTATAAGGTTCATAACTATTCAGCTGCCTGTGTTTACGTTTGTATTACTTTGTATGGAGGCAAAGGCAAACCTGTGTGCCCTGACCTTCTGATTTCTATCCGGTCTCGCTTTCATCTGAGAGCATCGAAAGCGCGGTGTCAACAAAATTATGCGAGTGGTCAGTATAGCGGCCATCTTGTCATTAATTTCGTTATTTATAGGTTAACTTTTCTATATGCTTATTCGATTCGATAGTTGATACTGCGATGCATCTCTGGTAAATTTACTGGAGGAGCAGGCAAGCAAAGCTGCAGCATAAAATATAGCCTATTTCTATCTTGAAGGTCTAATCTAAAAACTGGATGATTCGTTTTTGAAACCAGATGAATTGCGAGCGAAGCGAACGATGTTGAAACTTGGGGGAAAACGCTTTTGTATGTCTGGGTGTTCTCCTCGACACTGCACGTCTATCATGAGAGCCTTACTCTCGATTTTTCTTGCACTATAGGTACCTCATGCTCTAAGTGTTCTAATAGGAGAGAGACGGATACTGCGAGAAAAATCGAGAGAGCTCGCGCGTCGTAGCCTGATAGCCATGCAACACGTCTATCATGAGACGGCCGCGACATACTCTCGATTTTTCTCGCACTATACCTCTTGCTCTTAGTGTTCTAATAGGAGAGAGACGGATAGTGCGAGAAAAACCTCCTCCTCAAAGTCTCGTGATAGCTGTGCAGGTCGCATTTCTCTGCCGATTCTCGTGAAATTCTGAGCAGGGTCGATAAAATTATTATATGGATTTTCATTGTCTATATGGTTTTTCGAAACTAAAAAACCTTGAAGCTTACAAAGCCACTAAATAGTTTTTTTTAAATTAAGTAGGTACCTATCGATTTCACATTTCTTTGCACTAGGCACAAAGAGAGGATAAATAAATAATAATATTATTGTTTACGTTGTGTTGTAGGTAGGTACTAATTATGCTTCAACTACTAATAAAAAGTTGTTATTAGGTTCCGATTTAATTTTAGCCTTGCTGATTTCAAAGCTGATCAAAGTTAAGAATTTATTAAATATGGCCTTTCATATCGACTCACTTGGGGCACGTGGCTATAAACAATGGGTTTTGTTAGACGATGGGTTTTAAACAAGACCCGTTCTACAAAATTGATTCTCACTTTATCAAGATTGTGCCTACATAGAGAATGAATAAATGATTTGTTGGGATTGTCTATGATTCTGTCGATGGATGGACGTCCAACAGGCTGTTATTAATTTCATGCGCCTCACCCCACCCATCACGCCTAACGAAACTAGACCTCAACCTACGCTTAGTTACGACGAATCGCGGCGTTTAAACATTTTTGTGGGTGGTTGAGGTTAACTTAAAACAAGTCACAGAATAGCGAGGCTGACGGCGATCCTTCATGGGGTACACAGATTGTACCCCAATTTGTCAGTACGACATGTCAAAGTCATAATTGGGTGTAGCGTACAGATGTAACAATCCGAACACATGTGCATGCAATTTCTCAGGACAACTCGTTTGACAGTTGTATCAGCAGCGCAACATGCCTCCAGCCAGACGATGGCAATTAGTCAGCTTCTGATAAATTGGGGCTGACAAATCATGACATGCATATACCCCATCATGGCGCGTAAACAATGACCTTGCTCGGCAAGAGACGTGCGTGTTCTTTAATAGCCGCGTCCGAGCGCGGCGCACTGCCGACGAAGGTCAAAGGGAATCTATTACGGAGTGACCTTGGTCTTGCCGGACGCCGTGCATCCAGCTCTTGTCCAGACGGGTCGAAATCACGCGGCGAACTGCAGTAAAATAAGTGACTAATTAGGTACTAAAATGACTATAAGTACGCAAAAAACTAAAATAGTTTCAAGGATTTGTCGACTACCCTCTCGTTACGTCACCGTACTCTTCGTCTATACTTCCTACGTTATTGTTTATGATATCACAAAAAAATTGCAGCTAACGTCATCATATCACTAAAACTTTTTACTTCCTAGGTGTGACCGTATTGCAGTGTGCAATATAGATTAGGATTTATTTCATGATAAAAAATTACATTACAGATTTGCATACATGTCAAAAAAATAAGAATTTTTATCACAATCGTCAAATAACAGAAAAATTGAGATATAATACTGAGACAATGTCAACAAATGCAAGAACATAATAACAAGGAAATAGAAAAAACAAGGCGAAAACAAAAGAACACAAATATATAAACCTCTAGGTATCGTATAACATATATCTCAAATGGCATTTAATTTTGAGATGAAGCTGTATTGCAGTCACTAGGCGAAAAATATTCATTATTCTATGCTTATACTGTACAACAGTATTTAATGAGGCAGCTTAATATAAATTCAGAGTGTACAAATACAGAATTTTAAAATATTCTGTAATATTTTGGCACTCAAGCCATATAGTGGCAAAGACTATTGCGTCATTCCACCAAATATGTTTTTAAAAGAAAGTTGTTTCACATGCAGCCAACTATAAGGAGAATTAACGATATATTTGTGAGATAATCAATAAAGCCAACGGAAAACAAAGAAATCAATACCAAACCTGTAACATTATTATGTCCTTTTTTAGTGGCTGTATTGTCAATATTACACAAGAATCACAAGATATGATTTTTAACCCCCGACGAAAAAAAGAGGGGTGTTTAACGTGTCTGTCTGTGTATCTGTCTGTGGTATCGTACCGATTCGAATGCGGTTTTGTTTGTGTCATAGATAATTTCACCCCGAGTGTTCTTAGCCATGTTTCATCAAAATCTGTTTAGCCATTTTTGAGATATTGGACTTTGGAAGGAAAATGTCCGGGGTGTTTCAACTTTTCTAAGTTGTAGTTATATTCCATTGTATGTTAATATTTATCTTTTACAACATAATAGAATAACATATCTTTTACATACCTACCTAAATATAAGCAATTTTTTAAACATTGCTGCGGTCATAAATTTTAAAACTACTTACTATTACGATTCTCAATATAATTTGAGACGTTGGTGCCGTTAAGAAGTCTAAGTCTTCTGGTAGATGTCGCTACACGCCTCCCTAAAGGAGGCGTACGAAGGAACTGATTGAAAGATTTGGAGGCCGAGCCGGATTGTTCCGATAGCTCAGTTGGTTAGTACCGACGGGCCATGAATTCCTGTGGTCGCCGGATCGAATCCGGCAAGAAGCATTAAATTTTTAAATGTTTCCTTTAATTTATAATTCTCGTTAGCAGCGTTACTGCTTAATATAAAATTAATTGCTGCGGTCTTCTAAAAGGGGGCAGTTGTGACATCATCGAAATGAGAGAGCTTGTAATGTTTTCGGTAACAAGACCTCCTTTTTTATGTCAAGTGTTAGAGATCACTCTCTGACTTGGCTGATAATTTGTTAGATCATATCTTATTGACAGGTCTCACACCTTGTAAGTTGTAGAGCGATTGTCTGTGATTTCGGCTTTCTATTGTACCGAAAACCCGGTCGAGTCCGAGAAGAATTCACATCTTAGGTTCCGTTTGTAGATACCTATTTATATTGATAAGAAAACTAGCTTCTGCCCGCGACTCCGTCCGCGTGGAACTCGTTTATATCGCAGCTCCATACAAACTTTTACCCCCCCCCCATTTCACGCCCTTAGGGGAGTGATTTGAGGGATCAAAACTATCCTGTCACTCTCCATCCCTTCAACTATCTCCACTTAAAAAATCACGTCAATTCGTCGCTCTGTTTTGCCGTGAAAGACGGACAAACAAACAAACACATACACTTTCCCATTTATAGTATTAGTAAGTAATTAATAAGTATGGATGTTTTTTGCCTGAATTTCAGAATCAGACAGACTCTAAAACAAGAGTGAGAGAGAGAGTCTGATTGTAGCGGGAGCCAATAATGCACGGCCCAATAATGTACAGCCTGATAATCCGCGTCCACTTTTTGTGGACTCGGATTATTGGGTCGTGCATTATCAGCCCGGACAAAATTGGCTTCCAATTATTGCCCCGGACCAAGTTTGCTCAGGGTGATAATGCACAACCCAATAATGTACAGCCTGATAATCGGCGTCCACTTTATGTGGACGCGGATTATTGGGCCCTGCATTACCAGGGCGGACAAAAATGGCTTGTCATAAGCGAACTCTGTATTAGGTCGCTTAGGTTAGGGTTCACTTGTGTCCCTAAGACTAGAAATAGACACCCCGCGCAGCGGGGTGGCGTCGACTCGCTGGAAATTTTCAGTCCGCATAGATAATGTACAGCCTGATAATCCAAAGCCACAGGGACTCGGATTATTGGGCCGTGCATTATCACCTCGTACAAAATTGGCTTCCAATTATTGCCCCGGACCAAGTTTGCTCAGGGTGATAATGCACGGCCCAATAATGTACAGCCTGATAATCCACGTACAGTATGGACGCGGATTATTGGGCTGTACATTATTTGGCCGTGCATTATCATGGCTGTACATTAACCGGCACCGATTGTAGCTATCTAGCTAGTTAAGTACTGTATTTAAAACTAGTTGCCCGAAAATTGCCTGTAAATCCGGGAAATCGATTGAATCTGCAGGTGAAATATTTTTTGACATCGAATATGTACTAGTTCCGACCAAAGAGCCCCGCTCCAAGGAAGCACTCATTTAAATATAGGCGCGCATTTAAATATAGTAAAGAATCGGTACTGAGTACGCTGAGTGCTTACTGATATCGTACCGCCTCTGCACCGACAAGTTGGTACGCAAGTCATCAACATCCTCCTAGCGTTATTCCCGGTTCTGCCCCTAGAGGAGCCCCAAGTCTGCCTCGACACCTAATCCCAAGAATTGGCATAGGCACTAGTTTACGAAAGCGACTGCCATATGACCTTTCAACCCAAAGGGAAAACTAGACCTTATTGGGATTAGACCGGTTTCCTCACGATGTTTTCCTTCACTGAAAAGCTAACGGTAAATATATTCCGCACATAAGTTCCGATAAACTCATTGGTACGAGCCGGGATTCGAACCCACGACCGCCGCTTGACAGCCGTATGCCTGAGAACCACTAGACTACCCTAGCAACTTAAGGTAAGTAAGTAGCCTGACCTTAATCATAAAACAAAACTCAGTTACCTGCAAGGTACCGAACGTCACCCATCCACCGACAATCAATGAGTATTACAGATGACATTACCTAACACACTTCTTAATTTAGAAACCTTATCAGACTGTTAAAGCGTTCCCGAATTAAAACGTGTCGTAACCCAATGTCGACTCACTTTCATACTCACTTATGTAAATTTGCAAAATTCTTTAAGATCCGCTACGGGCGCGGCTCACAAATAAAAGAGAAAATGTACGTATAAAATATCCTGGTTTACAACTGCTGAAACGCCAAGCAAACATAGTATTTAGCACCAGTTATTAAAGAGCATTATCGCTCACAGATCGAAGAAGATGGACTCAAGTTTTACGTCCACGAAAACAAACTGTGATCAGAATCAGAACGATTTGAACTGTAAAGTTTTGAGGCTAGGGTTCACATTTGACCGATTGGCGTGATAATGTCAATGACAACAAGGTGTTCATGAAAGTGAACGGAAATTGTACCCTAACAACAGACAATAAGGTAAGAAGTAGCTTGGAGTGCTCTCAATGAGAGATTGGCTACAGGTTTTCATACACCGCTCTGCCATATGGGAAACAACATCCCACTTTCTTCGGCTGAGATGTTGAGCCCGCAGTCTCGACCCAAACAGACGACGCGCGGCTGCCTGCCGGCGATTAAAAAATATATTTAAAAAAGTTGAGCGCGCCAAGTGTGTGACATTTGTGGGTGTTTTTTTTTAATAGACAATATTTTGTGTGCCTGGATTTTGGATACTTTTGACTGGGAAAATGGTAAGTCTGTTTGTCTTTGTTTATATTTATTAATATAACAAAGACTTGTAAAGAATTAATGCATTGATTTTTGTAAAATAAATTCAATATACTTAAATATGTTTAAATATACCTACACGGTGCGCTCTTGTTTATCGGAAGCGCCATAGAGCTTGCAGACTTTTTTCTTAAAAAGTCGGTCAAACGCCAGCTTAAGCGGCCTTTAACGATGTCACAGTGACTTAAAGACAGTAATTAAAATGCGATGTGGTGTGCCCGGCCAATGCGATGGTAAACGATGATAATTTAATTAATTAAAAAACGATTTTACTCATTAACGTACCGTTCATTATCCTGGAATTTTACCGGATTTCCTTTTGAAAGCATGTCCAGTTTAATGTAAAGAAAGTATTGACAGCTTCACAAAAAAATGTTTCTTTACATGTAATTTCTACTGTCTTTTAAAAATGTTATCTTGATGGATGGATGATGATGGACAGGATGAAATGTAACACGGGACTTTTTTGAAAATAACTTTAGAATGTAAAGCGATCAGACAAACCCTCGAAATAAGTACAAAATAATAATTAAATATTAGAAATGTTTAATTCTCTTAACTAGACAACTACGGGTCACTGTCGACCCTATCATCTGTTAGGATGGAAATTAGTAATAATTTTCATCAGCTATTAAAAACAAATTTTGCTTGTAATTTGAATGAAAGCAGTTAAAGACCTCGTTCTATTTCACCAATTGTGCTATAGATACACAAAGTGCAGCTGTATTTGCATATTGATATTAGTATTCCGTAATTGCATCACAAAGTGTATGACAAAAAAATACCTACGAGACAATCGATTTGTCCCACGGTACCTCAGCTAAATAAGGCCTGTGTTATCATAATAAGTAGAGAACGTATTAGACATTATAACAAAAATCAATATATTCGTGCTCATCACACAAATATTTGCCATTACCGGGATCTGGAACCCAGAATCGTAAGTTTTCAGGCTGGGTCACTTACAACTGGGCTTCAATTAATTAATTTATGCTGTGAACTCCTAGTAGGTATATCAATGGATAAAATTCCCTTCCGGAAACCCGCATCTAAATCATTCACAACAGTTTTAAACATTTTAAACTCCTAAGGCGGGATCTAAATCGGGATAAAAACAATGCATTGTCCTTCTCCGAGACTCTATCAGTATTGTTGTCTATCAATTGCCAGTCTCTTGGCTTCCTCATATGACTCGACATCAGCTTCATCTTTTATTTGGCTAAAATATGTTATCCTAGGCCTTCCTCTGCCTCTTTTGCCTTCAATTTTACCTTCCAGGATGTTTAGAAAGAAACTGTCGTGCCGTATCAGGTGGCCCACCATCTTGCCTCTCCTATTTCTAATACATCCTGGCAAACATCTTTTCTCATCTACCATCGTTAAAACCTCTTCGTTTGTCATTCTCTCCGTCCAGCTTATCCTTTCCATCCTTCGCCAGCACCACATTAAAGGTACTAACAAAAAAATAGAAAATAAGATTACCTGGCGAATTGGCGGGACGATTTGGCCCCTATATCACCAACTTGACAATTGTAACCTGACACCTGACAATTCGTCATACATTGCTTATTCTAGTTAGAATTTAAGGTGGTCGCTAGGTTACTTGTGGATCCAGCAATGTACGGAGGATTGTCGTTGTCAGGAGTCTAATTCACTAATAAATAAATAAATAAATAAATTAATAAATCCCCACCTCTCACCTCACCTATCACTCTCGCCTCTCGCCTAATGCAACAGACAACATAATGTTACCCCAGGTGACAATTGTCAAGTTGATGAAATAGGGGCCCGGACGCTTTCTGCTTGGTTTGGCGGGAGCATGCCAACGCCGAGTGGAGGAAAAAGGAAGTCTGCCCAGCTGTGGGACACGTAAACAGGCTAAAAAAGAATATACCCGGACACGTGACGATCCCAACGTACGTTATACCTTGTTCTAGATACACACATACACAATTCTATTAGCGCACGTGCTACGTAAATACTAAGTTAATTAACTTTCATACAATGTAGCGAAAGTTCTAATTAGTGGAACTGGTTTTAGATTATAATTCAGCGCGCTATTTTCAAGTTGCGAATTATAATGTATCACTCTAATGACTGTTAATATGGGGCACATTATAAAATTATGCACTTTTCGCCAAGTAACTAGTTTGCCTTATTAAAAAAGTATGCGATGTCGGTATCAAGGTATGACGTCGACTGTAAGTTGTAAGTAAGTACACCTTATGCTTAGGCTACACACATCGCGATAGAATTATCGCGATAAAACTTCGTGTTCGGCCTACGGCGTGCATGGCCACACTGAAATGCCGCAGAGTTTATCGCGAAAATGAACGAAGCTGTCGCTCTGTATTTTATGGCGGTCAACAATTATTTTTTGGCTTAGTGCAAAATAAAAAATAGAAAAAAAGTGATGAAAAGGCGGCAATGGATGATTACTACAAATTCATCCAGCAACAACATTTGACAGTACGTCCGCTACGCACGATGAAGTTAAGCCGACTGAAGTGTGGCCGCGAAAACGAAGTTCATCGCGATAAACCCTTCCCCTTTGATGTGCGCAAATTTACCGACAGCGGGGCGAAGGGTCTGCGGCTTCGGGCGAAGGTCCGAAGTATTCGCAAATATTCGGCTACATACATCGCGATAATGCGAATATTCGCGTTATCGCGATGTGTGTAGAATAAGCATTACAGAATATCGCCCTCGTACTTAGAATAGAACCATCTCGAAGACAAGACTTTTGGCTAAAACCGGCCAAGTGCGTGTTGAGGACACGCGCAGTGTAGGATTCCGTAGTTGCCTGTCTGTATTTGTTACATCGACACGCGCCAAGTAAATAATGCGGTTGCGTCTTTTTTTTTTTGTACGAGAGTTGGCTGTTTCAAGTAAATATTAAGTTGGTCTACTATAACGACTATTACTCGGTAGCCGGTCTATAGCCCTGATAATATGTATGTACTACGTCCACGATTTTTTCACATTCCCAGTAGCAGCCATTTAGCCGGCAAGGGGTAGTGATAGTGACATGACTCTAACAAAAAAAATGGGCTTTAACTTACACAAACGGACTACTAAGTTGAAGAACGCTTTTTAAAACGCTTTTTTAAATATTTTTGAACAAGCTGCCTAACGATACCCCATAACCTCACATCCTGAGTTTAACGAGTAACTTTAAAATAATATATTTAAAAAAAAACCGCCAAGTAAGGTTTCCGTACCATTATCTAAAAAAAAAAAGTTTGTTGTATGGGAGCCCCCCTTAAATATTTATTTTATTTTGTTTTTATTATTTGTTGTTATAGCGGCAACAGAAATGCATAATCTGTGAAAGCTTCAACTGTCTAGCTATCACGGTCTTTGAGTTACAGCCTGGTGACAGACAGACAGACAGACGGACAGCGAAGTCGAAGTCGAAGTTAGTAATAGGGTCCCGTTTTTACCCTTTGGGTACGGAACCCTAAAAACTACTATTTTGTCTACGTCATTGATTTATATACCTATGCCGAATTACAGCTTTCTAGTATTAAGGGTCACTGAGTTAAGCTGCAGACGGACATGGCAAAACCAAGGGTTCCGTTTTTGCTGTTTTGGCTCCGGAACCATGAAAACAGAACTCAAATGTTCAATTGTTTAAGAGCTACGATGTCATGAACAGACACACTATACTTACCCATGTTAGACTTATAACACCATGTTTGCGTTGGGCCGTTGGGGGCTAAAACCAACAGTGCTCAAGGCGTGAGGCATGATTGAGGGTAATGAGTGTCCGTAACGCGCGTTTGACACCCTTTGAGTTGCAAACTTGCAAGCCATAGGCCTTGGTAAAAGTTTATAATTAGGCGGACCATACACTTGTTTACCACCGACATAAAAATTAAAAAAATGCATGGTTGGAAGTTCCGGTGGCGTTTCGTGCGACTTACTGTGACCCGCTAAAGTGATAGTTGCCCGCGCCGGTTTCCATCCGCTCGTGTGCGCAAGCGCACTTGACGTCTAAACGGTGCTAGTGATAAACAATTAGTTTCTATTTGTCGCGGTTGAGTAAAATATATGTACGATTCAGCTATGAGGCTTGTGAGGACTGGATGGAGACAAATTAGCTATTTGTTATGTATACTTTCGTTAAACCTATTTACACTGGATGTGAAAAAAATGGCGGCAATCCGTGCAAGGTATTCATTGGTCGCATTGTGACTAAAATTCATTACATTACACCACAGTTTTTTTTGCACCCTGTATAGAAAACTTTTAACTTTAGTTCGCATAATTTGGAGTCCTAGATTAAATTCTTAATCCATTTTTATCAATCAATCAATCCTAAGTAATCATAATCGATAGAAATCATCACAACGAGTCGCATTTAAAACTAGTGAAAATGCCTTTTAAATGAAAAAATAAGGATTAAGAATCTAACGATATCTCTCGCCTTGAAATTCATCAAGCCATTTCTGCAGAGCGTGCTAAAATATACATACATACATACGAAACGGACATACATTTATGTACATGTGTTCCGTCGTGTTATTACACCTCGACATCGTACTTAAATGCGCAACAAAGGTGATATTGCGAAAAATGACATTGACGTGTGTTTCGGCGGGAAATTGCATTCATGCCATAGACAATTTTCGCCTATTCTTCCCACATACAATTGAAGATACCCCTTTTGTTGTTTTGTCCATCTCTAATCTAATATAATGGCTTGATAATGGCTCCATTGAAATGTTTAACAATGATATTATTATTTTAATATGTCCTGTCGATTTCATCGCTGAAAAACAACAGTCGATGGTTGCAAAACTAAGTATTTATGCTGGTTTGTCCAACCGTCACATCAGTTCGTTCGTTTAGTTTGTTTTGTTTATCTCATGGTGATACACACTGAGCAAACGAACGACCAACGAACGCGAAGCATTTATGTGACAGCTATTTGCTAGAGTGAGATAAAAAAAAAACAAAAACAAAATTTATATAGCCGTTCGTTGGCTTGGTGTGTACGCACCTTCACAGACTGGCGCGGTCAATAGTATAAGGGTAAGGCCGCGAATTTTGACCAATTTGGACGTTTCAAATTTAACATGCTCATAAAAAAAAATTGGTAACACCGAGAGGTTTCAATTTTTTTTTATTAAATCAAGCGATAAAAACTGTCATGAACGCAAGTGACATAATTGATTTAAATCCTTTCAAATAAATAATAAAAATATATTTCCGTCCAAAACGTAACGAAAGTTGATATTTTTTTCGACCCTGTGTACTTAAAGCCCTGTTATTTTCACGATTTTCAACTTCTCATGATCATGCTTTTGTTTACATAAAATTTTATGATATGGCGATAGTTCTACCGATTGCTAAACATTTTTATTTAAATAATTTACTTGTTTTATCTTGCATTCTTTTATGGGACCACAATTCCATGTTTTCGTTACGATTACTTACGTGATGCTTTATACAGCTAGATTTATAGCCGATTGTGGTAGAAATTCGTTTTTGTGCACTGGCAACTCATATTCTAGTAGGGCGACAGCAGACAGAAAACCTTAACTCCTCAGTTTGTTCATAAATCGCGGACGAAAGTGACGAGGACAAAGTTTTTTTAAATACCGCTAATAGTGCTTGTGTGATTTAAAGGGTAAGTAGTGATTATTTTTAAGCGGTAATTTTTCATACGATAGGTTAATGTCATTCACGCAGGTGACATGTATTACTATATTCAAAATATCGTTATTTCACCATGATAATCAATATTTTTTCAAAAATACGTTACACTTTCGTTACGAATACGTTGCATTTTTACAAAATGCAACGTATTCTTTGTGTAACGTGACGAAAACATGTGGTAAAGGGAAGTGCACACAGATAAATACGAACTAAAATGAGTTTTTATTTTATTTCCAATGACAAATACAGTAAGTATTAATTTTA
Organism: Epinotia demarniana; assembly: GCA_945867215.1. Taxonomy (NCBI): domain Eukaryota; kingdom Metazoa; phylum Arthropoda; class Insecta; order Lepidoptera; family Tortricidae; genus Epinotia; species Epinotia demarniana. The sequence goes on along the minus strand of OX244284.1, from coordinate 2,420,960 downwards.
AATTGTAGGTATGTACAGTAGGTACAGGGATCAGCTAGCACGAGAGAATTGACCAATCCATCTATTATCCATATCCATACTAATCCATACTAATATCCATGCTAATATTATAAATGCGAAAGTGTGTCTGTCTGTCTGTCTGTTACCGCTTCACGCCCAAACCGCAGAACCGATTTAGGTGAAATTTGATATAGAGATAGTTTGAGTCCCGGGGAAGGACGTAGGATAGTTTTTATCAACGAAATCATCCCCTAAGGGAGTGAAATGGGGGGGGGGGTGAAAATTTGTATGGAGCTGCGATATAAACAAATAAACAAATTTCATTTCATTTCATTTCATTTTATAAACGAGTTCCACACGGACGGAGTCGTGGGCAGAAGCTAGTATTATTATAAATGCGAAAGTGTTGTCTGTCTGTTACCTCTTCACGCTTAAACCAGTGAACCGATTTAGATGAAATTTTAGAAGCACAATAAAATAGTTTTTATCCCAAAAATCATCCCCTAAGGAGGTGTGTGAAATATAGGGTGAAAATTTGTATGGAGCTACGATATAAACGAGTTCCACGCGGACGGAGTCGCAGGCAGAGCTTCTGCGTGGCTTCTGCCCTGAACTCCGTCCGCGTGGAAGTATTTAATCGAACGAGCGAGCGAAGCGAACAAAGTTCTATGCTTCAGGTTGGGCCAAAAATCGTTATGTCCAGTATCTGCCCCGTGTCCATCATCCGTCTGTCCGTCTGTTTTCCTCTATCGCATTTCCCAATCGATTGTCGTGAAGTTTTGTGAGCAGAGGTTTTCATTATAGATTTTTTTGTCGAGTAACTTTTTGAAAATGAAAACCTATTGATAAATATTTAGTAATTTTTTTTTAAAGCATATACTTAATTAAAAAAAATGCTGCCGTGAAAATACTTTATTTTTAAGTATTTTTTTTTGAACATTAACAGGTGTGATCTAAGCTTAACAACGACTTATGTTACGTTTTATAGTAACGTCACGTATTTTTTTTATATTAGTTCTATGTCACATTGGTCAAAATTCGCGGCCTTACCCATAAACTTGTCATTAGCTGTCAAACTATCCGAATGAATCGTTTTGGTGCATAGAAGTGTATCATTTTGGGACCCAGTTTTCTAATGCTAGCATTATAAAGACGTAAAGTAAGGTTATAGCTTAGCAGTTTGAGTACGAGAGGCGCTTTCCTATACTTACAGTATTTCGCATATATTGTCGGCTGCGAGCGCAGTGCTACAAAAGTACGAAACCTTTGGCAGGGTATGTGTTAGTTGTAGGGGCTAATCTCCGGAACCGCTCATCCGTTCCAAAACTTCTTTCTCCAGTATATACGAGTAGGATGGACCTTAGGGATAGATATCCATACTAATCTTATAAATGGGAAAGTGTATGGGTGTTTGTTTGTCCGTCTTTCACAGCAAAACGGAGCGACGAATTGAACGGATGGAGAGTGACATAGGATAGTTTTATCCCCGAAATCATTCCCTAAGGGGGTGAAATGGGGGGTAAAAGTTTGTATGGAGCTGCGATATAAATGAGTTCCACGCGGACGGAGTCGCGGGCAGAAGCTATTAGGCTATAGATATTTTAACCCGTGGCTCCCCCTGGGTTATCTATACTACGCAGGGCGAGTCGCGTGGGTAAGCTAGTCATTTATAAGATACTTTCGAGGCTGACTTGACAAGTGGAGGTGAGAACCAAATTAAAACGTCGCCATTGTGTCCCAAACTTTATGTAAATTGAAGTCTTAAGTATGGCTAGATTGCTAAATTTCGCTTTTGTAGTTATAATAACAGTTTTCTAATCTACATTAACTGTAAAGAGGAAAGATTTTATTGTTCGTTTGTTTATATTGAATAGGCTCCGAAACTACTGGACCGATATAGGCCCTATATTCATCAGGGATAATGTCGGCTTCTAAAAGAATTTTTCAATATAGGCTACTTTTTACCGCGGGAAAATGCTTTATTCCTACGATGCCGGGCCCGGCTAGTTAAGTATTAAAGAGGAATGAATAATGTACATTTTAGCAAGCCCTGTGCAGTGTCTGCTTATATAATTTACTTTAAAAACAAAGTTTTAACCGACTTCAATTTAGTACTCCGCCAAGCCACTTGAACATTTCCTATTTTTTTTTACAGTTTACCACATGAACGGATTTCCGATAGCAAATGCGTTGATTACTATAGAAAAAAACCAAATCGCTGTATGTGGGCCGATAATATTTGAGGACTTCCATCGATTCCCCAAGATCATTACCAATGGCACTTCATTAGTTCCTATTTCAACGGAATCTTATCAGAACCTGTGACGTACTTTTTCACTTTTAAGTACATCAATGAGGAATTCGATAAGTCATCTGTTGTCTTCATCATCAATTCCTCGCCACCAAATTTATGGTTCCGGATGTAAATACACGAGTTATAACAGAAAATTCCAAAATCACTACACGCGTGCCTAATAAAATTGAGGAGTCCTTTCAATTCCTCATGGATCCCATCATCTAACTGAATTTTGAAAAAAATGGGACCCACCTGGAAGTATATACATAAAAACAAAAAACCTGACCTAATACCATAAACAACCTAATTAATTTGGGCGGTAAATGATTTATTTACCGCACTCATACTAAATCAGATGCAGGAATAGTACATTGTTTAACGAGGGGCGTAAGTGGAATATTGCGAACAAGAGTCTATCAGAAGCCCGACGCCGAAGGCGGAGGGCTTTTGATGACTCGAGTTTGCAATATTCTTACGCCCGTGTTATACACAATGTTTTTGATCACATTTGCGAGGAAATAAATACTTTTGGGATGAAATTAATAAAAATCGTAATAAAACCTGCAACATGTCAGTCGTCCATTTTGTTGAATTTGACGTGAGGCGCGTATGGCAAAGACCCTTCGGTATACAGCCACGATTTGAAAATACTTAAAAACATTATACATTCGAGCAAGTGTGATGAAAAATACATTTGTAATAAATACTAAACATTAAATTGCAGACAAATTTAATATAAAGATATGTTTTATACATATAAGTTAGTTGTAGCAAACTTTTGAAGATATTAAATACACCTTGGCTGATTGGAAACATCCTCAGTCCGAAGTGAAGTATGAGTGGGTTCTATAGGTATTTTAAAACTAAACTTAACAGCCCGTGGGAGGTAAAACGGCTGTAACTGCTCTTTACGCTCGCAAGTAATAACGCCATTGACGAGCAAGTGTGATGAAAATGAAAAAAGTGAAACGATTATATAACTAACACATATGGATCCAAAAACCTGAAATAAATATTAAATTGAATTGAACAAGGACAAGATTGAAATATCCCTTTGTGTCACACTTATTGAAATTTGTATAAAATCATCTCGCTCGGTCGTAGTATTATTATTACCATCGCTTTTATGTAGAAATCTATACTTTAATTGAATTGTGTCTCCATTCCTAATCCTACAATTTAAAAAGACGCACTGTTTTTTTTTTATTATTGTACATATATTCGATTCACTGAAAAGCATGCCATAAATATGTAGAGTGGGAATGTCATTATGAGTTTTATAGAATAAAGTATCATTATGGATGGTGCATAATGAAACTGATGTAATTGTGGTGTCTTATAAGGCGAAAAATGTATAATACAAACATTTGTACGTTCTACTGTGTAGACAAGTAAAGTCCATTACTATTCAATTTATAGCAACCACATATGACGCTGCATATGACGCGAAATATTATTTCTCATAATTCAATTTGAAATAATACAGCCGGAACTTGCGGTTTTGTCATAACTTGTGCAGTATGGCAGGTACATTCGTTTTTAGGGTTCCGTATCTACAAAATACCTGAGTACAAAATTGTTTCTTCTTATTTTTTCTTTTGAATATAATATATTAATTAAATGGCTCTGTGAACTGTTAAACTTGCATGGCATTAAAAAGAAGACTGAATCGACATAAATCATCTTTATATTTATTGAGTCCGCGAGAACCGGTTCAGACCCCGCATCACGCGATAAGTGACAAAATAGACGCCCTATCTTGTCACTTATCGCGTGATAAGGCGAACAGTGACAGAAACGCGACCTGTAGAGGAAAACGGCCGGAAATCTAAATTTTATGCCGCATCAGTTTTTGAACTTTAAAAAAAAAGTTTACCAAGCCACTTGATTATATTGTATCACGCTTATTCGCGTTTAACCGGCTTCGATCAAAATGTGTGGTCACCAGACACCGTTAACTGCGATCGAAATCCATTGAAATGACGTATGACAACCTGTTAGGGATGGCGATGGTTCTAAATTAATGAACTAAAATATCATGTACTAAAATAATACAAATAATAATAACTGAACAGAATCTGAATCTCAGTTTAATGTTATTATTACAGTTAAATGTTAAATTTTTGTATTGTATTTACAATTTTTATCCAAAACTCTCCAAATTTTTCACTTGGGATAGTGAGTAATAATTTTCGCATATTCGATGGCGAAACAACGCAAACAATACAATCAGCATCGCTATTTTCTGAAAAAAAAATTACTTCATTGATTGTAAGCCCGCAAACCGAAGATTTTTATCGAGACCGAAAAATATTACTTCGTTTCTGACAAACAAAATAATTAAAAGAAATATATATGTCGGGTGCCAAATGAATGAAATAATACAGTCCTTTTATGTGCAGTATTTTCTGATTAGCGGCCTATTTTGATGACTGTCATGTTGCATTGCGTATATAAATGTATGAGTAGCATAACTGACGATTCGAAAGTGCTTGTTGCTAAGCCTACTCAATAAATAATTTTTGACTTTGACTTGACTTAGTAACAACCCTAGTACTTCAATGGATTTCGATCGCAGTTTACGTTGTCCGGTGGTCACCTGTCCTACATTTTCAAGACGCAACCATTTCGTAACAATCGGAACTCTGCGGTTACCCTCTTCTCCGGATAAGCACCTCTGCAGGTCGATCACGCAACGTATTGTACGCACGTTAGGTAGATCTAACTGTCAATTTTTATTTGAAAAAATGACAGTTGGATTTTACCAACGCGCGTTCGAAAGGTTACGTGACCCCTCCGATCTTTAACCCTTCGTACGGCTACTGCATTTGGTGCGACAGAATCGGTATGCGGTTTTTTGTATTTTACCGAAAGCTCACTGCTGTCGCCTGGTTCTTAGTTTAAACATAATTTCATTGATCGCACACCGTTATACGAATTTCAATTTTACATTTTTCTAATATAATTGCTCAACGAAATACGTAATTCCATTGCAAAATATGAACTGTTTTGTAAAAACTTAACTTTCATTCAAGTATTTTTAATTTAATTTAGTTAATGTTACAGTTATCATCTTGTATATACTTTAGAAAATAAATGTTTTAATAGGTAAATAATAAATATGTTTTTTTACTTAATCCTGAATTTTTGCCTTTTGTATAATTTTATTATCATTCAGAGTGTAACAGAAATGGGATGTTAACCGATAAAAGGCTTAACAGGTATCGTGATCTGATAAAAAAAAAGAATTTATTTCCACGCAATTTTTTTAACGGTTGTAGGGAGCAGGTAGCCCAAGTCGGCCAACGCTCCATACAAAGGTAAAAAAAATCGCGTAAAAAAGAAAAACCTCTTAGATTTTTCTTATCAGAACACGATGCCTAGGTACCTGTTTTGCCCTTAATCGTTTGATACACTCTGTATATTATTATTTCCAAAATTTGATGATCAATTCGATAACAAACATAGGAACTAAAATAGTTATCATTTTAAATGTTCAGTTATGTGGTACGTTAACAAACCCTATCTCACTCTGTGATTATCTATATTGCAAAAAAATACAGCTAACGTCATCATTTAGGCTGTGGACATTCTGTATCTTTAGGTACTATTTTATTATATGCTATATCTCATAAAATTTCACTTAAACAACTATTCTGTATATACCGACTCTGTATTTGATTGTGAATGGATGAAATATAACATAAGATAAGATCTGTCGACGGACCCGGAAGTTTCGAAACGACTTATGCGAGAAAGGCTCCCAACCGGTTGTCTATGGCACGGTTTAAACATCACACGCAGTATAGAGATTCGATTTTAATTTACTGTTTGAAGTTTAATTGGTATTTAGGTCGGGGATTTGGACTTTGCAAGATTTAACAGTTATATAACCCTGTTATGATGGCGGTTACATTGATTTGATACATTCTCATGCTCTAAAATTGCCTTTTTATGCTGTGTGTAGGCGACATAAAGTCGCTTTTTATGCTCTCGTGCCTGAAGTAAAATCTTCGTCCAAGACCAAGGCAATCGGTCCAACAGCCACACGAGCAACTTAAACTTCATAGAATAAACAAATTATAGTTTTCATTTCCTCGCAGTCGAAGTGAAAAGTAGAGTGTACAATTCGTCCATAAAACCCATTTTACACTCGATTATATCCATAAACAATCTGCTATTTCACTTCTCGTACTCAAAAAGTGTGTCATATTAGGCTTAGATAGCGGGGCTAAAGTAGTACATTTAGCCCCTAGGGAAAATATGTAAACATATTCATGATTTTAAAACATAATAATTTGACCAATCAGCGCAAAACACTTCAACGTATTAAATCCATCAATCACAACTATTTGAAAATCCATTTGTATTTATTATAGTAGAACTTATTTTCTCTTTGTAAATAACTGTGTTTTTCTATTTTTGTTTTTTCTCCAATGAAGAAAAGAAAACACAATAAAATATAGGGCACTTAAATCTAGATGACTCATGGTTATTAATAAACCAGTCCACGTGATAATTTCAACGTTATCTGTAAAACCTGACCTACCAGAGTTTTAATCTCACAACTCTTTATAAATGATGCAAGTCAGACATGTTTTTTTTTAAATCCAAGTCATTATACTGTATCACAACCGTGTCTACGGCAACTTGTCTATGGTCTATGAGCAGTTCCCACCAGTTCATTGTGAAGGTCGGTCGAGACTCGATCCATACATTACTGATCCCACTTTACAGAGGCGAAAGTATATATAGAGGTCTTTGTCGTCGTTCACTTGTTCCGTGGAAACTATGAACCTGCGATTACACAGGACAAGCTATGTTATTTTTTGTATATAGCTATAGGTAATTAGTTAAGGGCCCCTTCGGGGCCCAACTTAGAAAGATGGGAGGGAAAAAAAAGTCAAGCTATGGTTTAGTGATAGTAGATTGTATGTCAAGGGAGCAAAATCACATATTTACTGCGAGGGCGGTATATTGATCTCTACAACAGAATCTCTTGGGCGTAACGTGGGGTTTAAGTGTTTAAATAAATAAATATAAGGGGACAATCTTACACAAATCGACCTAGTCCCATAGTAAGCTCAGTAAGGCTTGTGTTATGGGTACTAGACGTCGATAAGTATATATAATAGATATAAATACTTAAATACATAGAAACCATCCATGACTCTGAAACAAATATTCATGCTCATCACACAAATTTTTGCCCTTACCGGGATTCGAACCCAGGACCTCTTGCTTCATAGGCAGGGTCACTACCAACTAGGCTAAATCGATCGTCAAATAAATGGGTCGGTTTACGGTCAAGACGCAAATCATTTTGCTAGCGGGTGTCAGATATCAAATCACTCAAGGGTAACATAACAATACCTAACACGACGACCGAGCGAGATGGTAGTATACAAATCTTACGTGTGACAGAAAGGGATATATCATTACTTGACCTTATCATAGTTCTATTTTTTGTTATTTTCCGCAACTTCAGCATGAGGTTGCGGCAAATAAACTCTTACCCGCCCAAATTAGGTCGTTTCTTTACGGCAAGTAAGGCCTACAACACACTGCGTGGCCTGCGTTGGCGGACAATATAAATTTTGACAGCGGCGGACAAGTTTACTATTGTCCGCCGCGGCCAGGCCGCGCCAGTCTGTGACAGGCCTAAAGTAAAATCTAAGCTAAAAGTTAAGTATGTCATCTTACTTGACGTAAGGAGAATGTGTCAAACCTCTCTTCACTCAGGTGGAATAGAATAGAATAGAATAGAATAAAATATCATTGTTAAGACGGGCATAGCACTGCCGCTGCATACCGGCGCTGCGGCGTGCGGAGCGACCGTTCGCAACGTTGTATGTACACTGCACCGCACCGTCCGGCGAAACTAGTCCGCGGCTCCGCTGCGATGTACCACTGTGCACTGTGATGACCGCCTAATTGCGTGTCATGGGGTGTATACATGTCATGGTTTGTCAGCCCCAATTTATCAGAAGCTGACTAATTGCCACCGTCTGGAGGCATGTTGCGCTGCTGATCCAACTGTCAAACGAGTTGTACTGAGAAATTGCATGCACATGTGGTCGGATTGTAACATCTGTACGCTACACCCAATTATGACTTCGACATGTTGTACTGACAAATTGGTGTAAAATCACATAATCGGTATGCCCCATCACATTACAGATTAGAAATGATGGAAGCAATAAAATAGGCATACGAGTGACGCCCTGCAAGGGCACTGAAAAGTTGAGATGAAAAACCTGCTCTGCAGCCGCACTTTTGGCGGCCAACACTGACACACTGACCAAATCATTGATTGGTTCCGAGAGAAATCGAACCAGATCTGAGGCGGAAATTAATCGCCACCGTATTCGACATGCCAAACACTTTAACGCATATCGATGACGATATGATACGGCAATGACTGCACTATTAGTGGGTTGGTCTATTTGGTTCGCCGCTTTCCCGTCTGATTCGCGTTCGTATATGTTTTCCGTGCTTATTAGTTAGTTTTACTGGGCTCTTTTCCGCAAGTCGACATCCAGTGTGCCTATTTTGCGTGAAATGGGGTAGCGCTACTCTAACCACCCCAGCTCCTCCAGAAAGTTGGTGAGTGCCTTTATGTTTTTGATTGCGTCCCGAAGTGTGTCTGGAGACCCTAGGTGCTTTTTCCTTTATACTTCTACCGGCTTGCAGTCCTATGTTTGGTCGTTTCTTCCGCCTCCATGCACGCTCTGCACATGGGGCTGTCCGTGATACCTATGTTGTAGAGGTGTCTGTTCAGGGTGTTGTGTCCTGTTTTTACTCCTACTATCTTGCGTGGTTGGTTTCTATGTGTCCTCAGTAGTGCGGTTGTGAGTTTGTTGTTGCGTTTTGCCAGAATCTCTTTGGTCTGTCTGCATGTGTCGATCCCCTCCCAGTGTCTTTGGTGTAGGTTTTTGGTGTATAGCTCCAGTTGATTGTATATGTAGCTTTGTGGCAGGGGCAAGATTGGTTCGGGTCCGTATTCCGTTGTTTCTGAGCCTTCTCTTCTCTTTCCGTGCTCATTCTGACACGGTAGATTTGTGCGTGGCAGCGAGTGCGAAAGAGATGCATGATAACGTTGTGTTTATTTATACTTTATTGCACAAACAAAAAATACATAAGGCGGACTTAATGCCTTAAGGCAACCTTAGTTATGTCCACAGTATTCGACCCTTACGAGCAAGCTTTACGCACGACATAACTGCGATCGCTATAATCATGCTAGACAGGTGAAGAGATAAACCGTGTAGACTCTAGCAATAAATAGATCTAAGGTCTCTCCCGCCGGTTGTAAAAGGTTACTCCCTTGAGTAACCTTAGGGTAGAAGGGGTTACTGCCGCTGGTATGTGTTTGTGGAGCAGCTTTTGGCTTTGATCCCAAGAGAACGCGACAAGGATGCCCAGAACGAGCCCCCAGGGCAGGGCAGGCGTGGCTCTAGTGCGTTCAACCTGAGATCAAAGAGTTCTCCGAGATCCCAAGAGACGGCGACAAGGATACCTAGAACGAGACAGCTGAGGCAACGCGCCAGGAGGGTTCTAGTGCGTTCAATCTGAGATCAAAGAGTCCTCCGAATCACTTAACGCAGATGGCGGCTCCCCGAGAGCTGCAAACGCTGTTCCCCTTGGAAACAAGTGAAATCAAAAGATTGAGTTGATATTTAGTTGTAAATATCACCTGATGGGACATATTTGTCAGAATTAGGACACTTGGAAACCTGGGAACCTGTTAATTCAAAAGTGTTAAGTCCCCAATCTTCTACTAGTCCTCCTCATCCATGAGAAATGGATATAATATTATCATCTTTATCAATCATCATCATATCAGGCGAAAGACGTCCACTGCTGGACATAGGCCTGCCCCAAAGAGTGCCACAATGACCGGCCCTGCGCCACCCGCATCCAGCGGACTCCCGCGACGTTTACCAGGTCATCAGTCCACCTTGTGGTGTCTACCCACGCTGCGCTTGCCGGCAATCGGGAACCTTTCCCGCTTACGGCCATCGGTTCTACGTGCCTTAAGTTTAGCGATTCGGATTATCACCGTACTCCCATAGATATCTAAAACCCTTAAATATTAATAATCTGTTAGCTGTTTCATTGAGTAAACAACAAACCGAACGAGGTTTTCCTTCCGAAAATCCATTTCTCTGGCTTTCGTAATTTAATTTCTTCAAAACTAAATATTCTAAACAAATAGCACAAACTTACCTAAACTACTTATGTCACAACTTAGCTAATTGACCAACTGTTGTTTTCTTAAACTGTTAACCAGCGGCGTGTTTAAAAGCTGAATGAGCATGACTATTTGTTTTCGCCGATCATGACTAATGATTTGCAGTAATGACGCACGAACAAAGATGGTAGAAAGTAACACAGGTTATGTAATTATTTGAGTGAGCTAAAACCGACATACGTCATTTTTGTTATACTATATTTATTCGCTACTGCTATTCTGCTACTAACTGGCTGTTTTTTTTACAAGCTTTTATTATTTAGTTTCATCTTTCCCGTTATCTGTCGGTCTGTAATGATTGAGCTGAAATTTTGCATGCATGCATAAATCAGATGACAATGCAATATTATTATGACATAGAGCTGACCTGCGATGATGGAGCTGGAAGGTGGCCATAGGAAGTAGGAACTGTGCCTTTATCATGAAAACAGTGTGTAATTATGGCGTTCAACCCCAAACACATTCACGTACATCGAAAGTTGTTAAATATGGATATGCCTACAATAGTTATGTCATGGCATGCTAAGCACTTGTTTGCTATTGCATATATTTGCATTTACGTCACTAAAAGAAGAGAAAACCAATATGTGACCCCAAAAATAATTGCGTGATAAATAAACAATTAACGAGCCATAGTGAAACGAATGCTGATAAAACTATGCGTTAAGCAATTATAGGTACCAATGGTACACATTCCAATAATTAACACTGCATGTTGTACCTGTAATATCTCATTTGTATTAATAATACGGACCCGATTCTACAGTCGCCTCTAAACTTCCTAATTTTATTTATTCTATGAGTGCTGTCATAATCAAATGACAGCGTGAATTTGAATCTGACGTTTCTTATTTTAGGCGGTCTATACAACTTACTTAGCCTAAATGCTATTCTAAACATGTCGTTTTTAATCTGCCATCTAAATTATGTCTAAAAATTAGACAATTTAGTTTTAGGCTAGTTAAGCCATGTGCACGTAGAATCGGGTCCATTGTCAACTACATCAATCTTTAAATAAATAAATGCTGTAAAAAGTACCTAGTAGACTACCTAGTGTAAAGTCGAGTTCTCCAATATCCACAAAGACAACCTTTCAAAAATATCTATACAGAGACTATTGTTACTGACATAAAACACATGCGTGGATATTTTTGAAAGGTTGTCTGTATTTATAGATATTGGAGAGCTCGTCTGTACGATGTTCTGGGTTGTCCCTTTGTCCCATGTTACCCTAGTTGAGTGCAAGAAGCTTTAAAAGGATTTCAAGAAATGTTGCTCAGTTACATACTGATAAATAAAACACGACACAACTAAAGTGCACGTCGATATAATTTGCTAACTATGTAAACAAACTGCCATATTGAAATTATCTTTCACTATGGCGGTTTGTTAACATAGTTAGCAAATCTATTGACGGCTACTTTACCTATAAAATATTTTTTTAGACTTGGCAATCGCACAATAATACAACATAGTTTTAGGTATGCAAAAATACATAAATGCAGTAAAGTGTGATTGCCAAGTTGCAGAATTTTATTTAGCTACTAAATAAAGATTAATAATAATGCCTGGACTTGGCTCTACGAAATATCTCACAACTTGTTACGGTGGAAGAGTTTCGAGACTTGGCCTCTTTTTTACATGGAATGTTTTATGGGTTACTAGATATGTACACTACGGAGACTGGATATAGAATAGAAAAGAATAACCTTTATTCATGTCATCAACATATACCTACATGCACATAAATGACACATGTATGCACAAGATAAAAAACAACATTGCCATGAAACGGTTCCATGCTGCGGCTTTAAATTGGATTGGATTGGAATTTATTACTGGAATAAACTAATTAGAAAATAACTGCAGACTTTAATACTAGACGAGATATGTTAGATTATATTAACACTGAAGACTTTATTCTGGATTTGACTTATGTATTAATCTGGAAACTGAAGACTTAATAACCAGATTGAACAATTTGGACAAGAAGATGAAATGAAATGTGCAATTGTGCATTCTACTGAAGACGTGGCAGTATGGCTTCTGGTCCTTAGCCTGTCATAATGGACGAAAAAAAAAAAAGTTCCATGCTGCCTAATATCTATTTCAGACACAGAACAGAGATGAGTCATCTGACAGATGACAGCTGTCAGCGGACTTCCAATCTGAAATGGATGGTAGTGGATACCTAACATATTCTTCGTGACATCTATCTGGCCGCCATCTTGGAATATTAGATAGTATTAGTGCCCGCCACAGCCTAAGCAAGGCCTCTCACAGACCGGCATCGGCACGGCCTGGCCGCGGCGGACAATAGTAAATTTGTCCGCTGCTGTCAAATTTTCTATTGTCCGCCACCGCAGGCCGCGCCAGTGTGTTGCAGGCCCAAAGTGATGGACTCACATGAATACCAAGCGGAAACGTAAGCTTGGTTGACATTTTATCACTTATCGCTGTGGATAAGGGCCTGGTTACACATTGATTAGTGATTGATTAGTGCAATCAAAGTGTGAATCGGCCATAAGACGTCCGTCACTTTCTGACAAGTATGCGAGTGCAAGAGTGACGTATCCACAACGATAAGTGATAAAATGGCATCCTTATGCTACGCGCGTAGGATGTGTATGCTCTGTACCTACTACACCCATCTCTATTATTAATGGTACATTTGTCACCCATTTCCCATCTTGTCCAGCCTCTTCTCTCGCACCTACTCTATGCTCGTCCACTTAAACATCGACCTAAACTTTCACCTTCAACTTTCACGCCCCCTGTTTGATTTGCTACGGTCACGCCAATTATTTGACATTCAATGACCAATGACGTGTGACATTGCGTAACGTGTGGAATGTGTGGAAAGTCGAATATTGTTTTAGTGTTATGGAAGTTTTAAGTGGAAAATTGTTCGGACGGAAGACTGAAGTCGTTTGGTGCGTAAATTGCTCAGCCGCGATCGATAGGCCGTTTCAAGTTTCAATATACATTTCACATGTTTAAATGTATGTAGTGTTGCGGTATTTTAGTAAACCAGCATAGTATTGACTAGTGGTCAGTCGTAATATAGTCAAGGATTGGATTGTCCTAAAGCGCGTTCGAAACATTACGTCATCCTTGTCATATTGGTCATTTGCTCTCAAATTTAGTATTGACCGCCGCTGCGGGCCGCGCCAGTGTGATTCAAGCCTGGTAAAGTGTGTAAATGCATGGGCTACTCTGTGCCGCAACATTTACTTTTTGTAAAGTAAGCTAAGTAGTAGTAGTAGCTTTTGTAGTGTAAGCTTCCGTGAAAGCACACAATGACCCGTGACCTCTGTACCATTGCATCTCCGGCTGTCGACTCATACAAATTAGACACAGATTTTTATCACAAAGTGATAAATGATTCAAGCTTACGGCGGCCCAGCTCGGCCATCAGAAGGTGACGCAAGAGGTCTCTGGATTTTCGCAATATCCGTCTCTCTCTTATTAGAAAAAAAGAGACGTATAGCACGAGAAAGGAGAGAGATCACGCGCCGCCTTGCAATAGCCGTGCTGTGGCTGAACAATTTTACAAGTCCAAATTGACTAGGTACTTGACCATTTTTTTTACGGTACCTTTGAAATAGTTTTTTGAGTGCATCAAATGTTTGTATGGGACTAGCTATAATAAGAGCACGTAAAAAGGCAAAAAACAGCACGTCTATCAGCCGCGACATAATATATACTCTCGATTTTTCTCGCACTATACCTCTTGTTCTAAGTGTTCTAATAAGAGAGAGATGTTAAAGTGCGAGAAAAATCGAGAGCACTCGAGCGCCGTCTTGTGGCGGATCCTCGCGACAAAACGACTCATACCAATTCTCATAGTATGCCGTTACAGCATTATCCTCGCCGTACAAACTCCAACATATAACTGACCATCCTGTTTTTATATTGAACCTTATCACAATGCTTATAAAGTGCACGGGTGGTCAGTTAACTGTGTTAGCTATAGTGCAAACCGCGTTGTATGGTAAATCACGTGTAATAATACCCCAGGAAAATTACGTTCTTTTTTCAAACATTAATTTATAACTGCGTTTTTTTTTGTTTGTTTAATTTTCAAATGTTTTTCTAAGATGCCTTATCCAAGAATCCACCAAAATTTCCATCGGGAAGTAAATATATAATAATAAATGACACATCCATTATGTTTTTTGTGTGATTTATTTATTATTCTTGAAGAGCTCCTGTAAATTAACCAAAACAAAAATTCAAATATCTATTAATATTTTTCCTCTTTTTTCAGGAATTGGTTAAATATCGATTTTTTTGATGACTAATATTTTGGTGGATTATGAGTCTACGTAATTACTAAAATGACAATACATCAGTTACACACAAAAAAGCTGCTGTTATGAATTATTTCCAAGTTTCCATTTTTTTCCATACTAATGAAATAAAGTGCTTAGGCTATAATGCGTTTATTTAGGTACATAGTTTTTGTAATAGTAGATTGTTTGACAGGGGTCTAAAATAAGCCATATTACCACGAGATGGTTATTTTCCCGGGCGAAGTGAGGGAAAATTGTTCGAGGGGTAATATGGCTTTTAGACCAGAGATACACTCTACTTTTCACTTCTACTACGAGAAAATAGAAAAAAAAAACAAAGATTATCCATCCAAAATCAACAATAAATTCCACGGCGGCGAAGGGATTGTTCAACTTGGCCTTTGGCGGCATGATTTTTTTAATAAACTGCTTTGCCACAGATTCAAAATATTGACACCACTAATTAAACGCCACTGAAAAGCGCGTCCAAACGCGCGTATAAGTGCGTCCAAACGGCCGAGCGCGGCGGACAGCATACGGTGAATATGATAAAGCCAGATAGACTGCAGTCTATCCCGCTCAATCTCATAGCTTATGCCATGTATGCAGCGCATCACGCTTGAACGTTTGGACGCGGTCATAAACGGCCAAAGTCGTTTATTTTATTTAATGATTGTGAATTCGGGAATAAGAAACGCCTAATATTTGAAATTTATTCTGTTTCCTGATTGGTTAATTTAAATATATATCTGTATTCTGATTAGTTGATAGCAAATACAAATGTTATTTTAAACAGTTGTGATTGGTGGATTTAAAACGTTGAGGTGGTTTAATTGGTCATATTAAAATGTTTTAAAATCATAAATATGTTTACATATTTTCCCTAGGGTCTAAAATGTACTACTTTAGCCCCGCTATCTAAGCCTAAAGTCTTCCTAAAGTGCATTCATCCTTACTTGTCTTATTTGGTAAACAACATTCTAACCTCAAAATGCATCTTTTTAGGATAGAATAGCTATTTTGTGAGTATATTAGATCATGCCGAGACGACTTCTCGGACATCACTTCACGATTTTTGTCTAGCAACGCTTTTTTTACGATAAAATAGCTGCTATAGTCTAAAAAGATACATTTTGAGGTTAGAATGTTGTTTACCAAATAAGACAAGTAAGGATGAATGCACTTTAATATGACACACTTTTCGAGAATGAGAAGTGAGAAATATATTTTTATTAAAGTGGTTTAGTTTGTTTTCTTATCTTTAAATTTGCCCTTGGCGGGGCCTATTATCTTTTTGAAACTTTCAAGTCTTCTATATCGCTTTATGATTTTAATTATATGTATTTCGTAATTTACACTTAATAGTATTAATTTGAGGGTATTAGTATGGATTTAGCAGTATCCTTTTCTCAGAGTAGCAGACAGATGACGACGTCAAAACGATAATACCACATCCATATTTTCCTTGGCAATATTGTCGACGGCATTTCATGGGAATATTGCCAAGCGCATATCGGCGTGCTCTAGGTACTTGTCTCCCTATTGTGCAAGCGTGTTTGTTTGTTATGTAACATACTTAATATGCCTCACTTGGATGCCCATGTTTGATAAGTACCCACATTTTGGCATTTTTGTATATGTAGGTCGCATTTACGGTGTTAAATTGAGCGGTAATATTATGAATGCGTTATGCAATACCTACTTGTGTACCTACAGTAGAATTATTTGGGGTTAACCACTGACAGATAGTGTGCCTTCATTTAATTTTCAACTTTAACCTCATACAAATTAAGTAGTTATTTCTAAATCGGTAGACGTGGGTAACAATATTCTGAAAATTGCTTTATTTGCATGACATTAAAGTGGTTATCTAACAGTTCGTACTGTATTGAGAATTATGTAATATACCGTGTATTCCTGGACTCTTTGTCTTATCAATGATTATAGTGTTTTTCAAATGGCTTGGTTATGGTGCAATGCGTCACCCCAGTACACTTTATAACCTCTTTTAAGAAGCAAGGTATTTTTTTGAGTGTATTTACTTCTACAGAGAAGCTATACGGTCGCCACCATAAGGGACGGAAAGGCTCCTATGACTAGGTACCTACTATATGAAAACAAAAACAAATTAAAATTACAAAACATTAAAACTAAACTTAGAAACTAAAAAACATCCCCGCGGCATCGTGCCAAACATGCTGCCAGCATTACCACACTGTATCGCAATAGGTACTAATGCGTTGAGCGAGGAAACTCTTTGGTCACCAGTTGTGTTTTTTGAAAGTTCTTTAAAGAAAATGAAAATCATCAGAAAATGACCACTTTTCAAGATAAGACCAACCTCCTAATCTACAGGGTTCTATACAAAGACCTATACTATTAACGGCTCTAACGATGTCGATGAAATTTGGAATGTAATGGTTTACGGGGGCGAGAAATCAATCTTTTATTTTCACCAGAGCTCAGCTCGGTCGCCAAGGGAATTTATATAACGTGAATATGGTAATGGCAAATGATTTACCTTTGGATATCGAAGGTATTCGTATCACTAGTTCCTAGGATTTAAAATAAATATAGGTAAATAAAAAAATAAAAAAAACCTAGCAATTTGCCACAACTTGTTATAGTTGAATCACACAGCAATACACACCGTTAATAAATTCTAAAGCACACTACAAACGATGCAATTTATCACACCAACTTGCTAAAAATAGAATGACCTGCGACCCAGGATTTAAATCTACAACCTAACGGGTGCTTGGCTAAAAGTTACGGGGGAATATAAAACTGGAGTTTGACTTGAAGTTCGGTCATAATTGAGAGGTTTTGACCAAACTCACTTTCTTATATTATCAATAAGGATGGACCGTCTGTCAACTTTCCTGCTCGCTTTCTCGCTCGGAATGTCGTCCGACCTGTTCTAGCGACGTCAAATATTGGTTGGCTAGATTACGGTCAAATTATGGGTTGTAGTCTTTCCGTGATCAATATAATGACAATAACATGGTAGGAACGTGACCTTTTCGAGCGATTTATATAATCTATACTTAATGTATACTTAATATTGTAAAGCGATAAAGTCTGCAGCTTTGTAAGTTTGTATGTAATGGGTAATCTTCGGAACCGCTTATCCGATTTCAAAAGTAGAATGGACTTTCTGGATGGTTAAAGGCTTTATTTTGTCCGCGGGTTTGTCTACACTAAAATTATAATGAGGAAAAGTCTGTGAGATTGTAGTTTTAGGTTTGTCAGCTTGTATGTAATGGGTAATATACGGAACCGCTGTGAATGGGTAATATAGGTGAGGTAGGGCACAGCGAAATGTCATCCCGCTCGAATGTGGTGCAGCCCAACTGCACCTCCGCCTTTGCAATACGCCGACAATATTATAATACAGGGTGAATCCTAAGTTGTGAACAGAAATATGTGTTACTGTTTAACTTTAGTTTAAACATGTAGACGTGACAATAGGCAGAAATATGTAACGATATTTGTTAATTCGATAGTTAAAAAAAAGGTTTTCAATTTACTGAGTCTCATGGTCACCCTTATGGCTATGTCGAATAGGGTGACTATAACATTGGACATTGTTGTTTTAGCTATTTAAAATTTAAGTTTAATTGTTTGCTTCTAGAGCTAATGCAATTAATTTGCCTTAAGCTTCTGCGATAGAAACGAAAAAAAATACTTCTTAGGGTTCACCCTGTATACAATCTTACACAAATCGAACTAACCACATAAAGTGCATTCATCCTTACTTGTCTTATTTGGTAAACAACATTCTAACCTCAAAATCTATCTTTTTAGACTATAGCAGCTATTTTATCGTTAAAAAAGCGTCGCTAGACAAAAAACCGTGAAGTGATGTCCGAAAAGTCGTCTCGGCATGATCACGCTCTCTAAATTCTCACTCACAGACTCATAAAATTGCTATTCTGTCCTAAAAAGATGCATTTTCAGGTTAGAATGTTGTTTACCAAATAAGACAAGTAAGGATGAATGCACATTAGTAAGTTCATAGTAAGACATTCACTATGATCAGTGGCGGCGCTGGGTACACCGGCACTCTGGGTGGTTTTGTATTGAGCACCCTGGGCAGGTTTGGATTGAGCACCCCTGACCCCTACTCAAAATAAAACACCAAACACTCATTATACCTACGAAGCTTTATTTTACTAAAATAATCTACCCACCTACTTACTATATTGTCAAAATTGACTTCCATGTCTCTTTCAATTGATAAAATGGCTATACGTTTGAGTTGTCGTTCAGGTTGTTGGCACCCCTGGGTGCTTGGTACACGGGGCGGACCGCCCCCTCCCTACCCTTGCGCCGCCACTGACTATGGTACAAATAACTAAATACAAAGTTTATGTAGATACTTACTTATGTATTTTTGTTTCAGATCCCTCGGTGGAGATCGGTAAGATGGTAACACTGAGTTATAACAACACGGTAAAGGTAGTGTGGTGTATTGCTATCCTTATCTCGTGCGCATACGTCACGTCACGATGACCGGAGTGGGGGGGCAGTAGTTTTCCGACCGTTGCCGGGAGTGGTGGTGTGCTGTCGAGCCAAGGAACGTGTAAATAGCAACACCGGTATACCTATAGAACGCGCAAATAAGTGAACACTACAGGTAGAATAAGATGGATAACGTTTCTTTCATTTTTAACCGACTTTAAAAAAAGAAGGAGGTTCTCGGTTCGGTTGTACTTTTTTTTCAATGTTTGTTACCTCAGAACTCTGTCGTTATTCGTAGGGGGGCTCCAGGGGGGCTCATTTTTTTTTCAAAAATTTAGTTGGATGATGGGATCGTTGAGGAATTGAGGGAACTCCTCAATTTTATTAGGCACGCGTGTAGTGATTTGGTATTTTCTATTATAACTCGTGTATTTACATCCGGCAATCATAAATTTGGTGGAGTGGAATTGATGATGGAGACCACAGATGACTTATGGAATTCCTCAATTATGTACTTAAAAATACAAAAGTACGTCACAGATTCTGATAAGATTCCGTTGAATGGCGACGAATGAAGTGCCAAAGGTGATCCTTGCGGAATCGACGGAGGTCCTCAAATGTTATCGGCCCACATACAGCGATTGGGTTTTTTTCTCTAATAACCAACGCATTTGCTCTCGGAAATCAGTTCCTGTGGTAAATGTGGAAAAATCTCGTGGCTTTTTTAATTATTTATATAGTTTTACTCATCATTCTCCTAGCGTTATTCCCGGTCGTGCCCCTAAACGAGCCCGGGGTCCGCTTTGACACCTAAATCCCAAGATTTGGCATAGGCACTAGTTCTACGAAAGCGACGCCATCTGACCTTCTAACCCAGAGGGAAAACTAGACCTTAATGGGATTAGACCGGTTTCCTCACGATGTTTTCCTTCACCGAAAAGATAACGGTAAATATTCCGTACATAAGTTTCAAAAAACTCATTGGTACGAGCCGGGGTTCGAACCCACGACCGCCGCTTGACAGCCGCATGCCTGAACCACTAGGCTACCGTAGCTTATATAGTTTTACTAAATTGATTTAATACAAGAAACAGGTAATAATTAAAAACAAACAAAACAAAACTTATTATCTAGAAAGAAAATTGCCCGCCCTCGACACACCCCAATGTTTCCCGGGGCATCGTGCCCAAGACGCTCGCCGCGTTTCCCAGTTGGATGGCCATGGCCTTTGGGCGAAATATGAGCCCGCATTGAGATCACCTGGGACCCCGATCAATATTTGGGACACTTTTTTCACAAAATCCTTGGTGTCGGGAGACCATGGTCCAAGGGTTTCACAGTGATTTATGATTTAACATTCATTCTTCATCAACATTATCGTAAAAGCGCATTCATTCCAATTGGATTCTGCAGTACCTATAGTATAAAATGTCGCCACTCATGTGTTCAGTTATAAAAAAATATACACATATACTTCCTTTTACAACTAGGTTTTACCTTAGATTTACTTGTCTACTTCCGAAGTATGGGAATTCGAAGTTAATCACTATTGTTACAGTAATTAAACCGAGGAAGGAAGACATTCACTGTGCTATAAAAAGTCAATCTACCAGAGACAGGGCTCAGCGGAATCTCATTGGAGCAGACGAACTAGGGAAGTACCTACCTCCACCATCATCCTATTATCATCATCATATCAGCCGAAAGCCGTCCACTGCTGGACATAGGCCTCCCCCAAAGAGTGCCAAAGTGACCGGTCCTGCGCCACCCGCATCCAGCGGACTCCCGCGACCTTTGCCAGGACATCAGTCCACCTTGTCGGGGGCCTACCCACGCCGCGCCTTCCGGTACGTGGTCGCCACTCGGGAACCATAATAACACCACAATATTTACTCTGTTGGTGATGTCCCGTCAATGTAAGGGGATTTTTTTTAGCTACACTATCACTGGAGGTATCAGAAGTTGCGTATAGAATACTAAAACGACAAATAAACTAGAATTACGTTGCTTGAGGGTTCTACCACACTTCAAAGTACTTTACAGACATAAGCCTAAAATAATACAAAATCGCTCAATGGATGTTTTATTATTTAAACAACAAAAAAAATCTATTGACTACTGTAAGCTAATATTAATAATAAAAAAAGTAAGTATATAAAAAACATTATTTAATGAATCAAAAAACAATGAAAACAATATGAACAAAATAGAGCTTAATTAAACATTATTTAAACATTATTTGTAACCAAAATCTGTCATTTCTGGTCAAAACTGCAGCTCAGTCCGCTTTAGCCTAGTGACGCTGCCTACGAGGCTGAAGGTCCTGGGTTCGAATCCCGGTAAGGGCACATACTTTATGTGATGAGCATGAATATTTGTGGTTGATTCTTGGATGATTTCTATATATGTAAGTATTTATTAAATACTAGCGTGTGCCAGTTGTGCCTCGTTTATATCGCAGCTACATACAAACCTCCCCCCCCCCCCATTTCACCCCCTTAGGGGATGATTTCGACGATAAAATCTATCCTATGTCACTCCCCATCCCTTCAACTACCTCCACTTAAAAAATCACGTCGATCAATTCGTCGCTCCGTTTTGCCGTGAAAGACGGACAAACAAACAAACAAACTTTCCCAATTATAATATTATGTATGGATATGGATATCGACGTCTGGTATTAATAAAAACCACTGTTTCACTGGTTAATTAGTTTATTTTCCTTTTTAAAGTCGAGAGTCACCTTAACTTTACATTTCTTCATCAACGCTTTCTTTGAATAACTTCTTTTTGAAAACCGCCCACAGACTTGCGTTCCGGCCATACTGCCACTCGTCGCGTTCACTCATCGAACGTTCTTGTTGATATATTGGCGTTCACAACCTCGATTATTTTACAGATCGCTAACATTATTCATAAAAAGCCCTTTGGAGCTTATTGTGGGGCCACCTCGATTTGTGTAAGATTGTCCTCTAATATATATTATATTTATATCATCAAGGATCGCGCTCATGATTCTCCTGCAGTCGCAAGCGTCTATAAGCTACGGTGTCTGCCACCAGACCGTATGCGCCGTACCGTCGTAGTATTAAAATAAAAAGCTCCCGAAGATTGTATTGGAATTGAATAGAGGCTGAATGCCGGCATTGTGCGTTTTCACTTTCATCACGACTCCATGGAGCACGTTCTGATTAATGTGGGATCATTAAAATGATTAACGAAAGGTTAAAATTCATTAAGGCTTCGCTGGAGTCGCTGGTAAGAGAGTAAGAGTCTTTCTCAGATTGGCGCGGCTTGCGGTGGCGTGGCGTACCTATTAAACAAACCTGGCGCAGCGTGGGTAGGCCCCCCACAAGGTGAACTGATGACCTGGTAAAGGTCGCGGGAGTCCGCTGGATGCGGGTGGCGCAGGACCGGTGTGGCACTCTTTGGGGGAGGCCTATGACCAGCAGTGGACATCTTTCGGGTGATATGATGATGATGAAACTAACCTAACCTACAGGGCTCTCTCTCCAAAACAAAGCTTTTTAAATTTATCATGAAAACATTACGCTTTCAGAGAAAATTACTTCAATGGCTAAAACTTAAGCATTAAACCAACAGGAGCGGCCATGAGTGATTTTCTATACATAAAAAGTCTGCCGATTTTTGCGGGGGAGGGGAACGTCAAATGTATGCGTAACGTGAAAATAGCTACGTCAGATAAACGTCAGTCCATACAATGTGTATGACCACTGGTCATATACTTTTGGCAGAGGGGAACGCCTGTCAATGGCCACTCCGGTTGGTTTAATGCTCTAAGATGGCTAACGACGATTATGGCAACTATAGTTATGGATATCAAAGTCACAGAATAAATAATAGTACTACGTCGAAGGTATCCGATATATTATAACCGTGTGTACCAGCCTTGTAACAGACAAACATGTAATTCGAAACCAATCTTTCTTTGCACTTGCGCGACCGCAAGCCACTTTCACTTAGGTATTACATTATACTTGTTATTATATTACATGTAATCGGTTACTTTTACCCTGATGTCGAACTCAGGGTCAAATAACTGCTTTTTGTAGCGTTTGCGTTATTCAGGCCTTTTTTCCCAAAAGGGGTGGCAAAGCACATGAAACGTATGTTCTAGCATGGTTCCAGCGTCACTTTAAGCATAAATGTGGGTATAAAATATCGACAAAATGTGATATTGCAGTGATAGGCTGCTAGCCCATCGCCCACAACACACTTCAACCCTGGTCCCTTAGTCGACTTTTACGACACCCACGGGAAGAAAGGGGGTAATGAAATTCTAACCCGACACCACACGGGTCCCGACACCACACGGGTAACCACACCACACCACACCAGAATAATCTTCTTCTATCTAAATATAGAAAAGAAGAAGCTGACTGACTGACTGACTGACTGACTGACATATCAACGCACAGCCCAAACCGCTGGGTCTACGGATTCCAAATTTGGCACCTAGATTCCTTATAAGGTGTAGGGGAGCACTAAGCAAGGATTTTTCAAAACTCGCCCCCTAAGGGGGTAAAACGGGGGTCCAAAGTTTATATGGGGGAAGCATTATTTTTTGAACTACAGACTTAAAACTTTGTAGGAAGATTACTTATTAAGATACAAAAAAAGCACTTTCAGCGTTTTACAAAATTCCACCCCAAAAGGGGTTAAATAGGGGTGCAAAGTTTGTATTAAAAACTACTGGGACTACAAATTTACACCAGACCTTCCTTTTATGACGTAGGCAAGGGATAAGACGGGATTTTTGGAAATTCTATCCCTAAGGGTGTTAAATAGGGGTGCAAAGTTTGTATGGGTTAACATTATTTTTTGTACTAGAGACTTGAAACTTTGTAGGGATATTACCTATTAAGATACAAAAAAAGTTCTTTCAGCGTTTTAGAAAATTCCACCCCTAAGGGGATTAAATAGGGGTGCAAATTTTGTATTCAAAACTACTGGGACTAGGAACTTGAAAATTACACCAGAACTTCTTTTTATGACGTAGGCAGGGGATAGAACAGGATTTTTGGAAATGCTATCCCTAAGGGGGTGAAATGGGGGTCCAAAGTTTGTATGGGGAACATTATTTATTGAACTGGAGACTTAAAACTTTGTAGGAAGATAACTTATTAGGATACAAAAAAAAGTAATTTCAGCGTTTTATAAAATTCCACCGCTAAGAGGGTTAAATGAGGGTCCAAATTTTGTATAAGGGAAACTTATTTTTAGCTACTACGTACTTAAAACTTTGTGGACAGATTACTTATTCATTTACAAATAAAGTGCTTTCAGCGTTTTTGAAATAATTACACCTAAAGGGGTTAAAAAGGAGGTCCAAAGTTTGTATGGAGAAAAAAGATTAGTAAGACAATTTTATTCGAGAATTCACAGGATAATTCCTAACGATAAATGAGTGTTTACTCATTTATCGTTAGGAATTATCCTTTGAATTCTCGAATGTGTGTGTCGAAGTGTTTCCGGTTTTTTGAGAATTCAACCCCTAAATGGAGACATGTGGTGACAAAATCTGAAAATCAACATCGGCATCTATTGTTTCTATGGTTTTTCGGGTCGCTGATTAGGAAAACAACAACGATTTTACATTCCAACGTGGCGTCTAAATATCAATATGTGCGTTGTTATTACGGTTTTTTGGGACGTTAATAACGAAAATCACATAGATTTTGAAATGTAATGTTGTGGACATGAAAATTCATGAAAATATTTGTGCCAAATTGCAATTCAATCGGTCCAGTTTTTTTCGTAGCAAATCGGTTGTAACAGGCGGACTGACAAACAGCCACACGTGATCCTATAAATAAGGGTTCTATTTTTGCTTTTGCGGTATGGAACGAGACCCGCATTATATAGGGTTATAGGTTTTAAAGTTTGTATTTGGTGCCATCTCGATCGTCAGCAATCGGTACCTAGGCGAATGCGGGCGGCGCGGCGGGACGGGAGGGTAGGAGACATTGGGAAAGTGCCTGCATCCGTAATAAGTACATTCAAGGTGCTGCACGAAGATCTGCTTACTTTTAATAAGTTAAGCATTTTGGCCACCGTTAAATTAAAACAAATTTTTGGGTATTTATGTTAAATACTGGTTCGAAAAGCATGGAAAAAAAAAATTAGGAAACAAGCCTATAGCAATGTCCAGGCCACAAATTTGACTTGACATTCGTGGAGATATTTTGGTATTTCAACATTAATGTTCATGAACATAAAGTAGGTAGCTTTTATTCCATAGGACAGATTCTCATTAATCATGATTGTAAATTTAATAACAGAAATACGTACATACATTGACGCCTTTATTCCCAAAAGGGGCAGGCAGAGCACATGAACTTTTAGCATAAATGTGGGTATAAAAGATCGACAAAAAGTGATATTGCTTAGGTTGTTAGCCCATCACCCACAACACACTTCAACCCTGCTCTCTTAATCGACTTTTACGACACACACGGGAAGAAAGAGGGTGGTGAAATTCTAACCCGCCACCACACGGGCATAAATATAATAGTCAATAAAAATTAATTTACCATAATGGGTTATGACGAAGGGTTATTAGTAGGGGAAGTTAGTAGTAGTAGGTTAGTAGGCGGCGTAGCAATTCAACAATTATTGGAAAATTACTTTTACTACGCGGGCGAAGCCGCGGGCAAAAGCTAGTTATTTATATAAAAAAACTACCTACTTGGCTCTGTGTGGTGGAACTGCAGGTCGATTACGCATAACGCATTGTGCGCGCGTCAGCTGTCAATTTTTGCATGGGAAAATGACAGTTGAATTGTCCCAACGCTCGTTCGTATCCCTGATCGACAATAGTATATTACGTAACTAGGGCGGTGAATTCGTAAACGCCCTAGATCGCAGGTGTTTGTGGCCCGACCCGAAGGTGAGGGCCATAAATCTGCGCTCTGGGGCTTTACGAATTACCGCCCGTGTTGGGTACAAAATTTTACGTCTTCATCTGGCCACAATGCGAGTTTTCCTGTACGCGCAGCGTGCAGTAAAACTCGCATTATGGCCAGGTGTGACGTAAAATAAATTATAGCCTGCTCACAAAATTTCACAAGAAACACGGCTGAGAAATACGATCAGGGAATTCTGTAGCTTGTTTTAAGCTGTCATCTACGCTCACCCACAAATATATATTGACACCGCGATGCGTAGTTACCAAGCGTAGGTAGAGGTCTAGCTTCGTGACGGGTGACCGGCGGGGTGTGCCGCATTAGCGCGTATCAACAGCCCTGTAGAGGAGGACAACCGGACAGCTGGACAGCACTAGGAAGTTTACTTTAGTACATTAACCCATACAACTTTGACGTTTCACCTTACATTAAATTATTCTAATTCGGTCTAATCCGTGTTCACCGTAAAAAATTAAGGGTCGCGAGAACGCTTGACTCTCCATACAAACGTTGTTTGGTTTTCATTTTAAAACATGCTAGAATAACATGATACTTTATATCCTTTATATACTCGTATCTAGGTCGAAAACTAGTTTGTCAATTGAAATACCTAGCTGGGGTCTAACGAACAGACCGAGTTACTTTCGCGTTTATGTTATTAATGTAAATTACACGATCTCATCTCATTCATATTCAAATGCCCGTGAACCTGCGCGCGCGCCGGTCGTTGACGCCGACAGCCTCTCACCTGCGCTCGCACCACGAATTGAATATCGAAGGCCGTATCTCTCTATCGCTCGATTATGCTTGTTATAGAGCACACATCATATTCCAAGGAGTTATTTGTCCTAAAGCATATTTTTATGAAAATTAAAAAAATAGTGGTGTTACAAAGGCAAGGTTTGGAGCCTCCTTTTAAGCATTACATTATGCTTATATGTCAGGAGCAAGGAATAAAGAATTGTGGTCACAGGAGACGAGAGAAAGGAAGTGGTAATAGTAAACAAAAATAAATAAAAAATTAGATACCAAGTAGCTTATTAGGTACAAACTTTTACATACCTAATAATAATACTAGGAATTTACAATTCAGACGTAACAGGATAAGGAGAATAAATTATAAATACAAAAGTGGGGGACACTTGATTCGAACAATTGCCCAACCATTTTTCAACTCAGTGACTCTTTAGCGAGATGTTGGGCTTTAAAGCCCTAATTTTTGCTCGATTCATGCCCCTTCCCCCCCATTGAAGGTATACGTAACTATTTGAATGCTTGACGAAATATGATCGACTCGTTCAGAAATGTAAAAGCGATCCTCGAGGCAACCCCGAGTCGTGAGTGAAAGAGAAAGCGTTATTTAATTTATGGTAACCAGATAAGTATACTTATAGTTAAACTGGTATGTTGACGTAACGTGGGGTCACGTTGGAAAGTTAACTGGTTGCGGTCTTGGAGTCCTTAAAGCTTGGTCTACACTTATGACATCTCCCACGGGTTGCCAACCTACTATATTATAATACTTACAGTATTTTACTATATGCTGACTGTTTGTCTATTGTTGATTATATTACGCAAAGATACTATTGATTGATGATACAAAGTGCTTAAAATTGTCCAGGTTTCAGTTAAAGAATCGGACGTGCAGTTGCGGAGATTACCCAAAACATACAAACTTATGAACTTACAAAGCCAGAATCTGTCATCCTCCTAGCGTTATTACTGGTGGTCCCGGTTGTGCCTTAAAGGAGCCCGGAGTCAAAATTTGGCATGGGCACTAGCTTTACAAAATTGATTTAGTTATAACAGTATTTATAGTGCAGCAATGGAAGTCTTTCGGCTGATATGATGGCGACGATGATAACATTGATGACTTTATGTCTACTACTCTAGGTGTATGGTGGTAAGTACTTTGTAAACACATCTTACGAATAACCTGAAGAATTTTTTAAACCTACAGAGTATGCTGTTAAACATTAATGGTTTTGTCTATGCCTACATTCACTTCCGTCTTGACACTTCCCATGACAGCAAAAAGCGCGGGAACTCAGCTTGTAGTTAATTGGGGCCGATTGTCTATGGTTGGTGGCGTCATACACAATGGCGGGAAGTTTGTGGTTTTAGTGGAGCGGTTCGATGATATCGATATCGATATGTAAAACTTACTACTGCAAAATATGATTGATACGTTTATGTAATAAGTATACTTAAGTACGGGCCAAGTATTAATTTCGGGCGGGGTTTCAACAAAATGAAACAACAAAACTATGCATAACATGACACTAATATTCGGGTAAATTTGAACATCGTAAGTTAAAAATTTGTAGCTCCGAGCAAGATTCGAATCCGAGACCTTCTAACATACGCGACCAGTCGCTGCTACAAACTGAGCTATCGCAAACAATGCTCGGCCGATCTTTCAATCATTCGTCTCTTTCAATGCTTTAAGCCTCTCACAGACTGGTGCGGCCTGGCCGCGGCGGTCAGTAAACTTGTCATTAGCTTTCGGATTTACTATGGACCGCTATTTCCTATTTTTATTTACAATTTACCACATGAACTGATATCCGATAGCGAATGCGTTGATTACTATAGAAAAAACCGAATCGCTGTATTTGGGCCGATAATATTTGAGGACTTCCATAGATTCTCCAAGATCATCACCAATGGCACTTCATTAAATCCTATTTCAACGGAATCTTATCAGAAACTGTGCACTTGCTGCTGTGTGTACTTTTGCACTTTTAAGTAGATAATTGAGGAATTCGATAAGTCATCTGTGGTCTTCATCATCAATTCCTCGCCACCAAAATTATGATTCCGGATGTAAATACACGAGTTATAATAGAAAATACCAAAATCACTACACGCGTGCTTAATAAAATTGAAGAGTTCCCTCAATTCCTCATGGATCCCATCATCTAACTAAATTTATGAAAAAATGGGACCCACCTGGAAATATATACATACGAACAAAAAATATTTTTTTTCGAATCGACTCATCAATCACGGAGTTCTGAGGTAACAAACATTGAAAATAATAAAAAAAAAATACAGCCGAATTGAGAACCTCCTCCTTTTTTTGAAGTCGGTTAAAAAGTCGGCCTCGTTAAATAATCTAAACCATAACGTAATTAGAGGTGTAGTTTCGTTAGGCGTGACGGGTGAGGTGGGTCGCATGAGTCTACTCTATACTCACTTCGAGATTCGATTTTCGTGGTCTCAATTACTACTCTACTTCGTGGTCTCGACTACTACTTCAATCAATGTCTCCCATCTCGACAGACGTTTGTAAAATACGATAACCATCGACATTTTTCGCCGCACTACGCTTTAATCTAGTTTATGGTCCCATTGTGCGGCGAGAGTGTACTCTATGGTGATTACTCTATGATACAGCTGGGTCATTGTCAAGTCAATACATAGAACGACCTGTACCCTGTTACCGAGTAGGTATGTGAACTTTTTTGGGATGCGTTAATCATTTTAGTTAAAATTAACTTCTATATGGACTTTGTAATTTAGTGCCTATGCCAGATCTTGGGATTAGGTGTCAAAGCGGACCCCGGGCTCCTTTTGGGCACCACCGGGAATAACTGTTTTTTTTTTTGCGATCGTCATATATGATAATTTATATTGTATTTTTATAGTATGAAATAGAGGAATCTAATCTAATCTGTGGTGTACCTATTAACACAACGAATCCTCAAATCAACAAAGAGTCGGCAACGCTCTTGTGATTCTTCTGCAATCGCAAGCGTCCATAGGTTGCGGTGTCTGCTTACCATCAGGCAGACTGTATGCTTATTTGCCACAGTCATAGTTCAAAAAATGCAAGGGGAAAAAAAGAAATAAATAAATTTAGGTCTTTCGTGTTAAGTTTTATTGTTTTGTTGTTGTACCTACCTAGTTCTTAAGTGTAGCTTTATGAAAAATTGTATTTACTGATTTAGAAAATGTCCCTGGGCGACCGAGCTCTGCTTAGGTGAAAATAGAGAAAATATGGAGAACACGATTTTTCCCAGGCACGACACCTAGCTAGATCGATTTCTCGCCCCCGTAAACCCCCATATTCCAAATCTCATCGAAATCGTTCGAGCCGTTTCCGAGAACGTGATTGAAAAAATATATATATATATATACAGTGTGTAAGTCTAAAACGGGCGATAAATTAAATCGGACATAGAATTCATTAGTGTAATCATGAAGTAAAAGGTTTTTTTAAGTTGCAGGTCATTACGACTCCATAATTATTATTTTTTAAATTTCTCAACAGCAATGTACTGTAAACATGGTTGCGGTACCGACCTGTCAAATGTTCATTAGCAACTGTCAACGAGCGTTTAACGTGAGTGTGTTTGCATTACATTGCGGGCTGAATTATTTTGTATGGATAAAATTATTCTTGCAACTTTAAGTAAATGTTATCTAATTACCTTTACTTTGTCATATACTAACCACCGTTAAGAGATTCGCCCGTATGAGACTTACACACTGTATATACATATATATATATATATATATATATAAATATTGTTCGTTTAGTAAGTATAGAATATTAACTTATAACACTAGATAAGACATATGTGGTGAACACAAATCAAATAAACGAAACATCTCTGATCAATTTACAAAAAGAAAGTTTGCATGTAATTTCTAGTTTCCATACGGTGGCTCGAATAATTCGCTAAATGGCCGCACCGTGATGGGATACATCTCTTTAATGTTTTTAATATCAGGTTTCGAAGTCTACTTTAATTATGACGTGATTAAAAACAACGGAAACACGAGTAGTGACACCATTAGTTTATAGCAGTTGGAAGCGATTTTAAAAAAATATATGTAGGTACGGGCAAAGAGATCAAAAATGTGTGAATTGCTTAGATAGGTAGGTACCTCTACCTTTTTATTTATGTACCTACTCGATGTGCCTTGTGTCACTCACAACCTTAGAGCATTAAACCAACCGGACTGGCCATTGACAGGCGTTCCCCTCTGCCAAAAGTATATGACCAGTGGTCATACACATTGTATGGACTGACGTTTATCTGACGTAGCTATTTTCACGTTACGCATACATTTGACGTTCCCCTCCCCCGCAAAAATCGGCAGACTTTTTATGTATAGAAAATGACTCATGGCCGCTCCGGTTGGTTTAATGCTCTAAGCTCACAACCATAGGTATGGCCCATGGGCGCGGCCTGCGGTGGCGGTCAATAGTAAGTTTGACAGCTAATAATAAGTTTACCTACCGCCACCGCAGGCTGCGCCAGTCTGTGAGAGCCTGAGAGGAGATAAACCACGACCAGGGGATCGATTTTTGAATCTCACCAAGTGACTAATTCTCACCGATGTGAGTTATTTCCGAAAGTTCGTATTTTTGAAACTCATCGGTGACTTTGTCATACCTATGATATCGATTTACGAGTGCCCCTACCCACTCGTAATTGAAATCACCATGCGATTGTTTTTGACAGTTGACGTATGTGACATCTGCCAAGAATTTTTCAAAACTTTAATTTTCGGTTACATGACA
The DNA here is from genome assembly GCA_945867215.1 of Epinotia demarniana. NCBI lineage: Eukaryota > Metazoa > Arthropoda > Insecta > Lepidoptera > Tortricidae > Epinotia > Epinotia demarniana. The sequence goes on along the minus strand of OX244284.1, from coordinate 2,389,189 downwards.
CAGACACATACGCTACGTTTTACGTTTGAATCTGTTTTAAGACATAGTATGAGAAAATAAAAACCGGTATCAAGGACAACATCTGCGTAAAAAGGAACGTAACGGAAAGATTGTCTCTGACTGACATTGTAAAATTTCTGCAAGTTGGTAAACAGCGTGTGACTTTCAAAAATACGGCTTTAGGAAAATGATGACATAAAAGTCATCGGTGACAATTTTAGTCACCGGTGACTTTAATATCACCAGTGAGATTCAAAAATCGCACTCCAGTTCACATTCTACCCGTGATTTTAAATAAGCAATTTGATTAAAGTGCCTAATTAATACTAGTAAAATAAATAATATTTCGAAAATGTTAACTAATCAGAATAAGAAAAAATTCTTCTGAACAGCATTTTCTTCTGCCAAACTGCATGACAGTTTGTTGGCTAAAGGCTGCATTATGGCTTCATTAGATCGTGAAGAAAGTGATTTAATTAGGGTTAGATCTACGGTAGATTTTTCGGTCTTGAAAGCAATGGGACTGCTTGAGACTTTACTTTCGAACTTTAGCGGTAGATGGCGCTGTAATCAACAAAGCTGATAACGAGTTTTTTTGACAGGTGCTGCTATTATGGTGTGTCCTGGGGCTCGCACTGGCGGACGACACACCCCCCGGGCTCGTCTCGAAAGACAGCGACCAAGATCTAGTGGCCGAAGCGACGCAGACAGGTAATTGCACAGGTACTGCTTTTGTTGTGTACAGTCGATGCCAAAATACGTACATTTTTCGCCTTGTTATATCACAATCGAGTTCTCCAATATCTGCACATACAGCCTTTCAAAAATATCTACACATGCGTCTTCAGTAACAATAAAGACTGTGTATAGATATTATTGCAAGGTCATCCTTATATATATTCTTTATTATATTATAGTAGTCACGTTCATAGTACATTACACCCTGTAAAGGGCACTCAATATTTATTGATCTTAAATCTAGATTCAATTCATATAATTAAATGTACTGAGAAAATTAGTTATACTGTATCATATTTATATAATAAATTACTTAATATTGGCCCTAGGAAGTAGCATTAACATTAGGATTAAGAGTTTTGATTGTGATTACATGAGAATGTCACATTGATAGATTTTATCAAAAATTATAACATATACGAGTATGGTGTGTATATTGGAGAACTTGACTGCTAACTACAAAAGTGAAAACATATCTTTGCCGTCACTGTACGTAATGTATGCGATGCACTTATCTTAATTATATAAGCACATACGCGCACTTTTATAATAATAATTATTTATTTACCACAATTTTCTTAAATACAGCTACTTCTACACTAGGCACAGCCTAACACGAGAATTACAAGTAACATGCGGCTTTTAGCAATGTTTAAAGTAATGTAAAGACTTAGTACTTCTTTTTTATGTGAAGAATTTGTGGTGCAATATAACATGCAATATATTGAGTTTGTTCATTGTGGATGAATGTAGGGGAGTGTGTAGTGTGAGTGTAGGAGAGGGATGGGTGTACATAAGTAGCTCTTCACTTCAGGGCTTCTTCAGCCTTATCGATAGTCCGGGACAACAGCTACATTAGTGACTTAGCCGCGGCAAGAGCTTTACGTCACAGAATTTTACGACGTGATTATACGAGTAGATACGAGGAAAACCCAAAATTTAAAGCGTTATGCAAATGTAGTTTTTGCAGTAGCTATGGGAACTTTAAATACTCTTTTCTTAAAAATGCCAAGTGTAGTACAAAAAAATGTTGTTAAGGCCGCGTTTACACTCGACATGCTGTTCGTTCGAAACACGCGCGCTGCGGCGTAGTGTAAATTGCAATCTGGTTAATAATAGGTGCGACAATATTGCGGGCATGTGAGCACGCCATTAGGTAGGTAGTTGTAAGGCGCGCCACATCCAAGCATGCTGTCTGAGTTAGTGTCATATTTTATATGGAGCTGCAGGCGGAATCATCCCGGCTGAATTCGATCGCATAAATTCAGGCTGTACGTGGAAGCCCTAAGACATTGTGTCGCAGTTTGGCCACTTATCGCACTTGGCTTGAAGTACAAGGCGTTCCGTTGAGATTCAAACTCAGCTTTGGAGCTGAGGAAAATCGTCTACCCTCCGCGCTGAACCCATTCAAAGCCTGACCCACAAATAAGTCATGCCTTTAAGACGAATCTCCCACTACACCGCGTCCCGGTGCGGTGCGCGGAGCGGCAGATTTTTTACACGAGCATCCACGCGCATTGCCGCGTCGGCAGTATGAAGTATTAGGCGTGTTTTCTTTATGAATTGAGATTCTTGCATACGATGGTAAAATCTGCCGCTCCACGCACCGTGGCGGGACGCGGTGTAGTGGTAGAATCACCTAAGAGTTATTTCAGCTACAAAGAGGAGCATCGCTGGTACTCGTTAACGGCGTGGCTTGCGTAGCGTTGCTTGGCCTTCAATGTATTGCTTTCCTACAAGGATTGTTTCTGTTTCCAGGCGTGCAAGCTCAGAAGCGGGAGGCGTCGTTGTCTAACTCTTACGGAGAACCGCTGCCAGCTGACGCGTACGGGCCCCCACGGGACAACTCAAACGGTAATCTATCTGATTCTTCTTCCTCGTATTGTGCTGAGGCTAATAGAGGTAGAGTACTCTAGCACACTCTAGGGCACATAGCACGTAGAACCGATGTCCGTTGGGGCGGAAAGGTTCTTGATCGGCGATCACGTACTGGAAGGCGCGGTGTGGGTAGGCTTTCCACAAGGTGGACTGATGACCTGGTAAAGGCTGCGGGAGTCCGCTGGATGCGGGTGGCGCAGGAACGGTCACTTTGGCACTCTTTGGGGGAGGCCTATGTCCAGCAGTGGACGTCTTTCGGCTGATATGATGATGATGATGACTCTACGTCGTGTGCTAGACAGTTATCTGACCTTGTACACTATCGCCCGGAGCGTGCGGAAAATACTAACTTCCTTATTACCAAACCACGATGATTTTGGGATTGGAATAAGTTTCAGTTCATATAAACTTTGTCGTATTTATATGGCAATACTGTCATCTCCAATCGTATGCTAATCGCGGTTTGATAAAACCAAAAGAAGTCGTAAAATGCGTCTGTACTGCTCCATACAAACATAATTTGGTTCTCATTTTAAAACGGCATGCTGTAATAACATGAACTACTACTACACTAGAGTTTTCAACCAAGATATAGGCCAGTGGTGCCTTTTGGGAATACAGGAACGAGTTTGCGTATTTAGCTAAGAGATCTTTTCCTGGAATACTGATGTTTGAAATGAAATCTTTTGTGCAAACTATACTTTTCGTAATAATAATCTTCAGAAAAAACAGCATTACATCTTATTTACCTCTTAAAACGCGTATTTCCAGGTCTCCAGCACCCAGCGCCGGTGTTCCAACAGCAGGACTTCCATCAACAGGATTTCCAGCAACAGGATTTCCAGAACAACATCTTTGACACTCCTCCAGGTGCCTACGGACCCCCCTCGCCGGTCGTGTTCCCCAGCCATAGCTACGAAGGCCCCCCTCCACCCGCCCGCAAGCCCATCTACGGCCCTCCTAAAGAGACCTATGGACCCCCGAAAGAGACCTACGGACCCCCGAAAGAGACCTACGGACCCCCGAAAGAGACCTACGGGCCCCCTAAACAAAACTATGGACCTCCTAAACACACTTACGGGCCCCCTAAACCAGTCTACGGTCCGCCTAAGAAAACGTACGGCCCTCCGAAACAGAATCTACCAAAGCCGAACTATGGAACTCCTTTCAAACCACCGAAAATAAGCTTCCCTAAGCCAGTTTATGGCGTGCCTAAACAAATGTACGGAGCTCCGAAGCCTATATATGGGCCTCCTAAAATACAAACGAGTTACGGAACCCCTGTGAACAATATCCCTAACATACACTTACCTGATCTGCCACCGATCAATTTGCCGCACAACTTTGGAACCGGAATCGGTAACATCGATCTACCAGCAACCATCTACGGAACCCCGATCCCTTCCTTACCTTTGGACCTAAAACCTAACTTTCCCATTCCTTCAGACTCCTATGGGCCCCCTGGACACTTCCTTGGCCCCATAGGACCCAACGAGCAAGTCGTCGTTCAAGATGTTGGTCACATAGGCCATTACGGGCCCCCTCAACCTGACCCGAACCCTCGCCCGCCGCACCCTGGTATCCCTGCCCCACCTACTCCCCCTCACGTCCTCTATGATGGTTGGAAGCCGATCCCTGGTGTCTCCAAACCAGTGATTGAGAACCTGGATAACAATATTGGCGATCAGTACGGGCCCCCACCGCCTGCTCCAGTCCAAGATATCAGATTGAACCTTGATGGACATTCCCTGCCGAATGCTAATCCAGGCCCTTCATTCTCAGGAGCTCAGATAACTTCAGGATACTCCAACGTGCACCAGGACATCTTGGCGAACATCGATCTGAATGCTATCGTTGGCGGAGATTCTAACCACATCGATCAATCAAAGACGGTCTTTGAGGCGCATTATACTGAACCGAATCAGGACTTTGGAGTCCAAGGTCTACCTTTAGCACAGACTAAGCCTTTTGATACGTACGGCGCTCCACCTGTGGAGTCTTTATCCAACGGACCTTATCCTTCATCGATAAGACAACATGGTGCCAAAGGACTAGTTCCTCCTTCAGGCGTGTATGGGGTACCTCCTGGGAGCCAATACGGCGCGCCTCCCAGACCACCGCCATCGAATCTACCAATCCCTTACGGAAGCCACTCTGGCGGCGGCCATTCTGGCGGACAGCTTCCTCGCCACCCCATCAAATTCAGAGACTCTGTCCCTGAAGGTCTTTTCCAAAACATTGGTCAGACTACGCGCCACAAAGACGTGCATGGCATTGACCACGTGAAGCAAGGACAGTCGTATCTGCCTCCACCGGTACGTGAAGTTAAGGATATCAATCAACAGACCGGCAATTTCGGCATTGGAAACCTCGCTTTGTCCATAGAACCTTCTAGTCTTTACAGTCTTCCGCATTCCGGAAACCCTATTAACTTCCAGCAACAACAACCTAGCAATCTGTACGGTTCTCCTATTGATTCTTATTCTGCGCCTCTCTTAACCGTAGCCGATCATACAGCTTTAGGCTCTAACACAAACGCAGTAACGGCTACTTTGGATGGCACGATCTTAGCTAACCTTTCAAACTTAGATGTGGCAGCGATTTTGAAACACTGTCCATACCATGAGGCTATTCTTAGAGCTGCTCAATTAGGAGAGAAGATACCATCAGATCTGGCGTCAAGTTACGTAGCCAGTTTGAGTTCATTAGGATCTACATTGTCCAAGAGTCAGCAGACTTTAATATCACCCCAGAACGGTTTTAACACACCAGCCGCTGGCAGCGAATCAGTCTCATACAATTCTAAAGACCTAGATACAGCGTCTCATACATTAGTCCAAACGGTTCTACCAAGCAATAACATAAAGATCGAAAAGACGGAGAAGACCAGCGTACAAAAAGGGAAATCCATAAAAGATGAGTCTGGAAAGCATAGTTACAAACATGAAGGTTTGCAGCAGCAAATCTTGCAAACATCTGAGAAAATTAGAAATTTGAGAGAAGAAACCAAGCAACTACAGCAGAAGATTGTATCAACGAGTCAAAGCTTGGGTCAGGTTAACGGACAAATATCGCAATTTGGACAGAGAGAGAATAACAAAGGCAACAGCTATTCGTTCCAGATACAATCTTCGGCGGACCACAACGGTAAAGGAAAAGAGCCTTCAGTCCCTCACGAGCAACTACTATCTGAAGGACTTTTGCAAAGCATCTTGCAAGCCATTGAGCATCCATCGCAAAAACCTAGACAAGTGAACGTACAAAACCAGAATATCAATTTCGAACACTCCAGCACATTAGACTTGGCGAACTTAGACGCAGGTGGCCTCATTTTACCAGCTGGATATGAACCTATCGATAGAACCAAAGAAAAAGAAACAAAAACCCAAGAGAAACAGGTAACTATTGACCAGGAAATACAGAGTACTAACAAAGACATTAAGCAGATTTTGAACAGTGAGATAATACACAGACACAGAGGTGACATTCCACAGACCGAGTGTGATTTGCGAGCAGACAACTCCGTGACACATACTATCGTGGTTCCACCACCAAACGTCGATAATGTAGCGCCAGTAGAAGAAATCGACGATAACGATGTAGCTATCTATTTTGATGAGAAAACTGAAGCAACAGAAAAAGCGGAACCTGTAACTGAAATCTCAGTAGCGACGAGCATAAGCGAGGGAGAGTACAGAAACGTGCCTGAATTTGGGGATAAAGTTGAAAAGAAACAATCGTAGGAAATAGAGAGTCTAGTCTGTACTGTTCATCAGTGAGTTAAATAATTTTTACGTGAACACAATGGTACATTTGCAAATAAACAGGAAATTTCATAATGAAATGAGTATTGATAACATCATACGTCCGTAAAGTCTAGTGTGACTAAAGTTCATGTGATATCTTTGCCATAATACGGAGAATTATTATTGCACTGCCATGGCACACTATAAAAGTCATGTGTTAAAATTTGTCATGCCCCTTCTAAAAATTACTCTGGATAGGGTTGAGTTATTCAAAACAAGTCATAAGAGGCTCACTGGTATGACAAAAATGCCATCTAAAGTTGCTTATTTCTAAAAAACAAACCATTTTCAAAACTCTACTTAAAAAAGCAAGCAAATTATTTTCAATTTCTTAGTTTATTTTTTAGAAATAAGCAAAACTACAAATTCGTAAAAGGTGACAGAATTAAAGACTGATTCAACATCTTTTCATTAACGATTTTAAGTATAACGAATTTAATTTAATTTATTTATTTATAATAACGCCATCTATGGGAGATCTGAGAAAACTCCACCGTTTAAAAGCTCTATTCTCATTAGAGCTTTGTAAACTGCTTGAGCTTTCTCAGATCACAATCTAATTTAATCATTATTTATATTTATATCTTTAACCATAATTTTAACTTTTACTTTAAGCAATTCAGTATTTTCTTGTTTCTCCACTATTTATTGATCGTTGGTAAGTGGATTCCATATCTGTATGTACAGTGGTACAAATATATTTTTATAAGACAAATAAAATGTACAGTAAAATTGTATGGTCTTATTGACAAGTATCATTAGTTTCTGTTTTTACCGCTCCTGTCTAGGCTCGGCACATACGGGCTGAATTTAGCCGGCTGATTCCGCCCTCATATAAAAAGTATGACCGGCGGACTGAATTCCGCCGCCGAATCCGTCCGTCTATGGCAGCGCCATACCTACATTTTACATGCAGAGACTGCGGGCTGAATCAGCCCTACTGAATTCGGTCGCGATGAACGACGAATGTGAAACAGAAAACGGCCTTTTCAGAAACTATTTCAACAATGTTTTCAGTGTTATGTTACCTACTAGAAATTCAAACGTTATAGAAAACAAAGGTTCAAGAATAATTTTTTGTCCGCTCATTAAGAAAGCGTCCACATCTCCCTATTGCACGTATCGGACGGATCGCATCAAGCGGATCCGTTTGTAGACAGTAGGTACCCTCACTATCCGCAATCAGAATGCCGATACATCAATTAGCTATGGGTTTGCCGACGTCGCTTTGTCGCAGAGAGCGGACGAGCGACTTCTTAAGTAATAATCATGAAACAACAATTTTATCTCACCACTTGGTAGTTCGCCACTGATCGGCAATCCGTATGATGTCAATGTTATTTTGATTTCGTCATTTGTTATGACTATTTGTATGCTTTATGGCGAAGACATCGACTGCAAAATGTTCATAACACCTTGGTATGTATGTCGGTGTAGTTGATTGATTGATGTCATCGGCACGAGAGCATCTGCCACGGCATTACCGACAAGCCGATGCGTTCGATCCGTGCGATGCAAGATGCGAATCAGTGGACGCTGTTGTATGTAGGTTCTATAAGTTTAGAGAATACTAAAATCCGTTGCGTGCTATGCGGCGGATACGTACGGTGCGGAGCTGCGGACGCTTACCTTAAATTAGCCTAAACGCTACACTGTGTTCTGATTAGATAGAGATGGATATCATAGTTTGCTTTAAAAAAAGTAGTTAGGTGTTATAATTCATTTGAAGTTATATGACTTTCACTTCTTTGTTAATAATTGCACTTAAAGGATTTATAGTCAAGAAACTTTACAAACAGGCAGCTGACTAACAAACACTGCAGTTGATTTCGCCGCGACAGCACGCGCGTCTTGTAATAACTGTGTTGGCGACCTTTAACGCCATAATACTTAGAGCATTAAACCAACCGGAGTGGCCATTGACAGGCGTTCCCCTCTGCCAAAAGTATATGACCAGTGGTCATACACATTGTATGGACTGACGTTTATCTGACGTAGCTATTTTCACGTTACGCATACATTTGACGTTCCCCTCCCCCGCAAAAATCGGCAGACTTTTTATGTATAGAAAATGACTCATGGCCGCTCCGGTTGGTTTAATGCTCTAAGCCATAATACGCGAAAACGCTCGCCTTAGCGAAATGCAACAAATATTGAATACAAGATAATTTTTCCATTTCTAGAAACAAATAAACCATGTTGCATGAAATTATATTAGACTAGCCGCCCGCACGGGCCGCACGGCTTAACCCGCGTATTGCGAAGAACGCAGGTAACCCTGAAAAATATAACATTTAATTGACCATCCAGGAAGTACAAATGTACACGCGGGTGAAAGAATTTTCGGGATCGGATAAACGATGTCGGAGATTAGATTTAAATAAAGCATGCATTGTATTTTTTTGTATGATTTATCGACATCGTATACATTATAGACAAAATATAAATAAACCAAGATAAAGACAAAAATATTTATTTTAACATTTTTTGTGACTTCAGAAGCTAGCTAATTTATAATTTTTTACTGCCTGAAAATTTGTCGGATTCTGTCGCTGGGTAACTATTTAATTGATTAAGTATCCGCTACACAAAGAAATTTATTTATTATAAATATAAATTATTTACAAATTGTTTTTTTTTTCATACAAGTTGTCAGTTCATTTACTGGACTGGGGGGTGACAGGTCTACAACTCTTCAATTAAGGCGAAGTATTGAATTGGAGTCGCTTTTTAAACCTTTGCAATCCGCAGATGATATTTGGGTGAGTTTCAATAATACGATGCAATTTATATTTTTATAATTTATTTAACTTAAACTATTCACAATTTATTTAATATCTCGCGTACGCGTGTATTATATTAAAGTCGCATGCATTTAAAACCAAAATCATCCATTCGTCGCCTAAGGTTTGACAATTTCTATATAAGATTTGCGAACAAAAATAATAACAAATTTAAAACGTTCAAAACGGTACATAATTTCAACTTCATGTTTTACATTATTTAAAATGAATCTGTTATATGGTAAACTAAATCAACACCAGCACGGCTATCTCGAGACGGCGCGCGAGCTCTCTCGATTTTTCTCGCACTATCCGTCTCTCTCTTATTAGAACACTTAGAAGAACAGGTATAGTGCCAGAAAAATCGAGAGTATGTCGCGGCGGTGTATGATAAAAATTGAATGCCCAAGCACTTTATTTTCATTAGTATGGAAAAAAATGGAAATTTGTAAATAATTCATAACAGCAGCTTTTTTGTGTGTAATTATACATTATCATTTTAGTAATAACGTAGACTCAAAATCCACCAAAATATTAGTCATCAAAAAAATCGATATTTAACCAATTCCTGAAAAAGAGGAAAAATATTAATAGATATTAAAATTTTTGTTTTGGTTAATTTACAGCTCTTCAAGAATAATAAATAAATGACACAAAAAACATAATGGATGTGCCATTTTTTTATTATATTTACTTCCCGATGGAAATTTTGGTGGATTCTTGGATAAGGCATCTTAGAATAGACATGAACATTTGAAAATTAAACAAAAAAAAACCGCTGTTATAAATTAATGTTTGAGAAAAAGGTAATTTTCCTGGGGTATATGGAAAGTTTGACAAGTCTCTAGGGAATGACAGCGCCATATTTAACGTTGATCGGTCTGTAATCGTAAGTTGTATGTTGTATGTTTAGGAACAGGCAGAGCGAGACGCGAGCTGTCAAGCGAGTTTTGCTTAGGGTGGTATTTTGTCCAATATGCATTGCGTCTCAGTCACTCTTCAAGCAAAATGTGAGACGCAAATACAACTAGTGGAAGGGTGGTAACCCTTAAAAGCGTTTATGTACAGCCTATACCCAAGTCCATATAAGATTAGAAAAATCGTGCGTTAGAACCATTGTTAAACTTAGTAATCCTACCTAGGGCGGTAAAACAAAGAATGTCTCAGACCGCAGCTATTTAACGCCCGAGCCGAAGGCAAGTGCGATAAATATGAGTTTTGAGGCTTTCTTTATTACCATCCGTGGTGAGTGCAACATTTTACTACTCTCCCCGGCCAGGAAGTGGGAATTACCGCGCGTGCGGTAATGACTACTTTATAGCCAGGTATGACGTAAAAAATTGTATGGTTATGTTTGAAAAGAACTTAGGTAAGTAATGGTCGAAATAAGTGAAAGTACATTATTTGTCTTCGTTATCCTAGATAAACGAAAACGTAGACGAATTGTTCCGTTAATCTAATTTTATACGAGGACTAAACTTCAAGTCGACATAATATGTTGAAGATGACATAAATCATTCGTCCGTCGCAAGTACGGCGAATACTTTATTTACACGACAAACACGACGATGTTAGCTAGACTGTACATAAACAAACCCATGTTTGTGTTAACGTCCCACACAAACAACTAACTGACCCAAATACATACAATGGACTCAAAACTTGATATTTTCTTAACTAACTAGAATCATAATGAATGAGTTCTCATTTGAGATATTTTCCATGTAAGGGTTATATTTTCCATTATACAGTCAATAGGTTCAGTTCAAATAAACAGAACATTTAACTAGAGCACCGTATTATGTGAAGTCAAATTATGTGAACCGAAATTATGAAAACACACTTTTCAATACCTCCTGTCAAACAATTACTTTATTTTAGAATCAAAAACGGATATAGAATTTTAAAATAACTTAATTTAACACCAGTTAAGACTGTGTCATCGAAGTTTCCAAACTATCAATGTATTAACATAAGTTTATTTCATATTAAAATAAATCTAAAATTATAAACAAATATGTACATCTTATAGGAATTCTAGTAAGCGTAGTTACTTCTCGAATTTTAAATATTCTTACAGTCGAAGTGCATGTACTTTCATACATTATTCAAATTAATTAAAAAAATAGAGTATTTAAACATACGAACGCTCAAAGTACCATATAAACAGAATTTTTATATGACAAAATTACATGAAGTTTGTTATAATAAAAAATACACATAACCTCGACTGCGAATATATTCTGTGAATGTAAAACGAGTTTGTCATAATCTCTTATTTTCTCAATAATAATATATCTTCTGTTAACTTATAATATAAAGCGTAATTATAATATTGCCTTGAAGAACAATTTAATTCGTTTTTTGCAACATATATATTTTATGTACAAATATTTGGCAAATGGGAGTTAGACTCATGTCTATTTCTCATCTACTTGTTTATAGAAACAATTATTATATGAACAGAAAATCGAAACATATTCGGTAAGAAAAACCAAACAAATTTAATTATGTAGGGAACTTTACACAGGTATTTATTCGTCTTTTAATTTTTAAAATATAATTATTGCAAAAAACTTAACTTAAAACACGAATAGCATAATCGTTTCACCTAGAACTAATTATTTACAGTTTTTAATCTTGGGTTTAAAAACGGCACATTTTTTATTAAAGCTTTTCACCTATACGAGTAGTGAGGGAAGGAGGAGGAAAATGGTTTAACCACTAGCAAAAAATCATGTACACATAATAATCTCTCCGTCTGTCCACCTATACATTCAATGCCAAGAACTGCTACGTGCTACCGTAGCTGATCCAGTGGTTTTCCCCGCATGTAGCGAGAAGCGCCTAAGTCGTCGGCCGCTAGGCGAGTTCCTGGTAGAGAAAGTGCCACTTCTATTAAGATTACATTTGGTGTGGATATGATCCAGTCAAATCGTGTTTTTACTAGGAATGTTTTGGGGTAGTTCTGATTTCTTTCATTCTATATGTATTTTGAGGGGCTGAATCCGAATCTGAGGTTTGCTAACTAAATTTCGTGACGCAACATTAAAAAGTCGCAAAAAAAGTAAAAAAAAACTGCTTTTTTTCCCTTGCCCACTAGGGGCAGTTTTGAGAACGATTTGACTGCAATAGTTCGAAATGAAATGATTGAGGATTAGAGTTTCATACCGGGGAAGGAGATTGATAGTTTTAATCCCGTAAATCATCCCATAAGGGGGAGGAAGGAAGTTTTTATGAAGGTACAATATAAAGCAGTTCCACAAAAGTGCGAGTAATTCAGTGTCTCGCGCGCGACGCGACTGGGAAACAAGTTGTGTTGAACACCTACGGATCGACCCTCTGCCATACATTTTATATCATAAATTGTGCCTACAGCGCCGGCGAAGGTAAGGGTTAAAATCGTCTAACAAAGCGAGGAAGATTATTAAAGCCAGAGCGCAGTGAGGAGTTCAAGCCGTGCCAGACCGGCTTAGCTGTCTTGAGATTAATCTATTAAAGTATAAAGATATTGGATAAGAAACGGCTGTTTTAATATGCTACATGATTTTCTGATCAAGGCCTTAAAACCAATTGAAAGGATTTTGATAGGATACACACAAATTGAACATTCCTACGATTTGTATGTATGTAACACTCAATTACATGTCTCCATACAAATGCCAAAATGTTCAATTTTAAGTGGATAGGTATTTCCAATTATTTCTCTAAACTACAACTATATTGCAAAAGTCAAACGAAAACTTACACTATGGCATAACTAAATTAGGTGGGATATACTTTTTTAAGCCTATTTTTGTACTAAAAACTTAGTTTTTAACAATAATATGGCATTCTTCGTATTTACAAATAAGAAATTAAATTTAGTATTTCGGTTTTTTTAACCAAAATCTCATGCAAAATGAGTCACTGATAGACCACGGTCTACTGAGGTGAGGCAAATTTCAGTTGTGATGTAATAGATTATTTAGGTCTACTCAGTAGACCACAGGTCTTTCCAGTAGACCACAGGTCTTTCGAGTAGACCACAGGTCTTTCGAGTCGACCACACACGGTAATTACAAAAATTAAAATATTCAGACCTTTTTCATTAAGTTAAACCGCTGGTCTTTTGCTAGGTTTGAATAGACCGGTCTTTTTAGCGGCATTTTCGGGATTTATTTTTTTGGGTAGGCAGAACTAACCAAGTCTACTCAGTTGTCAGTCTTTCAAGTGTCTTCATGTTAGAATATAATTTTTACAGATCTTCTATAAAATACCCTCGGTCTTTGCAAACAGTCGTCGATATTTCGAGTAGACTAACCCAAAAACGACCTCAGAGCAGCAAGCTATCCGATATACCACAAGCACTATCCTTAGTCTTCTCAAAAGACCGTCGCTCTTTCGAGTAGACCGTCAGTCTTTCGCGTAGATCGCAGGTCTGTCGAGTATACCACCTATCTTTCGAGTATACCGCCGGCCTTTCGAGTAGACCGCCTATCTTTCGAGTAGACCGTCAAGTCTTTCGAGTAGACAGTCGGTCTTTCGAGTAGACCAGAAAACTGTTTAGAACAGCAGACGATTCCGTCTATGGTGCGTAGAGGAGGACGGCTGCTGCACAGATCTGTGTCGTCGCAACGAATCCCGGTGTTTGGGATCCAACATGGCGGTGTATCCGGCCGGGGAGCAGAGATCCGGGTGGCGCTGGTAGAAGGCGCGGTACCCCTCGTGCAAGAGGTAAATCTCGGGGTAGTGGAGGGAGGGGTAGTTTTCCTTGTTTTTCTCGCGGTCGGACGAGCGGAGAAAACGGGAGCTGTAACAATAGGGAATGAATTTAAAATAACACCTTTATTTTTAGGATTTAGTAACCAGGCTTTTGTCGGGAGCTTAGAGTAATCCATCACTGAAGGCTCCTTCAATGCCAAGCGAATCTCGCCCTTTAAGAATAGCTCCGTCCCGAACACTCGCGGACCAGTAGGCAAATGGCTATCGTCGCGCGCGCATCCCTTACCGCCGCAGAGACTCACCACGGTGCTTTCGTGGCTACTTTCACTACTATCTAGTCTATCTACGTGCTTTACGTTACCCTGTGCTGAACCCAGATCTGCAGGCTACTAAGACCTAGGCATAGCAGAAGGAGAACGGAGCTGGGCTTTCATCCTAACACGAGCAGCTGCCATTGAGGTTCACAAGGTGAGTGGGTTGCTCATTTCTATCGGTAATCGCCTTGGTTACTCTCTCCGGGGAATTCATGCGTTCCAACCCCCCTTTCGCTGTGCTATCGAAGAATACTTAACAAAAGGTTTTACTTTTTAATTTAATTCTCCGAGCCGGATTCGAACCGACGACCACGGGCATTCATGGCCCGTCGCTACTAACCAACTGAGCTATCGGAACAAACTGTTTCGGCCACTAAATCTTTCAATCAGTTCCTTCCTACAACGCCTAAGGGAGGCGTGTAGCGAAATCTACCAGAAGACTAAGGCTTCTTGACGGCACCAACGTCTCATAATTGAGATTTCGTTTTTCGAGTACACTAACGGCCGTTTGAGTAGACCAACGGTCTTTCAAATGGACAACGATCTTTCGCGTAGACTTACGTTCTGTCGAGTAGACTGACGGTCTTTCGAGTAGACCGACAATCTTTCAAATGGACACCGATCTTTCGCGTAGATTAACGTTCTGTCGAGTAGACTGACAGTCTTTCGAGTAGACCGACGGTCTTTCGAGTAGACCGACGGTCTTTCGAGTAGACCGACACGAAAAAACACAATTCAAGATACTCACAGCTTGGGTCCCCTCTCCAGCGAGAATTCGCAGTGGAACACGAGCACCCGGCCCTGGGGGCGCGGGCCCTGCACCAGGTCGAGGATCTGGGTGTGGCTGTACAGATTCTGCGCGCCCGCGATGTGCCCGCCGGAGTACTCGTAGGGGTAGCGGCAGTCAATCACCTGGGGAAGGGGTGGTTTATAGCGAGGAGTAGATAAGGACACAATAAATAAATATCAAGGGACAATCTTCCACAAACCGACCTAGTCCCAAACTAAGCAAAGTTTGTACTATAGGTACTAGGCGACGATAAACTTATTTATATAATACTTTAGAAAACATCCATGACTCAGGAACAAATATTCATGCTCATCACACAAATAAATGCCCTTACCCGGATTCGAACCCGGGACCTTTTGCTTCGTAGGCAGGGTCACTACCATCTAGGCTAAAGCGGTCGTCGAACAATGCATTCGCCGTACATTGCCGGGTCCATATGTGAATGACTTATATTATATGTGTTTTGTATAACAACGGATTATGATTTTTTTTGTATTCATATCCAGTTTCTTATTTTAAGTAGGCTAAGAACTCTCATTGTTATAAACTTTTTGGCTAAAATTGACTGACTGTTGAGTTTGTTTGGGCGTTTCTTCTTAACGGTGGCCCTTTTTAGGAACGCTGGTAGAATTTTGACTTGTAAAAGTGCCATTACGGCCTACTTGCAGAGTAACATCGAAACCCTAAAAACTCACGCTGGTAATACAAAATGCCATAGGTTACGGTGATCGCTGAGTATAAGATGGGCGGCAAGTATAAGAAGAACGCAGCAACACTAGACAATAATAAAGATTTTTTTTTTACCCCCGACGCAAAGAGGGGTGTTATAAGTTTAACGTGTCTGTCCGTGTATAGAACTCTTTAAAGAAATTAGCATTTGAACGGTATCGTCCCAATACATTTATGAAAATATGGTTTATGTCATTAAGAACAATATATTCATTCTGTAAAAATTCTGGTACCCGTAATTTTAATACAAGAAATAAAAATAAAATAGCAACCGAAAAGTTTCGTGTTCACAAAGTATACAAGTCTTATTCGGGTCAATGTATCCATTTTTAACCCCCAACGCAAAAAGAAGGGTGTTATAAGTTTAACATGTCTGTCTGTATATCTGTGTATCTGTCTGTGGTAGCGTAGCTCCCTAACGCATTGACCGATTTGAATGCGTTTTTTTCTGTGACAGATGATTTTTGTCCCAAGTGTACTTAGCCATGTGTCACGAAAATCCGTCCAGCCTTTTTTGAGATATTTGACTTTGAAATGAAAATGTCTGGGGTTTCTCAACTTTTCCAAGTTGTAGTTATATTATCTGTGGTGTGTTCGTCACGAATAAATGTTATGATTTGATTTATAAATGTGAGTTCAGGATATTTAAAATAATATACTGTGTGTTACCGGCATGCGGGCTTTTTAAGTAGGGTAAATTAACGGAGTTCTTTAACTTAATCATGACCTTGACACAGATAATTTACTATAATTCCGACTTCATAAATTTTCTAACAAAATTTAAATTACCAGCAATGTACAGCAAAGTAAGTTGACAAGTAAGTGTAAATGACAGCTCTTCATACTTTGTTTAGTACGGCGTCATACACCAGTCCATTGAAGGTTTGTATTTTGGAAAATTATTTGCGCAGTTAATTTACATAATTATGATTTGCAAATACACGCAAAAAATTGCTAATGGAACACATTATTATCAGTTTTAATAAATGCCCTCATGCCGGTAACACACAGTATAAGTTGTAAATGTACCTGGAAATCGGTGATGTTCTGGAAGTCGCCCCGGATCAGTCCCGCGAGGGTGTCACAAGAGATGCTCTTCAGGTCCGAGTGGTTGCCGCGGGTGAGCGGGAGCGCGAACGGCTGGCTGAAGTCCCCGATCAGGTCGGGGTTCACGTCGGCTGCAGAAAAAAAAACAACATTCAACAAATCAGCATGCATGCAAAATTTCAGCTCAATCGGAAACCGGGAAGTGGATCAAATTTAACATGCAAGATTTGATTACAGACAGACAGACAACGGTAAAGGTGAAACTAAATAATAGCTTGTAAAAATAAACCATCATCATCTGTAGCCCTAGACAGGACTCGAACCCGTGACCCCTCTATTTCCGGTACAGTGCTCTCACCACTGAGCTACGAGGACAGAGACCGAAGACGCGTATCTTTGCAAAAAGTATTTGATATTGTCTTTATACTTCTCATAGACATTTTTGGCATAAAGTCAACTGTTGAAGCATTATGTAAAAAAGAACCAATTTTGGGCCCTTCAATTCAAGATGGCGGCTAACGCTATGACCCCTCGAGGTCAAAAACTTGCATTTTTGATGGCTAGCCTATACTTAAGCAATACAAATTAAAACATTTTCTACACCACCTCTTGTAGGGCAAAGCCTCTTTTTGTTCACCGCTGATTGGATTATAGTACCTTTTGGACTATCCATACTAATATTATAAATAAGAAAGTGTGTGTGTTTGTTTATCCGTCTTTCACGGCAAAACGGAACGACGGATTGACGTGATTTTTTAAGTGGAGATAGTTGAAGGGATGGAGAGTGACATAGGCTACTTTTTGTCTCTTTCTAACCCCCCACTTCCCTAAAATGGTGGGTGGAAGTTTGTATGCAGCTGCGATATAAACGAGTTCCACGCGGACGGAGTCGCGGGCAGAAGCTAGTAATCGATATTTGCATTTAAAAGCCCCAAGCTCTAGCTGCCGACCGCTTTAGCCTAGTTGGTAGTGACCCTGCCTACGAAGCAAGAGGTCCTGGGTTCGAATCCCGGTAAGGACAAACATTTATGTGATGAGCATGAATATTTGTTTCTGAGTCATGGATATTTTCTATGTATTTAAGTATTTATATCTGTTATATATATCGTCGTCTAGTACCCATAACACAAGCCTTACTGAGCTTACTATGGGACTAGGTCGATTTGTGTAAGATTGTCCCCTTATATTTATTTATTTAAGCTCTGAGGCACCCAGTCAGAAAAACATTACAATACTCACATCGGTCCAAAGCAGACATGATAGAAGCATTATTCTCAGAGAAGCACCTCTGCAGCACCGGCCTGACAACCTCCTCACATTTCCTCCGCTTGCTCTCTCCTCCCTCCGAGGGCTCACATCTCTTCTGACTCCTTTTCTGCGGAGACTCCAGTATAGAGAGAAGAGACACTCTAGCCTTCGACTGGGCTGGGTTGAAACTCATACTCCGATACAATGGTGGCTTCACATTGGTTATAACATTGTTCTTAATCTGTCCCGATAGAAGATTATCGAAGTTAGCCACTTTGGGAGAGTTCGACTCTTCGATATCCAGCAATTGGTCATCAAACTCCGACACAAATCCGCTTTCCATTGAAGTTGTGCTTTCGGATGTGAATATACTCTTCATTGAATCCTTGGTTGGTGTCTCGCTGAATTTCAGAGATTTCTTAACGGAGCCAGAGCTGGAACTCTTCTTGATGACCGGTGAAGGGAATTCAAAGCTGTCTTCGAAGTTTAGGGCTCTCGCTGGGCGGTTGAAGGAAGTCGACTGTTCGGTGTCAGCGAGAGGTGCTCCGAATACAAAATTTCCATTGATCTTTCTATTCGCTGAACTCCTGCCTCTAGAGATGATGTCAGGACTGTCTGTTGAAATGATTTCATACTTAGTGCATTGATCGAAGGTGTCGTTTTCGAATTCCTCTTCCAAATCGTGTAGTGTGTCGAAATCTGGGTCCAATTCTTCTTTTTCGGGGACGAAAGTGTCTTCTGTTTTGAATTCCTCTTTGAATGTGGGGAGGACGTCGGTGAAATCCAACTGGAATGGAAAGACAATCTTTTTTATTTGTGTTTTTTATATGTTCACATCAGCCGAGACCAATTGTTCCGATAGCTCAGTTGGTTAGCAACGACGGGTCAATGCCTGCGGTCGCCGGTTCGAATCCGGCTCGGGACATTCAATTTATAAATTTTTCGTTTATTTTAAATTTACTAACGATTTACATAAAGGGTGAGCGAGACGCAATGCATATTGGAGGAAGATCTCGGACATGTAAATAAAATGCTTAGTGTTGTAATTAGAAAGAAACACATAGTCTATCTCGCCGCGAGACAGCTCGCGCGCCTTTTTGTGATATGACAACAGGGCTGGAGACTCAGGAAGATATATTGTAATATTTTTATATCTCACCTTATCTTATCTTATCTAGATGCACTTCGACCCAATGGGATCTTTTGTGCTTTTAGAAGAGGGCTCTTTATACATACTGCCAAGCTCGCTCCATCATTTCCACGAAACGGATGATGTAGTTCAGAGGGAGCACCTTGAATTCCTTTGGTTGCGGATAGGCGTTACTAAAGGCCTCCACACACCGAACGCGAGTCGCACGCGGTGCGGGTCGGGCGGTATCTCTATCTCTTTCGCGCGGCGTCTCTATCGCACAGTAGCGCGGGCCCATGTGAGAGAGATATTAAATGCGTTGGTAAGTGAGAGCGCCGCACACGACCCGCGTTCGGTGTGTGGAGGCCTTAAAAGTAATTCGTTCTTTGTCAGGCAAGGGCATGACACACATTCTACAGTAAACTATCCAATAGTCATAGCTCACCTTAGTAGCCGTCCAGTTCTCGTGCTGATACTGAAACTGCGCATCCCTAGCCTCCTCCTCAAACTTCTCCACATTCTCCATCTTGAACTGACTCCGCTCCTCGAATATCCTGCTAATCTTCTTGAAGGACCGCTGGCTGCTCACCGGGGAATCGAACACTGGACTGTCCAGGAGCTTGAAGAGCGGAGACCGGGTGAGCGAGTTCAAGTCTAGCTTGGGCGATGCTGGTACGAACATTTGTGATTCAAGAGCTTTCCTAGCCGGAGTGAAGGTCTGTTTCCTCGGGGTCTGACTGAAGTTCTGGACCTCGCCGAGGACTTTTCTGGCCGGACTGAAATTCTGTAGTTCCCCGAGTACCTTCCTTGGTGTTGGGAACGGTGACTTGTGATTTTCATATGTAGGTCGTGGGGAGCTTTTGAAGGGTTTTGGAGCGTGCGAGAAGTCGCATGTGTCGAACGATGGCTCTATTCGGTCTTCGTATGACAGACCTGAAATCAAAAAGGATACTGTTTAATTAAACTGATAAAAATATGACTACAACTTAGAAAAGTAGAAACACCCTCGACATTTTCGTTTCAAAGTCCAATATCTCAAAACGGCTGAACAGATTTTCATGAAACATGGCTAAGAACACTCGGGATAAAATGATCTATAAAAAAACCCTATTCAAATCGGTCCATTCGTTTGGGAGCTAAGATACCACAGACAAACACGTTAAACCTTTTTGCGTCGGGGGTTAAAAAGCGCGCAGGCGCGCTCCGGCCCGGCCCGGTCGGTGAGAACCGATTAAAAATTCAATTTTTTACTATATTTATTGGAGTAAATTTAACATTTTTTCCACAACATTTTTTAGGATTCGCTGGAATACCTCGACGATATTCTGATTATCCCGATACTTAGACATCTTGAAATATTATTTCTTCTTTAGGATCATAAATTTCTCTTATTGCAACAATAATTATTATTTGAGAATATATCAGTGAATGGAAATGGAAATCAATGTCAATCCATACTAATATTATAAATGGGAAAGTGTATGTGTGTTTGTTTGTCCGTCTTTCACGGCAAAACGGAGCGACGAATTGACGAATGACGTGATTTTTTAAGTGGAGATAGTTCAAGGGATAGAGTGTGACATAGGACAGTTTTTATCCCCGAAATCATCCCCTAAGGGGATGAAACGGGGGGGTAAAAGTATGTATGGAACTGCGATATAAACGAGTTCCACGGGGACGGAGTCGCAGGCAGAAGCTAGTTACCTATATTTGGTGAGCAGTTCTCTTTCTGATACGACAGGGGCCTCCGCTTGGGCGGCGTGGGCGACTTCGGGGACAGGTTCAGGCTGTGGGGGCTCATCTTATACTTGAAGTTGGTCAGCTGCGCCTCATCTCGCCGCCTCTTTGTCGCGTTGTTCCCGCTGTTGATTGTGAAATTGTCCGTGATGAGGCTGGAAGGAGATAGATTAGAATTAGAAATGCAATACTCTATGGAACTTGGGGTGTGTTTATGGTTGATATGGTTGATGGTTCTTATTTTTTTTTTCATTATAATAGTTCACAGTAAATTATTAAATTATTTGATCTCTAAAAGTCACAGCTCATTAGCGCCACCCGGCATCCAACCCGCACCGCCTCGCCTCGAGCGGTTAGTATTCTTTATATGGATTTGTAGGGGCATGCACTCACTGCATCTACTCCGTAATTAGTACAGTTCCGAGGCGAGGTGGTGCAGGTCAGGTGCCAGGTGGCTCTAAGGAGCTGTGACCTTCATGAACAACCGAAGAACTTGTAATACAGTCAAGTGTAAAAATATGGGTGCATAAAACTTCCTCATAAATATGTGCCATCGCTATTATGTCAGCGGATTAAGGTTTCAGTACATGTTTATGGAAGGTTCAAATTGATACATATTTATGCATTTGACTGTACAAAAGGCAGACTTAATGCAGTCAGCATTATCTACCAGTTAATTAAGGGTAGTTGTAGATGGATTGTGAATGTGGGATAATATGTTATTTAGTGCTTAAATATGTTGTATGTAACACATCATGTAGTCCCCAACCCGCACTGGGACCGCATCGAGTTGTAACCTATCCAAAATGTTGAAAGCATAGAACATATTTAAACTACTTCAATGACAGCATGTTAAAGTAAAAGATCCATAATTATAATCTGATTAAATTTAATCAGGTGGTCCCCTTGAATATAATTTAAGTATTCAATAAACTTAAAAATAAAACAGAATCAAACTAAACGAATAAAAATCCGAAAAACGACAACAATCCAAATAAAGCCAGGAAGAAAAAATGAATCAGACAAAAAACGAATCCTCATAAGTTTCAATCCTCTCCATATATCGGAATAGTCGTAAATCCCACCATTATTCCCACCATGGGTGTAAATTTAAACAAAGTATGGCCAACAATGATTTCAACCCTTAAGCGCATCGTAGGACCCTCTCCCATCAATATCGGCTATCAAGGGTCGTAAATAAATCGAAAAAAACCAGTTCCTTACCTTCAAACCCTTCCCTACTGTCCTACCTAGTTATTGTGTTTTACACTTCGAAGATAACAAAAGACGAAACTTTTTAAGGTTATGAGAACTTTAAACCGTATTCTAAGGTCAATTTCTCGTGCGAACACTCGGAAATGACGAGAAGACACGATATTTCACTGTAGCACAAGGTTTTTGTAGTCAAAAAGCTGGTTTTGATGACATTATTTCAGGTAGATTGAGATCGTGAATCAGCTGTGCGGTTCGGCTTCGCGCGCTTTACTTTTTTAATCGAAATGTCAAGTTGAAGTTGCGTTTCGTTCGGAAGGTTTTTTATGAAATAATATTATCTTTAAAAATAATTTGTTTACATAAATAATTATGTGGAGCAATTAATTAAATCATAATTAATTTCCATAGGTACTCATTACTCGAAGGAGTACATTAGTCTTTGAAATACATTATTAGAATTTTGCTCCCATAATTTATATTATGCGTTAGTACCTGGGCGACTGCTCGGGTCAAAATAGAGAATTCTTACGAAGAAAACTACCCTACCCGGACATTAGACCGAGCTAAACGAATTTTTCGCCCCCATAAACCCTAATATTCCAAATTTCGTTGAAAGCGTTAGTGCCGTTTTCGAGAACGTGATAAGATAACAAATATTGTTATAGGATTATATTATTGTTATATACCCGCATAATATCTTTTGAATGACGTAGATACTGTTGATATAAGGTAAAGTCAGTATAAAGAATGCATTTGCATAATCTTATCATTGCCCACTTTTATAGCTCAAAAGACGTTTGAAATAATTTGCCTTTTATTGAATTATGTGCATTATTTACAATAGCTAATACGTTCAAAAAGCAAATCGGTTACACGATCAATATGTATCACACAAAATAGGGTTGGGGCGTCCTGCATTCATTAGGTATCGGTCTATGAATACCCGTTTTGATTTTTTAACGGAAAATTTTCGGGACTACGTTTTTTTAAGCTTTCCTCATACTAGCGTTATTTCTGGTTGTGCCTTATAGGAGGGGGGAAAGATTTGGCATAGTGACTAAGTTCTACGAAACCGACTACCATCTGACCTTCCAACCCATAGGGAAAACTATACCTTATTGGTATTAGACCGGTTTCCCCACGATGTTTTTCCTTCACCGAAAAGCTAACGGTAAATGTATTTAATACAGATTTTATTTGCCGACTTTTTTTTCATTTTTAGATATACGGCTCACAGAGTCACTATTGTTTAGTAACTATGGTGAATCAGTTTTGAATTGAGGATTTCTCCTTTAAAAAAATTTTTTTTGACAGCGTAAGGACCTGTTGACAAGAGAGAGCCAACGGTTTATCACGGGGGTCACAAACAGTCGGAGCCGGATTTCGTCGTTGGACGGCTTTTAGGCGGTGCTACAGTGGCGGCGGCAGCGTTTTTATAAGCGTGAGCGATTTGACATCACTCAGCGGGTTGCGCGGTTGCGCACACCGTCTGTAATCTTAAGCGGTGTTCGTGAAAATGTGAATGTGTGGAAAGTTAGACATGTTTCTGTGGGACAGCTGCCGGCGACATACATATATAACGTCGATTAGTTTGTGACGTCATACCTTTTTCTCAAATTATTCTAGTCTATACAAGTTTATACAAGGAAAGGGGGAATTTCGCGCAAATGGAAAGCCAATTTATGAAAGTAAGTTACATAAGTTAACTTAAAAAATCACGCCGTTAGCCTGTGTGTCAAATAACGTTTTGTATGAAAATCAAACCACCTTAACGCAGACGGTAGGTATGGTGCAACGGTGCAACCCTAAAATCGCTATCATACTCATACTCATTTATTCATAATATTTATATAAATATTACATGTCATATGTATGAATCATAATTGCGAGTATTATCATTTAAATTTAAGAAATGTTTCCGCTCCCGCCCCGCCGCCCGCTCCGCCGCCCGCTCCGCTCGCCGCGCACGCGCACCCCAAGCCGAACAATGGCTGCATTCGGTGCACTTACCGTTTTCTTATCACGTCAAGGGTGGTTTTTTTAAAGGCAAGGGGAGTTTGCGGATTCGTAGCGAATGCCGTTAAACGGTAATAACGGAATGCTTTGTTGTTGTACGACGGTGGTAAAGCATACGGTCCTGATCGTAAGCAGACACCGTAGCCTATAGACATTCGCAAGCAAGTCGCAGACTTTACTGATTTGAGGATTCCTTGTGGTGATAGGCTGGACACGAACGCGGGTATCAGCACTCTCAACAACACAATCAATGTGTCAATTATGTCCAGCAGTGGACTCTCATTTAAAAGGATTCATGAGGCATTTAATAAAAAACAAATTGAGAAATCGATCCTTCCTATTGTTAACAACCGAAATAGCCAAACTACACTTAAAACCTATTGAATTAAGGTTAAAAATCCTTTGAATCTCCAAGTCATTCAAATCAGAGTACGTTACGTCTTTTGTCAGTGTCTAGAATCAAGTGCATTCATCGTTCAGATAAACGAATTAAACGCTAATTTGCATCATTCCATATTCAACTCTATTCACTGGGTATAGAGTTTAAAACGGTACAGCTGATGGTGTCGCTTAAGCTGCTGTATGCGCCTGAGCAGTGACGGTTGCATTCAAGTGACTTGTTGTGCCAGTTGCTTTGATGAGCCTTATTCACACTAACGACTATATTGTGAGATAGGGCAATCAGTGATGCCCTTTAGATACAACAATTTAAAAAAATATTTCGAAGTAGTAACTAGTAACACGGTTGGGACATAAAGTTATCAATCATGTTGAGAAACGAAATGTAAATCATGTTTTTGGCAATAAGGTGTTATACTACAGAAATCTCGCTCAAGTTCAACAACACAGTTGCTAAGGCCGACAAATATACAATTACAACAATTGAAATATCCAATAATCGGAAGATCGATCTTTTCAACAAATTTGTCCCATCCCTAGAATCTGAAGAGGAACTGGGAGCAGGTTTGGTACAGTGGCGAAGCATCCATCGATTCCTACTGGCTTGTTTAAAGACTATTGGCATTATTGTTTTTCCGCTTTGAAGGAAAATATGCTTAGTGCCTTTTTGTATAACTCGCGGCCCTGTCTTTTGTTTTCGACAAACGAATTGACAAAATATATATAATCATCGGTCCTGCTCACACACGAGAATCAGTTGAGAAAAGCGACCAGCACGGCAATCACAAGACGGCGCACTATACCTCTCTTTCTAAGTTTTCTTAGAGAGAGACGGATAGTGCGAGAAAAATCGAGAGAGCTCGCGCGCTGTCATGTGTTTACCGTGCTGTGGTACAGTCGGACATCCGTCCATACGAAATAATTTAGATCCAAGCTCGCACAACTGCGTTCGCTTCGGTCGCTCGTTCATTTAAATGGGTTAGCTAGCTGGTTTGTTTTCAAACCGAACGTAACAACAAATGCAACTCACTTTAACATTTTCGCAACAGGATTAAACATGGAAAAATTCACCATAAACCAACAGAATTCGCTAGGCGTGAAGTTCATACTACTGCCCGCCTAGCGGGCTCAGCTGGCATCGGAGCAAAACGTATATTCTTGGGTGCGAACGTGTTAAAGTATAAAAGTACGTTATAGAAAGAAAGAAAAAACATTTATTCGTGACAAGAAAATTAAATATAGCAAGGAAGAGATACACATAAAAAAATTAGAATTACTTAAATAAAGAACACGGCAATAAATAACCAATTAAACTATTAATGTCACGAGAAGGTCCCGCCTCAGGATAATGCCAACTCAAAGAGCCGGTTATAAACTCCATTGGTTGGATTTTAATAGGCCTTTAGGCGACAAGTCTCTGGTACAATATTAACCGCCTAAAGCGTTCTATACCTGTCAATTTGTGCCGACAACCGCCTTCAAAATTTATGAATTGATTGTCTACTGTCTCTAGGTTGTTGTGACAAATTGCAAGGCTTAATGAAGAAATCGCAACATTCGCTCAGAAGTTTATCGCCAACGGCCACAGATGACAGATTTGGTAACCACATGTGTTAAGCCAATTATAGATCCAAGGCTGTCGGAAGGATATCGACTGTAATGTTGCGTGGCTTCCTGTTTTTACCGACTTTTAACCACCTGCTCTAAACTTAAATCATGTATTTTTAGCGGGTGTGAAAACGGGACTTTATTTGCACTGGCTTGGCTTGTTTTTGGCTCTACTGGCTCTGAGCTGCAGAACTCGCGGATACAGCTTAAGAAATAAATGTACAAAAAAATCTAAATAATTAATTAACCTGGTCACAAAATTTCACGAAAATCGGTTGAGAATCGCATTACCTGTAGTACTTACAGACGACAGCCAGACATCTGTACCTACATCCGGATATACGTTTTTTTTTACCCAAGCTGAAAAGGAGAATTTCGCTAGTTCAATTACGTATAAGTATGAGGCG
This sequence comes from Epinotia demarniana, assembly GCA_945867215.1. NCBI lineage: Eukaryota > Metazoa > Arthropoda > Insecta > Lepidoptera > Tortricidae > Epinotia > Epinotia demarniana. The sequence goes on along the minus strand of OX244284.1, from coordinate 2,362,641 downwards.
TTATATAAATAAAATAAATATTATAAATAGTTTCCCTACCTCTGTTATTGGGTTAGGGAAGAAATACTGTTTCTTGAGGTTGGTTTTTTGGAAGTTTACATAATTTCCTCATATTGTAACAAGAGGCAAAAACGGTCACTTTGAAAACCGCTAAATAATTTTATATATTAAAATATTCGAAGTATATTTATGACTAGTTAATAAATTGTTTATGTACCTAACTAAAGCGTGGTTTAATCAACTGCAATCGACCAAAACGCGATCAGATATAACATTAGGGAGGCGAAAATCGATCGAAAAACCGTTGCTGAGTGCGCCAGTAACGCCCCTAGTGCAACTGCCAAAAAAAACGATTGTTTATAGTATTTTTAACAGCCTCTTAATTTAAGGTAGCGATTAAATGAAAAACGATTCAATCAGTTTGCATCATATCAGGTTTGGTTTAGAAATGAAGTAGTAATGTGTAAAAGATCGCACTCCACACGAATGCGTTTTATATCAGTCATATATAACGAAAGAACAACATAATGTCATTGTCAAAATTACTTAAGTCTATTAACAAAACCTATAAATATGATAATCAGGGAAGGTGGATATTTAGAAAAAAAAAACCGTGAATTGAATTGAAAGCTGATAAATAAGCAATTATTGATATCGACGCTGCAATAAATAAGAAAAACAATTCACTAACACCGATATTATTACCACACAGCCATGAAAAAAGCAAATAAAACGAAGATAAAATTCTAATCTACGCGAAACCCATCTGCAAAGGTCATCGTACAGCCAAAAAAAATTAGGGCAGAACGTAACAACGCCTTCGTCTCAAGACGCAAAGGTGCGACTGGCAGCTGTTACAGCTGCGTTCAGATTGAAAATTCACTTGTCGCACGTAGTCTATGGTATTGTTACGTTAAGTTTGTAATGTTGGCAGATGTGGGAGCACGCGCCGTTTACCTCTGACCTGATAACGGAAGTCATTGTTAATTGCGAGTTTGACGTCTTTCATGGTTTTTATATAAGTAAGAATTATTGTGTTCAATGACTAAGAAGTTGACGGGTGTTCAGTAGAGATAGCGACTGGACACTTGAATGCGAGATAGGTAACTAGTAGTAGGGTCAATATGGATGTACATTATTGACCGCCCTACTTTTTTAGGGAGCCTGACCGTAGTGACCGTCACACAAACACCTTATCAGACCCTGAAATTCTTAGCTTAGAATAAAATATATTAGCGATCTAAGTACACTATATTTCTGTAATAAAAACTTACCCTAAGATTAAATGTTTAAATTATGAAAGACCTAATATTCAGCGTCTTGATTCGGTTGGATAAAGTGGCACTTAAATACAAGATGTGTAATCCAAACCATTTAATTCCATCCTTCGTTGGAAGCAAATAGTTTAAACTAAATTGCTAACAATTGATATATATCCGTATAAATACTAAGTTAATACTAGACTGGTCTAACCATAAACCACGACTAGTATCTCTATTCTACTAATTAACAGCCCAAAGAAATTTTATTAGCCGTTATATCAGGGGCAGATGATATCTCAAATAAGGAAGCTGGAAGGAAGGAAAAGACGTTACGCATCAATAAGAGTCAGCATCTTCAACAATGTAACAATAAACACACATTAGGTCAAAGGTCTTCTAACTATATTAGCAAAATTGTACCCTATTGCAACTGCATTAAGTGCATTCTCTTTTGACACTTTGAAATGTGTTGCCGTTTGAAAACGGAAAATCTAAAGCTGTTTAATATAAAGTTGAAATCCGAACGGATTTTTTTTGTAACTGTAAGGTACCATAGACAATTTTATTTTATTTGTAATCTTGGCGCGTGCGGGGGAGGCACATCTGCCAACTTAACAATAAGAAAGAACAAGTGTTTTTAGCGCAGCTGCGTGAGTGCATGATCTGATCACTGATCTGTGTTTAATCCAAAGACGTTAAAATAACATTCGTGTTGCAGTTATGTTGGTAACAGTAAACTTGGCAGCCATAAATAAGGCGACTTATACACGACTCATGAAAGTTCTTTTAAAATAATGAACCGTAAATTAATAACATTTCCCAACTATATATTTGGTAAGTACTTATAAATCACAATTTGGTTTAAAATCAAGGACTCCCTAGTTTAAGGGGTTTTTTCACTATACTAGAGGTACTGTACAGTACAATTCCAATTGAAAGCGAAAAAATGAAACCGGAAGAGCACGTGCGCTGTACCTATACAAATAATAGATCACACGCATCCGATTCACTTTCAATGAATGTATGACAACAATGGTAACCGGTGACACTCGGTTATTGACACCTTTGTCAGATAATTATCCTAGTTTAAACCGTTACATATGAGTAAGTAAGTACGACATTTATATTTCTCCTTAATCACACATCAAAAATTGACGTATTTATGTATACTGCATAGTAAAGAAAATTTTAAAAGTAAAAAATCATCCAAGAAACTTAAAATGACGAAACTTAACAAAAAATAACTAAAACTCAGTACAAAATAAACAAGACTCGAAAATAATGTTTGTATAATAAATTACCTATTCAATTGAACATCTTATTGTTTCAACTGATTTCCAAACGAAACCAAAAACAATACCGCCGAAAGTTTTTTTTTCAACTCATCCCCATGCAGCCGGGACCGTTAACAATCGATAGCCGCCATTGTGCATTGTTCTCTATTCAAAATCGAGGGTGCATTATGGTATTATGACGTACTGACTATCTGTGGTTCTTGGTTACAAAGTTAAATGTGCGTCCGTGAACTACCTTTTCTACAACACATCGCATGGGATTTGTTTACGTAGTAAAAGTTTGTTAGGATTTTTCTGCTGCCATAACTAAGTTGGTTTTATTGAACAAGTTGTGTTGATTGCACTGACCATTAATATAAAATAATGCGGTTAATGCGTTATCCTTATAGCAATTATTACTTATGTAACGACTTGGAAGTTCCATGAACAGTTTAAGGTAAAACAATATAATATAATTATGTTGTGTATGTACTATGTATAATCAAAACCTCGTACACCTAAAATTTTCTCTTGATAAAAAAAAATTGAATTAAGCTTTTTCTTTTCATTTGAGTTCGAAAAAGAGAGAAGTGTTCCTGTGGAAATGGCACATTAAGGGTGAGTTGCACCCAGAGTTGGGCATGATTCGAATAATATTTTATTTAAATAATTATTCGAATAAACAAACATTCGTTAAAAAAATATTCGCGAATGATTTATTCGCGAATAAATCATTCGGTAGCATTTTCAAATAATAAATGATTCATTCGTTATTTTATTCGAATAAATACCACGAATGATCCACTACACAAATGTTCAGTTCATAGTTTCCATAATTTTTAAAATTATTTCTTCAATTTGTTTAAGCTGAATATGTTTTGTTGAATGTAGTGGTAACACACACCGCCGACAGTCAGTTAAGTTTTTCGAACTTTTCTGAGATACCAAATATATGTATCTATAAAGACAGATTTGAAATGATTGGGATATATATTTTTTTGTAAATACATGTAACGAGACACGAAGGTAGTTATTTTATTAGCTAATTATTCGACAATATTATCCGCGAATAAATTATTCGTGGAGTATTTTATTCGCGAATAAATCATTCGTGGAATAATTAATTCGCGAATAATTTATTTGCCTAATTTCGAATAAGAATAATCATTCGATAAATGTATTCGTCATTCGCGAATGATTCTGTTATTCTCAATCGTTATTCGTCATTCGAATAAATTTTGCCCATCTCTGGTTGCACCAAACCGTCTGTAATCGTAAGCGGTGTTCGTTAAAATCTGAATGTATGGAACGTTTGACAAGTTTCTATGGACTGACAGCTGTCAGCGCCATATTTAACGTTGATCGGTCTGTAATCGTAAGTAAAACCAAACAAACGAGCATCCTCGCAGATATGATTGATTTTTCTTTGAACGACTTCAAGAAGGAGAAGTTCTCTATTCGTCGATCTCTTTTTTAAAGTATGTTCCCGAATTATTCGAAGAGGCCTGGACCGATGTGCAAAATTATTTTTGGGGGTCCCTTTGTTTCCCATAAACTTATTGTTCCGAATTTCGATAGTCAGAAATTGATATCCATATAATTTATGAGGATTCTTACGCTGATTACATTCAAAATTCCATATCTAAATTCCAAAATCACTCTCGTCGCCTCTTGGAAATTAGTCCTCATTATGCTCTTACTGTTATGAAATTTTGCCTTTTTGTCCCTAAATTAACTTATGTGCTTCGCTGCTGCCCTCTTTGGAAACATCGAAATCTTTTATCACAAATCGACATATTAATCAAAATTAATTTAGAATCCATCCTCAACATTCAGCTAAGCGAGCAGTCCTGGACCCAAGGAACCCTACCCATCCGGTACGGTGGTTTAGGGATTCGCAAAATTACTAGTGTCGCGTTACCGGCTTTTTTGTCGTCATGCCACAGCTCGTCTAGTCTCATAGGTAAGATCCTGCCTACACACTATGAGACATCGGGCTTGGAGGACGCGAAAAGTGCCTGGTTAACTGCTTGCCCCGGACAAAATTTCCCTGACCATCCAAACTCACAAAGGTGTTGGGACGACCCAATATGCCAATTGACCTCTAACTCACTATCTAACCAGTGCGCCACTGCAGAACGAGCCAGACTATTGGCGGTAAACACAAGAGAGGCTGGTTACTGGCTCCACGCACACCCTTCTGCAAGCACTGGGACATTCTTAGATCCAAATACTCTCCGTTTTTCAGTTTGCCTGCGTCTTGGGGTCCCGGTCTGCGCCCCACATCGATGCCCCTGCGGAAGCGAAGTAGATTGGCTTGGGCACCACGGGCTCTCCTGCCAGAAAAGCGCGGGTCGCTTCTCTAGGCATGCTGCCCTTAATGACATTATTCGTCGGTCTCTTGCATCGGCTAATGTGCCAGCTGTTTTAGAGCCGTCTGGCATTCTAAGAAACGATGGCAAGAGACCGGACGGAATGTCATTAGTCCCGTGGAGTATGGGACGGGTCCTGGTGTGGGATGCAACCTGTGTTGACACACTAGCCCCGTCGCATCTCCACCGTACCTCTACGAGGGCAGCAGCTGCAGCAGAGGCGGCCGAAGCTGCGAAGGTGGGAAAATATAGTGGTCTCGGCGCCGAATATAATTTCGTGCCTTTTGGCGTCGAGACCCTTGGTCAGTGGGGCCCTGGAGCTCTAAGCCTCTTCAAAGAGATATCGAAGAGGCTTACAGATGCCACCGGTGACCGAAGGGCTGGCAGTTATCTCGCACAAAGAATTAGCTTAGCTATTCAGCGAGGTAATGCTGCCAGCATCTTCGGCACAATGCCGCAGGGGCCATTTTTAGATTTAGTTTAGTTTTAATCTATTTTATTTTAATTTAGTTTTTTATTTATTACCTTTGTATATTAATCTTAGTTGAATGCAAAACAGATGTGTTATTTGAAAAATAAATACTTTAAAAATTTATAGACATAAACATCGGTAGTCATAATCTTTGTTAAGTATAACGTTTTGTAGTTCTAACATTAATGACCCATAATATTAAGTATTATAATCACAAAAGTCAGAAATTGATGTCCATAACGATCAAAGGTCTATCGATAATTATTCATAAATATTCTAAGGCATATATTTCAACGTACTAATGATTGCTATTCATATCGTTTTAATGCCTAAAGTGAATTACGTCTAAGAGACCAAATCTATAACATCCAAAGTCATATAGATAATTACTCAGAAACATTTCTAGACATACATTTGAAAGGGGTACTAATACTAAGTACTACTGCGCGAAGGGTTTATGACTGTTTCGTAAAGAATACGTTTAAATAAGCATGTTTTATTAGAAACCTTTTCTCTGAAATTAAAAATGGCCAAGATATTGGACTTCTAAGGCAGGTCGGTGTAGGTACGACGACGAGCGAAGCGAGGAGGAGTGTTAGTTGTACCGTGACCCTAAGCGCGCGAGCCGAGCGAACGAAGCGAGCGTGCCGCGGCAGCGGCCGGCGAAGCGCCAGAACCAATAATGACACAACATTCATCGAAATGTTGACAAGTACATATTTTTCCTAACTTTCGGGTCAAATATTTCGGCCATTTTTGATTTTAGAGAAAAAAGTTTCAAAACAAAACATACTTATTTTAACGTAATCTGACCACTAAACAAAACAGTGAGCGGCATAAATATCTTTCAATCGCATCACTCTTTATTTTTGCCAAAGTACCCACATTAATTATAATTAATGGGTATGTGGGTATGTTATAAAGCAGTCTGGAAGAACGCGTTCAGTTACGTTCGGTAGTAAAAAAAAACATGTATTTTATTATTTTTCTAGGAGTGTGTTTATGGGCTTTAACATTATGAAGAGTGACACCACCGTGAAATTGAATGATATGACTAAGTAATCAGATGACTACCAATCATTATGACTTGCGATAAAATACCTTACAATAATTATTACAAACTAGATTATTGCCTGTAACATTATGTAATTGCATACCTCCGGGACATTGAACGTTATGGCTAACCAATTTTATGACTAACAATAATGATGACCTGCAAAAATCGGAACTCCAATGTATATTGTTAAATTTTATGACTTTCGACAATATGACTAGAATAAATTATGGTGGAAAACGTTATGGACTGAAAAAATCGGATCTTAAATTTTATGGGAAACAATGGAGAGCCTTATTTTTGTTTTTGAAAGGGTATCTTTCCCAGGTGCTCCCAATGTCATCAGGTCAGGATCTGATGATAATCTTGAGAAATCGAGGGAACTCGAATTTTGTAGGCAAACTAGAAGCAATTTGGGGACTGATTTGATGTCGGATACTACTCTTTTTAACCCCCGACGCAAAGAGAGGGGTGTTATAAGTTTAACATGTCTGTCTTAGTATCTATGTATCTGTATGTGGTATCGTAGCTCCCAAACGGATGGACCGATTTGAATGCGGTTTCTTTTTGTGTCATATATAATTTTCTCCCAGTTCAGTCGTTTTTGAGATATTGGACTTTGAAATGAAGATGTCGGGGATTTTTCAGCTTTTCTAAGTTATTAAAGAAAAGTTAAAAGCCGGAAAATATCCATAAGCACGTGATTTGTGGACGGAAATCTTCATCCTGGTCACAGCCCACATCAAGGGGTATAGAAGCAACCAAGCTTGAATCCTGCGGTCGCCCACGACATCCGTTCCTCCGCAACGGACGCGCCAATAGCCGCGAGTAACACTACTTTACAAGGATCATACGCCATTTTGAAAACAAGTGAGCGCAGTATGGATTCATTCACGTTTTGAAGGAGGTTCTTTATCGGGTTGAATTGTCTTTGTGTTCAGGAATTCGGACATCCTTGTCAATGGCACGATTGAGTTTCTTAGAATATTTGTACAACCTCAATTCATGCACATTCATGATAGTTTAATGTACATATAATAATAATAAAGGTATTGCAGACAAGTGAAGTTAATTAAAATACTTCTAATAAATACGCGGTTTAGCGCGCTCACGTTTTAAATGGCACTACGGTACTTCAGAATGAGTGTTTTCGCGGCATTGTCACTAGAAGTAATTACTTCGCGCTAGTAATACCGTGCATTTACTAGTAGTATTTTAGACAAGTGTCACGAAAGTTTGAATAAATAAAATAAAATTCGATGAAGTTCACTTCTCTTTTTCTGCCATGAAAGAAGTGAAATACGAATGTAGATACCACTAAGTCAAAGCTCAAGTACCAACTTAAAAGCCCGTCTTGCCGGAAACCCAAAATCACCTGACATTTCTAAGAAGGCGTGTGGGGTCTCCAACTCCAACCATAGACAAACACGATCCAGAAACCCGAAAGAAAAATCGAAATTGGTTCCAGAGCGCTGCAAACTTAACTTTGCCGTTATCCAGAGGCGCTTCACGTCTTGCTAGTACTGTAATCTCTATGGGACAACGTTAGTTTTCAATCTCCCCGTCGGCGCGTTAAGTTTGCGTTTCGTTTTTAAAACGGTTCGAACACGTGTTGGGTTTTTTATGGTGCACAAGTTCAAGGGCAGTGATTAGATGATTTTTTTTTCTTGAGATATCGCTCTATCGGTGTCTGCAGTCTGGCTTCTACTTTTCGGTTGTTAATGTTTTCAGTTATCTTCGTCGACGACCTTCTCAGTAAAGAGATCTCTCTCAGACAAACTTCGTAACTAATAAAGTATCCATACTAATATTCTAAATTGGAAAGTGTGTCTGTCTGTTAACTCTTCATGGTTAAACCGCTGAACCGATTTCGATGCAATTTGGTATAGTGAAATCACTCCCCCCCCCTAAAGGGATTTAGTCCGTGTGGAACTCGTTTAAATATCTCGGTCTCGGTTTAAGCGTGAAGAGGTCACCGACAGACAGACATACATACACTTCGCATTTATAATATTGGTATGGATTCAATCTTATTGCCCAAAACAATAAGTTATGGTACAAAAGGCGGACTTAATACTATAAATTATCTACCAGTCAACCTTAAGGCAAAGCAGTTATAAATTGTGTTCATTCTTAGAACTAATTGAGACGTGTGCGTTTTAAAAAAATATGTTTTTATGCACAGATGTTGTAAGTATAACTTTAAGTAGTAATAATTTACAAGTACTGTTTTGTAACAGTATATATCACCCGCATAGCGCTTATTCCGACGCCATATTGTATGTATGTATGAAATATGTATGTATGTACCAGACCTCCCGCTCGCGCCCTCACGCGTTGCAAACATATGGCGTACGCAGTGGAACATGAAATTTTGCATGTGTAGTCAAATATTAGTTTACACTTTACAGGCGACCGACCGTTGTATAAAGCCATATAAATTTTCTATGTTATTAAATGAAATATTACACACAACGCTTCTATTTCGATCAATAATACTGCAGTTTTAATAAAAAAATCTAAATGTAGAAAAAACCACAAAATAAATAATAAAACTACTAATTATTGCTAGTGGATCTCAAATCTATAGGTACAACTAACGAACCCTGTGCTTAAAAAAACTCCAAGCTTTGAGTCGGCAAAAAAATATATAGACTTAACGAGCCTGCCCACAAAATTTCACGAGAATCGGTTGAAAAATGGGACATGGACAGGAGAACAGCCGGGCATACTAAAGAATTTCGGCCCTAGCTGAAACGGACCACTTTAAATCGCTCGTTCAATTAATAATAAAAAAACGCACGTTCAGAAATGTAATTATCAAGATTGACAGTTGAACTAAATGCCAGACCACAGATGTAAAAGCGCATAAACAAGATATGTTCGTTCCCATTGTCCGAGCTGACCGGAAAGGATAAGCGTCGATGCCGCATCCGGTGAGAAAAAGTAATTGAGAACATGACTGGCTGAATGTAACGAGTCTTCGCGTAAGATGGTGGCCATTAATTAAAAAAACAAATCCGTACAAATCTTTGAAAAAATAGGCTTGATGAGCCCATAGGTAGCCCATAGCCTCTCACAGACTAATAGTAAACTTGTCAGTAGCTGTCAAATTTACTATTGACCGCCAGCGCAGGCCGCGCCAGTGTGTTGCAGGTTTTAGCCTCTAAACATATACAATTATACATTTGAAAATTTGAAACGTCTTTCACGTTAAAACGTTGCAGAAAGAAAATCGTGCAAATTTAATTTACACTTCATAGCTTAGAAAATAAGAAGCCGAAGATGTATGAATAAATAAGATAGTCGAATAAAATAGAAAAATAAAACCATATTTTCTATCCATTTATGAAAACCTAACACATTCTGAAAGCCGTTAAGATAATAAGTGACCGCAAAAACTACCATAACTCACCCGATAAAAAACCTTTTGCAATTTTACCGCCTTTTTCAATAGCTGACAAGACGCCGCCATATTGGCATTCGTCCAGAAACAGGATGCTCTCGAGAATCTTTTGACTAATGTTTTAATTATGACTGGCTGAATGGAATTTGCGGCATCCTCGAATTTGGCCAGCTTTCATGACATTTCAAGGTTCTTTTGGCAATTCCTTGAGGCGTATTTTTCTTTGAAAACTCTGATAAGTATGCTGCAGTTGTAATTGTGCCGAAAAACCACTGGAGAGAAACTCCAGACACCTGCCCGCGAAATGGTAAGAAGACCTTTAAATAAATGCGAAAATGCATCATAGCACAGAATAATTCATAGTACCTAAATGTACGGAAGATCCACTGCAAACTTGACGATCTACGTTAGCTGACGTTTTCCAAACGTTAAACGTTTGGAAAATTGATTCCTTAATCCGCTTACTATTACTGACGATTTGTTGCAAACAAGCCTAAGTCCTTCCTCCTATTAGGTCTAATCCAACTTTACGGAAACAATAACTAATTTAAACTACTATAAAAAAACTGATAACCATAACTTATGTCTTGTCTTCGTCTGACAGCTTCCTTGGCCTAAATGTCAATTGATCTAAATGGGTCAGTGTATCCGCTTATCAGTTGAGTAATTTGTTAGATCATAGGCCGTCAACAGCACTTCGACGCTGGGTTCCGTGGTCCAATTGAAAAGCCTGAACTTGCCAGTATTTTACTGAGGGCAGGTTGCGCCAAGTTACGATTACAGACCTATCAACGTTAAATATGTCACCGGCAGCTGTCATTCCATAGAGACTTGTCAAACTTTTGCATTCAGATTTTTACGAACACTGCCTACGATTACTGACGGTTTGTTGCAGTACAACCCGTGCATGTGGTGTTGTGATTGTGTGCGTCGCTAGGCTACAGTGTCTGTTTACCACCAGGCAGGCCGTATGCTTGTGCTACGGTTGTAGTATAAAAACTAAGGCAAAAATCAAACCACAGAAAACTTTGCTACGCGGCAATAAAATAAATCGTAGCAACTTTTTAGGCCTCTCACAGACTGCGAGCATTGCAAGCACTTGTAGCAATTGACAAGTTTACTATTGTCCGCCGCGGCCAGGCCGCGCCAGTGTGAAGCGGGCTTTATTTATTCATTTGTTTCATTTTGATGTTGGCACTATATAGCGATAAATTTACACGTTTTAGTTCAATGGTGCACAATAAAGAACCTAATTGTAAGTTAGACTGTGGTCTTTTGAACGCGACCTAATTCAGACTCTTTTTTTAAGCGATAAAACTAATAACATGTCGCGAACTGTGCCCCAGTTAATGTATGTTAGATATACAATGCGATCATTGTGGTTGTTTTAAAGTTAGTACAAACATCCTTGTGTTGTGGCCATTATAGTAGGCCTTATTTATTTGCACTCGTAGAACTATAAAACGGTAGTTAAAATGGCTGGAAGACAATACACACTAAATCAACTTAAAAAATATGTAGCTTACAGTTGTATTTTTCTAAAAAACCCTGTGTACTAAAAAATGACACTAATTTTATATTATAAATAATGCTATCTAACTAGAAATTAATGTCCTTAAAGTACCTATTGAAACTGCAATTAATTTAATCTGTGACAAACAGGAGACATACTATTAATAGTTTTTACTCATCTTAACTAATTAACAAATCCAATATTGTAGTCTAAATTTTTCATTCAAATATAAACTTTAATGAATTAAAACTAAAGTCCCGTTTCCTTAAACATATCGCACGGTCGGGGGAGCAGCCGTCGCTGTCTCATAGTTCTACGTGGCTGTGAAAGAGACGGGCAACAGTCAAAACCGTTAGTGACGTCACCGCTGAAACGCCTTAGTTTTAAACTTAGAACGACCGTTTAAGTGCACAGTTCGAAAATGGAATGTTTAGTTTCAATGTTATGTCTATGGTTTTAAGTTTTAACAAAGAGTCATTTGAATTGGAGCACATGGGTTAACTACACAAACTATTCTATACCCTATAAGTCCATTCAGTTTATTAACTAGTTTTTTTTTGTAAATATATAATTGCTATCATCTGAATGTTTCGGTGTGCCATCAATAAAGCATTATCTAGATACAAAATCCAACACCATACCACAAATCAAAAAAAAAATTGCTCATCACAAAATATCAATGAATATTTAATTTATTTTGGTTTCCTACTTGATATATTTGCTTTTTAATGTTAAGGATAATCGTAAGAAAGTCAGTGCGGGTGGAAAGTTTGTAGCATTCTTGAATAAAGCATCTTAGAATAACGTTTTAAAATGTAATAAACAAAAAATACTCTTATAAATTTAAGGCTTTCTAAGCCTTATTTTTCCTGGAGCTAACTAAACTAAACAAAATATTCTACAAGGAAACCTACAATACATATAGGTATATAATACATATAGATTTTTATAATTTAGCTCATTCATCATCATTTGCGGGCGACATGTTTCGAACTCTTCGGGTGCTATTCTTCAGGATGACTGATTTCACGGCAGTCGCTTGGAGCACTACTAGAGTTCGAAATATGTCGCCCCCAGTGCCATTTAAAACGTGATTCTAACCATGGTTTATTAGTAATATTGTAAACATGTCCCGCGTAAGTTATTCGAAGATAAAGGTACTATAATTATCTAAGAAAATCTTAATAGATCATTAATCAAGAAATAAAACTGGTTTGCATATATCACAAGCAAAACAATATGTAAATCTCATCACATAACATCCTCTTGGTTCTCACGGTACACTGTATATTTACATATATACTAGTGACGACTTCGAAGAAATAGTGAATGATACTGTGACATGACATTAATAAAATCATCTATAGGTACTCTATAGTCTATCTATACTAATTGAGATATACACGTGTATATGCGGTTTAAGTATCGGTGTCTTGCTCTGCCTGGTTCTCCGTCTCTCTCGCCAAGATGGCGTAACGCTGTTTGCAGCATCCGCGTTTGTGATCCTGAATACACCAACTCATTAATTAATTGAGCGTTTAATTACATTCAATATATGACACTAATAGGTATTATAAAGAGGAAAAGACTGTGGGATTGAAGTTTGTAAAATGTTAAATGTTTTCTGAGAGCTTGTTTGTAAGAGTTTTTGAAGTCGCTGATTCAGGATGTATTATTCAAGTGAGGGAATATCTGATTTTCAAAAAAGGACTTGCTCGCGTGCCCTGAAGCCCCCGCAGTCACTTGAGAAATTTGTATAGATAGCATAAAGAAGCCCATACATCCCATGTAAAATGTTTACATATGTATATTTACAATAATATTATGAAAATATGAAGTACGAACAGAGCGGGAAGGCGATTACATAATCTAAACAAAACATGACGACCGTTACACTATCGGTATTCCAATTATAAATATGGCAGCCTTGCTGATAACTAACGGTCGAATTCGAAACCGTATGCAATATAGGTCATTGAAAAATACACTAGAGACTAAGTCCGCCAGTCTACCTTCAAATTTATTTTATTTTTATTTCGAAAGTGACGCGACATAAAAAAGCTTATAAAATTATATTCTCAATTTTTTACGAGAATCGGTTGAGAAATGAGACCCGTAAAGGAGAACAGCGGGACAGCGGGACATCCGGACATACAAACGATTTTCGGTCCAAGCTGAAGCATGGTTTCGTTCGCTTTGCTCCCTCGTTCGATAATTGCCAAGTCTTAAGGATGCATTCATACAAAAAAATGGTATTTACTATTTTTCACTTCTATTTTCAAATTATATCAATAAAGTTGTATACGTCTTACTTGGCCACCCTGTACCTCCCTTTTACTAAAGACTGACACATTTTATCCATCTTTTTTGTAAAAAGCCCTGCGCGAAATGCCATACAAATGAATAAAGTTAGGTCGGTATTCATTAGGTTAAAGTATCCTTTCAGGGACTAACTTCGTATTCTTAAGAGATGAAATATTATCCTCAATTCGTAATTTTCGGTATTTAGAAATTGTATTTATGTAATTAAATGACACTGAAATATGTACATTGTACATCGCTTACTTTACCTCTTACCTCTATTTATAAGATATTCACCAAGTTCTTAATTTAATTTCTAGGGATAAAATATTAGCGTATCATTAACATTTCCGAAGGTAGCTCTATACCTAGATATACAGTCCTTCATGAGATGAATGAATTAATGAATGAATGAAATTATTTATTTGCATAGACACGTGTTATGATGATGTTAAATAACGAAGCTTTTTTTATACCTTTTTTATAGACGTTAAAAAAGTCTGTACGCAAAAACCAGAATGCTAATTACTCCAATCCCGTGGGAACCATAAAAAATGTAGAATTTTTTAATGAATAAAAATGAAGTTGTCTCAAACTAACCTGCTAGAAAGTAGTCTATTCTATTGTCGACACCTTCCTCAAAAAGGGTGGTCTATTGTCTATTCCGCGCGCCATTGTCATGGAATCTTGTCTATGACAATAGAAACTAGTTTAGAAACGTTTTGTTTATGCTTTGCATATTTTTTGGGCAATTTTTTGCTGTCATTTTTTGCAGATGTAGTAATAATAATTTACTTTAAAAACAAAGTACTAACCGACTTCTAATCAGTACCCAAATCGCTCCAAAAGTGCCGATAAATTATTAAGAATTTTCCTCTATTTCTCATGGATCCCATCATCAGATCCTGACGTGATGACCGTGGAACCCAAGTGGTCCTTGTTGATTGTGAATATTGTCGAAAACATAACCCTCCTAGCTCCTCCGCAGTAGGAAAGACAAAGCTGCGCACACGCACTGTTTGTTGTGTTTATTGCCTACATCCTGCGCTGATAAAGTTAGACCGGCGACAAGGTCAACGCCCGAGGCTAATTTGAGCTTTTAAGCTCAAGCGACAAGTTACATACAAATACTAGGGAGCTTTGGAATGTTTTCTGTTAAACTTTCGAATGACGCTGAGGCTTCACTAAATATAGAAATGTTTGAGATGAACCTGTTTTTGACAAAAAAATAAGTAAAATACAAGAGAGATAAAAAAACTATTGTGTGCGTAAAATTCCAACTTTGATTTATGCTATTATAATAAATAAATAAATATAAGGGGACAATCTTACACAAATCGAGCTAGTCCCATAGTAAGCTCAGTAAGGCTTGTGTTATGGGTACTAGACGACGATATATATAATAGCTAGAAATACTTAAATACGTAGAAAACATCCATGACTCAGAAAAAAATATTAATGCTCATCACACAAATATTTGCCCTTACCGGGATTCGAACCCAGGACCTTCAGCTTCGTAGGTAGCGTCACTACCCGCTAGGCTAACCGGTCGTCATAAATAATAATTCTGATAAAACTCTAAACATAAGAAGTAAAGGTTTAGTCTCTGTTGAGAAGTCTTTATGTAAAAATCAATAAACTACCTATACTCGAAAATAAAGCAATATGTGATTATATTAAACTGTTTACATTGACATACATTCTCCCACACTGACATCTACTACATCAAAAATTAGATCGAAAAAAAAAACATCTGTCCGAATCGAGATCTTGGACAACCCTAATCTTATTCTAACCCAGCTTCCTGGGAAGCGTCTGACCATAGAGAATAGCAACAATTTCGCGCCTTTAAATTTATTGCCATTATCATAAAACAAGTTGTGCAAACTTCAATCTTAACTCCATACGGATATGAGTTACAGCGTTTACCATACGGATTCAAGAATGCCCCGAAATTTGCACAATGCGATGCGGAAGCTTGAGAAACGAAAAAAAAACAACAATAGACAAATCAGATGATACAGATTCGCACGGGAAAGGTCACGACCCCGGCTGAATGGATTGCCTTTGACGAAACGCAAGCTGGATGGATCGACTTTTGACGAAAGTTCCCGCGCTGTTTGAGAAAAAAAACAAAATGTCGATCAATGAAATTATTATTTGGTGCAGTTTATAAACTCGAAGACCACATGCCCCTTAGAGAAATATCAATTAAATTACTCGTCATTTATTTCTTAATACCACAGATATACATTTTTGGTATATGTATACTAAAATGTGTGTATTTCATTTCATAATTATAATATAACGCAGCTCCAGCGTGCTACAAAACATCCTAACTTTTCAAGTAAATTGTGAGTTGCAACACATTACCTGACACTAGCCTTTCGTATTTGACACTTTAAAGTACTTATTAAAAAAGTAAACGCATTCGTCTTTCGAAATTCAAATCCCGTTCCTATTTCAAACGCCAACGTCTTAACGGCCTTCCTGTTGAATAATTTGAATTCGTAGGGCCTTCACGCGTGATTCGTTAATGCGATTAAACCACTATTAAACGCTTGATTTTGCTTTTAATTACTGTATCACTTTAACCGAAAATAGAAGATAATTACAAAATATACCTTTGAGAAAAAAAGTCCCTGCTACCTAAATCTAGTTGACAAGACAAAGGCATAGTAACTCTTTAAATACAAAAGTTACTAGAAATGTACTCATTAGCACATTTACTACATATTAGTAAAAAATAACTAGCTTTGAAAAAATTAAATAATAAGTAGAATTCTTTAAGACACCTTTCTGTTTCTTTTTCAATAACTTATGTTTCACACTTCCAGAATCTATTAATTCAGGTCTTTCTTAAAAATCTTAATACAATACAAAACCCATAAGAAAACTACAAATTCCCTTCCGTTTATTTCGAAGCCTCGCGCAACAGAGACGAAAGATTAGAGAGAGATAGCGGGCGACCGTTGAAGCCTGTTCCATAGAGCAGGTTGTTTTTTTCTAAGACACTGATTTTGTACTAGTCCTTTTCCCATATTCTTTTTTTAAAACGTGTTTAGACGTTACGCCGGGGCATTCAAATGAGGCCTCTCTCTCTGCCCATAAGGAGTTTAAAAAAACTTTTAGTAGTCATAAAAGGTTATGGGTCCTGCCGATGCCGTTTGAATATGTTGTTATGAATATACATTTCTATTATTTTTATAGTTAATTGATATTTGTAATCACTAATCAATAAAATCTGGTTAGCTTTGGAAATATGCTCAGTATGTGTGTGAGTAATGTGTTTTAAAATTTTATAAATAGAAGTATATTTTAACTGTTTGATACGGGGGAGTCACAAGTTTTTGTATTTTGCAAATGAATGAAGTGAATTTGTATTTTGTAGAAGCTCCAAAAAAGTAACGCTGACAATACAGTAAAAAGCTCAAGGATATTGAGAAAAAATAGAAATATCTTTATTCTGTCTGCGAGGTTGTAAGAGCACATACATTGAAAATTCAATTTGTATGAAATAATGAAGATGTAAAATAAACATATTTTTGAAAACAGAACGAAAGCAGTTCAGTTTTAGGTGCGGAGCTCAGTCACCCAGTATAATAGTATGTTAAAGTTTTCTGTCCGTATATAGGCATATTCTTCCTCGTGTTTTTTACCTATATCGCATGCCTATGATGTAATAGGAAGTGACGTCACGACCGTAAACTCGAACGTGCTCGAAGCCTACTGACGACTTTAGTTTATTTGACAAGGCAATTTCTTTGAAGGTCTTAAGCTCTGTTTTATAAAGGGAGTATCGCATTCTTTCGATCATGTATTGCTACTAGCTTCTGCCAAATTAATATGAACTAACATTTCAAAAACTTTACCTTTTTTTAACCGACTTCAAAAACAGGAGGAGGTTCTCAATTCGGTTGTATTTTTTTATTATTATTATTTTCAATGTTTGTTACCTCAGAACTTCGTCATTAAATAAATAAATAAACATAGTAAGCTCAGTAAGGCTTGTGTTATGGGTACTAGACGACGATATACATAATAGATATAGATACTTAAATACATAGAAAATATCCATGACTCAGAAACAAATATTCATGCTCATCACACAAATTTTTGCCTTTACCGTGATTCGAACCCAGGACCTCTTGCTTCGCAGGCAGGGTCACTACCAACTAGGCTAAAGCGGTTGTCATTGATGAGCCGATTCGATTTTTTTTTTGTTCGTATGTATATACTTCCAGGTGGGTCCCATTTTTTTCAAAATTCAGTTAGATGATGGGATCCATGAGGAATTGAGGGGACTCCTCAATTTTATTAGGCACGAGTGTAGTGATTTTGGTATTTTCTGTTATAACTCTTGTATTTACATCCGGAATCATAAATTTGGTGGCGAGGAATTGATGATGAAGACCACAGATGACTTATCGAATTCCTCAATTATGTACTTACGGCGAAAGTACGTCACAGGTTCTGATAAGATTCCGTTGAAATAGGAACTAATGAAGTGCCATTGGTGATGATCTTGGGGAATCGATGGAAGTCCTCAAATATTATCGGCCCACATACAGCGAATCGGTTTTTTTCTATGGTAATCAACGCATTTGCTATCGGAAATCAGTTCATGTGGTAAGTTGTAAAAAAAATAGGAAATGTTCTCGTGGCTTGGCGGAGTACTAAATTGAAGTCGGTTAAAACTTTTTAAAGTAAATTATGAATCGTATTTTTATTAAAATAGACGCGACGATCGCGAATTATCGGGCCGTACCTAAATTAGTACTGAGTTAACTACAAACTTATTGTTGCAGAAATAAGGTACGTGTACATGTTTTTGAGACTGTGGTGTATACATATTGGTGCCCTTGACTTTTTTATATACAACGGCAACACGGCAAGCAAGCGTACTGTACGCATACCATGAGTTTTTTTTTTTTTTTTATTGTGGCTACTTGTATCCACTTGAATCGATTAGCCAGTGTCATGTCGATTTAGATTTAAAAAGAAAAATAACTAAACGGACTTAATAACAGAAATAGTTACTACTCCTGAAAAACAAATCAGTTAATTAGAAGCCCAGATAAATACCCCTTACCATGAGTTTGACAATGACGGCTTACGCTAACGAGTATCGAGTTTTCTATCTGTGCATCTCTATTGCACTTTGACAGTACGAGCGGGATGCACATTTAGAAAACTCGATACTCGTTAGCGTAAGCCGTCATTGTCAAACTCATGGTAAGCGTACTGTATATCTCTGCTTTCTGTTCAACTTGTTAAATACAATAATCTAACGTACGCAGATAAAAACCAAGTTTCACAAAAAAGTGGCCAGGAACAGGATTCATTCAGCCGTTATTCTCCGTCTCATCTGCTGTCTCTTTCTACGCATTTAACATTCTTGCTGTTATGTCATCAGGATGTAGTTTGTTTTATGAAGATAGCCTTAATGCCTCAAAGCGTGCATACTCAAATGGTCAATAGTAAACTGTCATTAGCTGTCAAATTTTGCTACTGACAGGAGGCCTAGTGTACAAAGTCATGTAAAATTAAACTAAGTTTTTTAGTTGCATTACATAACTACAGTACAGTCTGCATCAAAAGTAACCACGCAATCTAAAACATCAAAAGCTCTTATTCCTTTTTAATAAAGACTTTTGAAGTCTTCGTTTGCTTAGCTACTTTTGATGTCGACTGTACGACAAGCTTATGCCTGCTACTTCGTCCTTCGTCGTTAGGCCTCCCAGAGACGTGAGCGGCCTGCGGTGGCGGTCAATTAAGCTTGACAGTTATTGACAATATTACTATAGCGCGATTTTGTCCGCGAATGCTCGGACGAAATTATTTCCGGGATAAACTTTAAATATTTCCCTCCCCATGTCACAAAATATCATCATCAATATCAGCCGAAAGACGTCCACTGCTGGACATAGGCCTCCCCCAAAGAGCGCCAAAGTGACCGGTCCTGCGCCACCCGCATCCAGCGGACTCCAGCAACCTTTACCAGGTCATCAGTCCACCTTGGCCCCCCTTACCCACACCGCGCCTTCCGGCACGTGGTCACCACTCGAGGACCTTTCCGCCCCAACGGCCATCGGTTCTACGTGCTATGTACAAATTATCTCCATACCAATTTTCATCTATCAGTTCGGGGGTTTAAGCATAAGCTGCCGCAAAGAGAAGAGTTGATAAATGGTATCCTGCCAGTCATGAGCGACCACAGAATAGATATGGATGCTTTTCATAGACAAAGGATTGTTTTTTTAAGGTTCTTTATGGAGCCGCCTCACGACTCCCAATGCCCTCCATTATGGGAGATTACGTGATTGCTCCGAAGGGTTCTAGGGTTGCCGCTGTTCCGATAATATGATAACCATGCATGGGATTTTCGTAAGAAGTTCATATTCGATACTAATATTGTGAAGATAGATGTAATATTTAGCTTTCTATGTAGTCTATCTTTGTCAACTGCGTAATTTATTACTATTTAATTTACCTATGCTTAAGCATTAGTTTTCAGGATGGACATATTTGAGTTATATTTCGTCCGGCTCATGTAGCTAGTGATATATTGTAAACTCGCACGCTCGCAAGATATTAATAAAATCATACTAAACTTTAGGCTGAATAATTAATTGTACATACACAATTGGTTGACATTTTATAACACGCTTTCCAGGTCATTTCTATTAAACAGATACAATAGAATGATCTGAGAGTTATATCCATATCTACTACAAAATAAAGTAACAAAACAGCTTCCTCCTTTTGACAACCCTATTGCATGCGTGAGCGCAGCCATTATGGCGATCCTCATTCAAAAAAAATATTTTACAGCTACACGCGACCAGTATAAGCTGACCTCTAACTACCCACTGTTGTTAAGAAACTGGACATAATTATACTGGACACATACTTTCCAGCATGTCATTTGTGTGTAGCCTAGCCCTCAGTCTCCGTGAGGTAATCTCGACCCTCTCACGGACCGAGTCTTTTTTTCGTTAGATTCAAGATGGCGGGTAATCAGAGGGTTGATCATATAGAATACTAAAACTAATGCTGGTAGTGAGACTCGTGAGTTTTAGCCATTAGGTATAAGTTTTTATTGCATATGAGAATCTTATAATAATAAAAAGATGTGAAAAATAAATTATACCTACATGTTAATACAATTATTAGAAAGTACAACAACGAACCCAGGGAGAGGCAGACAACATATTGCCGATGTACCTATTGATGGACACATAAATACATCATCATGATCTATGTCCATTAGTTATTCGTTTCACACCACCTATACATATACAATCGAAGCAATATCCTCACAGATTTACTGTTTAAAATATAATATTGTAATGTTAATATATTGGAAGACTTGGATCATTGCTCAACTCTAATCATTTCGGTGCACACAGAGTCTATCGCTCTATTCCGGCTATGTTACCAGCAACAACCCCTGCGCGTGCGCCCCCGAGTTCATTGACCCCGACAGATGTGCCCTCGGCATCGCCGTTATACCTAGCAGGGTGTGACGGAAAAGTTGGGGAAATCTATTTAACACTAGACCATCCATTTTACCCTCAGGTGAGTTATATATACCAGAAAGTCTTAGTAATGAGTATTCCAATTTTCTACTTCCTAAACTAAGCCTGTTATCGACGTAGTAACGGACTTTTAGAAAACAAGTTTAATACAGTCTGTATAATATCAGAACGTACGTATATAATTAAAACATTGAATAAATATTAGGGGACAATCTTACACAAATCGAACTATCCCAATACGACGAAGATATAGATAATAGATATAAATATATAGAATACATCCTAGACTCAAAAACATATATTTATGCTCAGAAATAATGTATAAGTACCTTAAATTAGAATTATCATTATAGCAGACATATAGAACAAGACTTTATAGTACTTATCTCAAGCTAGTAGTAAGCAAAGCCATTGGCATTGGCTAGAAAACGAAAAAAAAACATCCTCTATTCCCACCGTATTTCCTTCTAATCCAGTAACATTCCAGCCAGTCCCTTGAAACCGGCCGGGGCCATTACCTCAAGATTGTCTATGCGTTCCTTTTTTTTACGGAACGTGTTTTAGATTGTAGCCAAACAGCCAGAACATAAACATTGAGACTCACACGGATCGATATTTGATGCAATAAAAATAACAATGCGAGTAAAAAGTGCAATTGGTACTGTACCTAAATTAAGGGATGGTAGAGCGCATTTTTGGATGGCTATAACACCCTTTGCCAAATGAGCGCAGGTGGTATCACCCCTAATAAAATGTATTGTGAATTTCGCTAGCGAACGGGAATTGTTTCAAAGATAAAATACCATTTAAATTTCCTCATAAAAAACCCAATTTTATCTGAGTACCTTTTTCTTTTAAGGAACTTCGCTTAAAAATGACCCAATTTTTCCTGAAGGCACAGAGTACCTTCTAAAGAACCGCTTTCGAATTTGGAACAATGGAGGTGCAATTTGTGATTCAAAATTTGGCACGCAATGTTGGCTAACATGGTAATGTTCAATTACTGCGTGCGCAAATGAAACGCATTTTTTAGTACAAAAGGAACGTACCGGGAACTTATTATTTGTGAGTTCCTTCTTTTGTGGCATCTCATACAAATAAAACGTGAAATACGTAATGATGGTCGTTGTTATGAGTTTAAAGTGAAGATGACGAATAACGCCGTAAGATATATACCCTAAACACCGTGTTGTATTGTATCTTAATGTTCCGTAAGGTAAGTACATCGTATACTTCAATGACAATATTCATGGGAATTGTTACAATTTGTGGCACTGTGAACAGTAAAAGTCACGAGTCTGATAAAAAAAAAGATTTTACATTAATTTTCAAAAATGCATATTCATATTCGATATGTTTTTCATAATCATCGAACGTGCTACATAATTTTACGACAATCGGTTGAGTAATAAGACTTGTGGAGAACCGCTGGATATCCGGACATACGAAATAATTATGACCCGCTAATTCAATTATCTAGTAAAATTACACAAGTAAAGAAATCCGAATAGAAAAGGTCAAAAGTCGATGGCAGCGGTGCGCTAGCTAAATGGTTTGCACGTAGTCTGTTTCATGAGATTAAAGCGGTCGACACATTTGCATACACGTGTTTACTTATTGATATTATATGTGTTGGCCGAATTGCATGAAAGTATTATTCAAAAAGCAACTACCGTCTCTCACTATAGGTTGTCTAAATATAGGTATCAAAGAAAAAACACAAAAAAGAATAAAACTGAACCACTACAATAACGATATCAATGACATTTCAATGTCATGAGATGTGACTTTAAAGTACATTTTTTTAAACTTTTATAGTAATGTAACAGTTTGTAGTTCTAGGCCTTATTTTTGACACGTGAACTTTGATGTAGTTAATTTTATCACGTCACTCTGGCCGGTAAGTGAGATTTACCGCCCACGGGCGCAGCGGCAAATCTTACTTCACACCCAGGAGAAGACGTAAAATTGTGTACGCATCACGGACGTACGTAATGTACTATTTAAATGGGGTCTATATATTGTAAAAGTGCCCTTGTGCCTATTTGCTGAATAGTATTTTGGTATTACGTAATAACTACCTATTGATAGCACTAGGCAGCGATACCTAGGCAGCATCACTATTGTTCTAATACATACCACAAAGTACTATACGAATACTAAAAACTATCGCGGCCTTTTAAAAGGCCAAAGTGCTCAACAAGACATCTCCACGCGCTCGCTTCCGCACCAATTCCCGCTCCCGCTATCGCTTATCGCTTGCGCGCCGGCGCCCGCGCACCGTGACGCGCCGTTAACGTACACGTTGCACGTTAGATAAACACATGTCACTGCCTACTGTGAACAGTCAAATTGACATTAGAATTAGACAAGTGATCTAAACGTGCCACGGTATCCCTGTAATCTAGGTATTATACTCGTAAAGAGGAAAAGTCTGTGAGATTGTAAAGTTTGTATGTAATGAGTAATCTCCGGAACGGATGATCCGAATACAAAAACCCTTTCACCTGAGTGTAGAATGGACTTTCCGGATGGTCATAGGCTATGTTTTAACCCGCGGGTTTGCCTGCAAAGACGTGCGGGCAACTAGCCAGCTAAAATCTATATAGAGATGAATATATACACTTTTATAATTCCTTTTTGTAATAAACAAAACCTCGTTCTTTTTTAGTGCAGATAATAGATGTAGTGCATAAGGGCCCATTGTGCGCCCGTACCATAGACCACAGCCATAAAGTTTTGTTGTCTATGGCGTTTTGTTTTTTTTTTTCAGAGTGGACGAGGGTTGTTAGTGGTTATAATATATGGGTGGGTGATATGTAAGCATGTAATATGTGCGGTGCTTTGATTCTTTACATAAGTATACATATGTATACATAAGTAATAGTTACCACTTACCACCACTTGTTCTGTGACCATAGTGTAGTAATCCATCCATACTAATATTATAAATGCGAAAGTGTGTCTGTCTGTCTGTTACCTCTTCACGCTTTAACCGCTGAACCGATTTGGATGAAATTTGGTATAGAGATAGTTTCATTCCTGGGGAAAGATATAGGATAGTTTTTATCCCGGAAATCATCCCCTAAGGGGGTTAAATGGGGGGTGAAAGTTTGTATGGAGCTACGATATAACGGAGACGCGGGCAGAAGCTAGTAGGTTTATAAACCAGGAAATGTATTTGAAACCTGTCTTAGGGTGGTATTCCACCTGTCCATGATCTTTGTCCAATGTGTGTTGCGTCTCACTCACTCTTTAAGCAAAATGTGAGACGCAAATACACATTGGACAAAAATCTTGGACAACTAGAATACCGGAACGCGCTGCTTTGGGTTGGTGCGCTTTTGCCAGCGCAAACATTATAGATGTTTATATCTGAAACTAGCTTTTGCCCGCGGCTTCGCCCGCGTAGTAAAAGTAATTTTCCAATAATTGTTGAATTGCTACGCCGCCTACTAACCTACTACTGCTAACTTCCCCTACTAATAACCCTTCGTCATAACCCATTATGGTAAATTAATTTTTATTTACTATTATATTTATGCCCGTGTGGTGCCAGGTTAGAATTTCACCACCCTCTTTCTTCCCGTGTGTGTCGTAAAAGTCGATTAAGAGAGCAGGGTTGAAGTGTGTTGTGGGTGATGGGCTAACAACCTAAGCAATATCACTTTTTGTCGATCTTTTATACCCACATTTATGCTAAAAGTGGCTCTGGAACATAAAGTTCATGTGCTCTGCCTGCCCCTTTTGGGAATAAAGGCGTCAATGTATGCATGTATGTACGTATTTCTGTTATTAAATTTACAATCATGATTAAGGAGAATCAGTCCTCTGGAATAAAAGCTACTTTATGTTCATGAACATTAATGTTGAAATACCAAAATATCTCCACGAATGTTAAGTCAAATTTGTGGCCTGGACATTGCTATAGGCTTGTTTCCTAAGATTTTTTTTGTATGCTTTTCGAACCAGTATTTAAAATAAATACCCAAAAATTTGTTTTAATTTAACGGCGGCCAAAATGCTTAACATATTAAAAGTAAGCAGATCTTCGTGCAGCACCTTGAATGTACTTATTACGGATGCAGGCACTTTCCCAATGTCTCCTACCCTCCCGTCCCGCCGCGCCGCCCGCACTCGCCTAGGTACCGATTGCTGACGATCGAGATGGCACCGAATACAAACTTTAAAACATATAACCCTATATAATGCGGGTCTCGTTCCATACCTCAAAAGCAAAAATAGAACCCTTATTTATAGGATCACGTGTGGCTGTCTGTCAGTCCGTCTGTTACAACCGATTTGCTACGAAAAAAACTGGACCGATTGAATTGCAATTTGGCACAAATATTTTCATGAATTTTCATGTCCACAACATTACATTTCAAAATCTATGTGATTTTCGTTATTAACGTCCCAAAAAACCGTTATAACAACGCCCATATTGATATTTAGACGCCACGTTGGAATGTAAAATCGTTGTTGTTTTCCTAATCAGCGACCCGATAAACCATAGAAACAATAGATGCCGATGTTGATTTTCAGATTTTGTCACCACATGTCTCCTTTTAGGGGTTGAATTCTCAAAAAACCGGAAACACTTGTTTACTCATTTATCGTTAGGAATTATCCTGTGAATTCTCGAATAAAATTGTCTAACTAATCTTTTTTCTCCATACAAACTTTGGACCTCCTTTTTAACCCCTTTAGGTGTAATTGATTTCAAAAACGCTGAAAGCACTTTATTTGTAAATTAATAAGTAATCTGTCCATAAAGTTTTAAGTACGTAGTAGCTAAAAATAAGTTTCCCTTATACAAAATTTGGACCCTCATTTAACCCTCTTAGCGGTGGAATTTTATAGAACGCTGAAATTACTTTTTTTGTATCCTAATAAGTTATCTTCCTACAAAGTCTCAAGTCTCTAGTTCAATAAATAATGGTTCCCCTCCACAAACATTGCATTCCTATTTAACCCCCTTAGGGGTAGAATTTTCTAAAACGCTGAAAGAACTTTTTTTGTATCTTTATAAGTAATATCCCTACAAAGTTTCAAGTCTTTAGTACAAAAAATCATATTTCTCCCATACAAACTTTGCACCCCTTTTTAACCCCCTTTGGGATAGGATTTCCAAAAGTCCCGTCTTATCCCTTGCCTACGTCATAAAAGGAAGTTCTGGTGAAAATTTGTTTTTAGTCCCAGTTGTTTTGAATACAAACTTTGCACCCTTAGGGGTGGAATTTTAAAAACGCTAAGGATATTTATATTTATATCCTAATAAGTAGTCTTCGTACAAAGTTTCAAGTCTCTAGTTCAATAAATAATGTTTACCTCATACAAACATTGCACCCCTATTTGACCCCCTTAGGGGTAGAATTTTCTAAAACGCTGAAAGAACTTTTTTTGTATCTTTATAAGTAATATCCCTACAAAGTTTCAAGTCTCTAATACAAAAAATAATGTTTCTCCCATACAAACTTTGCGCCCCTATTTAACACCCATAGGGGTGTTAAATAGGGGCGCAAAGCCATTAAAATCTTATCTTATCCCTTGCCTATGTCATAAAAGGAAAATCTGGTGTAAATTTCAAGTTTCTAGATACAGTAGTTTTTAATTCAAATTTTGCACCCCTATTTAACCCCCTTAGGGGTAGAATTTTATAAAACGCCGAAAGTACCTTTTTGGTATCAATAAGTAATCCTCCTACACAGTTTTAAGTCTCCAGTTCAATAAATAATGTTCCCCCATACAAACTTTGGACCCCCATTTCACCCCCTTAGGGATATAATTTCCAAAAATCCTGATCTATCCCCTACCTACGTCATAAAAAGAAGTTCTGGTGTAATTTTCAAGTTCCTAGTCCCAGTAGTTTTGAATACAAAATTTGCACCCCTATTTAATCCCCTTAGGGGTGGAATTTTCTAAAACGCTGAAAGAACTTTTTTGTATCTTAATAAGTAATATCCCTACAAAGTTTCAAGTCTCTGGTACAAAAAATAATGTTTCACCCATACAAACTTTGCACCCCTATTTAACACCCTTAGGGATAGAATTTCCAAAAATCCCGTCTTATCCCTTGCTTACGTCATAAAAGGAAGGTCTGGTGTAAATTTCAAGTTTGTAGTCCCAGTAGTTTTGAATACAAACTTTGCACCCCTATTTAACCCCCTTAGGGATGGAATTTTGTAAAACGCTGAAAGAACTTTTTTTGTATCTTCATAAGTAATATTCCTACAAAGTTTCAAGTCTCTAGTACAAAAAATAATGTTTAACCCATACAAACTTTGCACCCCTATTTAACACCCTTAGGGATAGAATTTCCAAAAATCCCGTCTTATCCCTTGCCTACGTCATAAAAGGAAGGTCTGGTGTAAATTTCAAGTTTGTAGTCCCAGTAGTTTTGAATACAAACTTTGCACCCCTATTTAACCCCCTTAGGGGTGGAATTTTGTAAAACGCTGAAAGTGCTTTTTTTGTATTCTAATAAGTAATCTTCCTGCAAAGTTTCAAGTCTCTAGTTCAATAAATAATGTATCCTCCATACAAACTTTGGACCCCCGTTTTACCCCCTTAGGGGGTGAGTTTTCAAAAATCCTTTCTTAGCGGATGCCTGCATCATAGTGGCTATCAGAATGCCAAATTTCAGCCCGATCGGTCCAGTAGTTTGGGCTGTGCGTTGATAGATCAGTCAGTCAATCAGTCAATCAGTCAGTCACCTTTGCGTTTTATATATATAGATTGGCGCCCACAATTGGTCTGCTTTGCATTAAGTCCGCCTTTTGGACGATAAGTTGTTCTTTTGTGTTTCGAACTCGTCGGGGGTTCACAGCCGTTCGGTGTTCGCGGTCGTTTCGCTTGAACCTGAAGAACTCCAGAAGAGTTCGAAACATGTCGCCCGTAGTGACCTTTAATACTAGGGTTTAAATTTTAGGGGCCGTCCCAGATGTTCCATATTTTCAAGTTCCATATGGATCTACCGGGATATTAATTTTGAAGGAAATTTCCCTGAAGTAACCAAATGGAACTAATGGTACATATTCCCCTATTCCACCTATTTCTACCGGGTTGTCTCCACTGGTAGGGATGCATGGGTTTTTTTTTCATATCAAACGTCTATCTCTGCAACAAAGTACAACCTATATCTATTATACATAACGTCAATTCCGTACACATAGTCATTTCCGGAAAATGATCAAAAAACAAAAATGAAGAACTGTTACAATATCAATTGCATTATGCACTATAATAGTAAAGTTTGAACGCTGTTAATCGTGTACAGTCACAAAAAAGTAATACTAAATACTTTACAAAATATGGTCAAATAAATCGAAATGAGTTGATTCACCTCACCCTAGTGCACATCTTCGAAGATATAGTGGATTCATCCTTACTTGTCTTATTTGGTAAACAACATTCTAACCTCAAAATGTATCTTTTTAGACTATAGCAGCAATTTTATCGTTAAAAAAGCGTTGCTAGCCAACAAATCGTGAAGTGATATCCGAGAAGTCGTCTCGGCACTCACAAAATTGCTATTCTATCCTAAAAAGATGCATTTTGAGGTTAGAATGTTGTTTACCAAATAAGACAAGTAAGGATGAATGCACTATAGGTAGGTACACAACTGATTTAATAACTAAAATAATAAAACCAGGTGTAAAGCCTATTATGTAGTTCCAAATGGAACTATTGGGATCATTTGTTTGACATTTACAAATGTACCGATTGTTCCATATGGAACTAGAAAATATGGAATTTCTATAGACCCAAATTTTATTGGTATCTATAAACATTACTCTTAATAATTTACTTTAAAAACAAAGTTTTAACCGACTTCAATTTAGTACTCCGCCAAGCCACGAGCACATTTCCTATTTTTTACAATTTACCACATGAACTGATTTCCGATTGCAAATGCGTTGATAACTATAGAAAAAAACCGAATCGTTGTATGTGGGCCGATAATATTTGAGGACTTCCATCGATTCCCCAAGATCATCACCAATGGCACTTCATTAGTTCCTATTTCAACGGAATCTTATCAGAACCTGTGACGTACTTTTGCACTTTTAAGTACATAATTGAGGAATTCGATAAGTCATCTGTGGTCTTCATCATCAATTCCTCGCCACCAAATTTATGATTCCGGATGTAAATACACGAGTTATAACAGAAAATACCAAAATCACTACACGCGTGCCTTATAAAATTGAGGAGTCTCCTCAATTCCTCATGGATCCCATCATCTAACTGAATTTTGAAAAAAATGGGACCCACCTGGAAGTATATACATACGAACAAAAAAAATATTTCCGAATCGGTTCATCAATGACGGAGTTCTGAGGTAACAAACATTGAAAAAAAAAAAAAAAAAAAACCGAATTGAGAAAATATCAAGTCTATGGTTGTTTTTTGATGTATTTATAGTTCGAAGTTCGAACCTGGAAGCATTTTCAACTGGCATTTAACTGCAACGGGTAACGACGCTTCATGGTTCAGCGACGGGGTTAGATTATACCTACTTAGAAAAAAGAGTAACATTCTATGAACTCCTTATCTACTTAAGACATTTAGATCCAGAGAGAGTTTCAGTTTAACTGGGTACTTGATTTCTTTGTCTTCATGTAGTTTACTAGTTGTGCCTGCGGTTCTGCGTGTAGATCTTCGTTCCTCCGTTCCCACTTGATGAGTGATCATTTTTAGGGTTCCGTACCTAAAGGGTTAAAACGGGACCCTATTACCCCAGGCTGTATCTCATGAACCGTGATAGTTAGATAGTTTAAATTTTCACAGATGATGTACCTACTTCTGTTACCGCTATAATAACAAATACAAAAAAACAGAATAAAATTATTTAAGGGGGCTCCCATACAACGTGATTGTTTTGCCGTTTTTATACATAATGGTACCTACGGCAGACTACATGCGCGGGTCTGACTCGCACTTGGCTGGTTTTTGAGACTACCACTATCCGGTGTCAGGTAATATAGAGAGTAGTTAGCCAATAATGTAGCTAAATATATCGCAACACATGTGTAATTAATTAAGTAGGCTGTTTATGGTAAGCCATCAGGCATTTTAAGATCAGTTCTTAATTTAACTGCATAGGAGCCTTATCGTTCATTGTGGCAACATATAGCTTGTCCTAAGTGTTATGGGGTATACAAATTATGTGATTTACCCCGATTTGCCAGTACAACATGTCGAAATCATAATTGGGTGTAGCGCACAAATGTAACAATCCGACCACATGTGCACGCAATTTCTCAGTACAACTCGTTTGACAGTTGGATCTGATCCAACGGATCAGTCGGATCAGTTGGTCGGATTGTTACATTTGTACGCTACGCGCTGGTGCGCAACATGCCTCCAGACGATAGCAATTAGTCAGTGTCTGATAAATTGGGGCTGACAAATCATGACATGTAAAGACCCCATTATAGGTCTATGCTGTGGAGAGTGCAGTGACAAACCTGTAATGTTTTTGTCTCTTGCAGCGAATCCTTAAATCAATGACGGCAACGCGTATGCCAGTCTAGTCTGGCGCGGGACACTCCGCGATTTACGTTCATCACTACAAGTACATGCCGGTGCCCCAACGTTGGCGAACCGGCATTTACTTGTAGCGATGAACGTCGATGTCGTCGTCGACGACGTCAGAGGCCCATAAGTCTTAATGTTTTGGTTAAGAAAAAAGCGCCTTTCGTAAAGATCAAAAGAGTGTCCCTTCTGTACTTGTATCTATTCTGTGGTCTCTGGTTTGAAGCGTCCATAGGCTACGGGTTAGGTCGCGGGAGTCCGCTGGATGCGCTGGACCGGTCAGGCCTCTGCCCAGCAGTGGCAGCACAGACCGTATGCTGATTAGCCACCATCGTGTCCATCGTACATCATTAGGAGCACGAGTACCTACTTATTATGAATTAATGACATAAGTAAGCCACAACGTAATAGCAATAAAAGTGAACTCTCGCTTTCTTCAGCGAACAAACATTTCTTCGTTATCGAGTTCAAGAACCTTGTCTATGGCCAAGGTTGGCCAAAATGGCGGTGACGCAATCGTGAGGTATTAAGAGGCCGCAGTAAGCTCGGCCGAATTTCACCTTCCCATACAAACGTAGTTACGCTCTCATTTTAAAACTACGAGTTGGATTGTGACGAAACTTTGCATATACAATGACATGAGGTATATCTATGTCAGTAATTAGTTTATATGGTTTCAATTTATAAAACAAAGTAAATACAGCAAAAACTAGTTTTGTATGAAAAACTTAAATTCGCTGTATTTTTTTTATTATGGTATCTGAAGCTACGTAAACTAATTTCAGACATAGATATACCTCATTTCATTGAATATGCAAAGTTTCGTTACAATCCAACACGTAGTTTTAAAATGAGAGCGTAACTACGTTTGTATGGAGAATCGAGCTAACTGCGGACTCTTAAAATGGTGGTATATTCAAAGAGTATAAAGTACTTATATTTTTTACAACACGCGTTTAGAAGACATATAGGTAGATCTATGGAGTTATAGGTTTTTCCGTGCATTCGTCTCTCTCTGACGTATAAGTGCGAAAGAGATGGATACAGTGAGTTTTGGAAAATTTGGTATCTTGCTCTTAGATTTAGGAAATCACAAATTAAGTGACACATGGACATACCTTCTTAACAACATAACACTCCCAAGAAGTTTACTAAACTAAAACTAGGATACTAGGAAGTAAGAGAAGTTCCGTCAAAATCAGCCTAGTATTTTTATAAAACTACACCCGAAACCATAAACATATATATATATTGTTATGTGTGCATGGTGTCGGGTTAGAATTTCACCACCCCCTTTCTTCCCGTGGCGTGGGTGTCGTAAAAGCCGACTAAGGGACCAGGGTTGAAGTGTGTTGTGGGCGATGGGCTGGCAACCTATCACTGCAATATCACATTTAGTCGATCTTTTATACCCACATTACCCACATTGATGCTAAAAGTGGCGCTGGAACATACGTTTCATGTGCTCTGCCTACCCCTTTTGGGAATATAAAGGCGTGAATCTATACATGTATGTATATTATTATGTGTAGATACATAATATAATATCCTACCAATCCATATGTCGTGTTCTCGTCGTGTTATATTATACGAGTTAAAGTACACGTTTATCTGATATTCGTTATTCAAAATTATCAGTCCCACGTCATTCAACGTATGTTTATATAGCTGTCTCGTTCACTCTCCCAACGACGAGCTTCGACCGAGCGAGACGGATATACATCCTTG
The DNA here is from genome assembly GCA_945867215.1 of Epinotia demarniana. Taxonomy (NCBI): domain Eukaryota; kingdom Metazoa; phylum Arthropoda; class Insecta; order Lepidoptera; family Tortricidae; genus Epinotia; species Epinotia demarniana. The sequence continues at coordinate 2,330,178 of OX244284.1, read as the reverse complement.
GCGGGAACTGAACATATACCTAACCTAGAAAATGGTATTTTACATCAAATCGAAGATATTCACAATTATTGTTGATTATGTTTTTATTTATTATCTTATGAATCAATGGAAGATATGCTTTGGCATCTTTGTAGAAAGAATAGGTATAATTGCTACTTACTGTCAACGTATAAAATTATGAATGAACTCATTCAGAAATATGCATGAGATAATTATCAACAACACTGTCAGCACTGGCCCACTAAAAGCATTAACACAATATCAATCTGTTCATTAAAAAAGTAGAACAAATTGATAAAGCTTGAGCATGCCCATCTAGTTCTGTTTTGACCAATTCACGACGAAATCAACGATAATAATGGACATAATGGTAAACGAAATTGCTAAATATGTAAACGATACAGCAATTCAGTAAATGTATTATTGTATCGAACATTCCGACAAATAATCGTTGATAATATAAATTCATGATTAAACTAGTTAAGTATGTTGCACGTATTGGGTCTAATGTGGTAAAAAGAATAGAAAATTGACATTATAGTAATGTAAGTAACTCGCGGCCGACCCGACGGACCACAACAAAACTTTTTTTCTAATCGCTTTTTACTTTTTAAAAACTCACCCAGAGCATTGGCAGTTATTCTCACAAGTCTCGCTGCTTTCACCCCACATTTTGAATACACTTTAAAAGTTCACTACACGATCACAAGTCCATAGTTATCAGTCTTTTTCTCTCTCAGCTGATATTTATATTACGAGCGCGTGGCGCCGTGATCCGTCTTGAACCACGGTTGGCGAACGACTGGCTGCTGGCTGGCGCTGGCTGGCTGAACGAATTTGAATTCCCGTGCCTTCGGTTTTCGTCCTGTCTGCCACCCCTGCGCTCCGGGAACGACCGGGTAGAAAAAATATACCATTTTGGTAGTATTTAATGGATGAGTAGTGGTAGAATTTGCGATAATATTTTGGTAAGGATTTTTGGTATGTTTCTGAGTAATCTAATTCTATTGCATTGTTCATAATGTTTAGTTTTATTATAATTGAGTAAATAAAAAAAGTTGTAATTATGAATGATGCAAATATTTATCATATAAGTCTATAGTGTAAGTATAAGATGTGTAAGCTTTTAAATAGGTAAATAGAAATAAATATTCATGATTATCCTCGCACTAAAACAAAATTCAAGTTTCATGATATGAGAATAAAAAAAATACATTTTAATGTATAAATTAAAGAAATTAATTAAGCTTATGGCAAAAAAGATAGTTTTCCTATTTAAAAGTAAATTTAGTATTTTGATTAAGTAACTACATTATTTTATTTTGGGTTAGTGACGCTAGTATGTCCTAAATAATATTATAATATTTTTTTTGATAATATTTGACCGTTTTAATTTATAAAATCAGGAAATGTACATTTGAAAACTATTAAATAAAGCCACGCGTGAATAAGTTCTGAACTGTTGAGATTCAAATTTTTGGTAGTTATTTTAGCTTTAGACCTGGCCATGAAGCTTGCGCCTGGGCCCACCCGTCTGGCCTCACCACCTAACTAGATCGGCTATCTTGATCCTTCGCCAAGCAACTCTAAACCCTATTTTAATAACAGTAAGACCTAGATCATTACCGTAATCATTGAAATGGAATGTCATACAAAAATCATATGGGAAACGAATCCTGTTTCCACTCACACAAAGACATGGTACTTATATGTAATTGTTCCTTATATCAGTGGGATTAGGTCCTTTTTTAAATGGCATGTGAACTTATCCCGCGCCGTACGCACACAAGCTTATCATATTCAAAGTTAAACGATAATGCTGCTATTGCTGCTTCTTAACTTAGTTTAACTAATGTGAACCTTAATGATACTAAAATAAGGTACAAATTTCATCGCAGCAACTTGAACCTAAGTCCATACATAATGTACAAAGTTATTCTGCGAGCGATCAGCTGACGAGACAGCGTTTACTCTTATGACGTAACGCACATTCTTGACTTAACTTCATTTTGGGAACTGCAAATGCGTTATGGTCGTTCCTGAGAATTCCTGTCAAATCATATGGTTGTGCTAAGAGGAATGTCTCTGGTAAGGGCTTTATAGCGTTACAAATTTAGTTTTGCGGGCCACGAGAACTGTAACTGAAAGTGATGCATACTAACGTCAATGATACGTTTCATGTAGATGACTAAGCTTAGCTACAGAGATACATTTGTAAAAATTGTATTCATGGAGTTTGGACCACCAGAGTTCCAAATTATGAGATTTAAGTCTTAGCACCTTAGGGGGGCAGGTAGTTTAATGTACCTAATATGAATTACACAGAAAATCATAAATTTAAAGGTCGCAAACCAAATGGGAAGTATAAACGAATTCACATATTTTAAATCTAAATGGCACTTGCACGATTTCAATTTCAAATCCCTTTAAAAACATACTTTAGGTTTTATAAAAGTATGCTAAGTAAAAATTAAGACGTCTCGAATCTTAATGAGAATACATCTCGTCCTTTTCAGTGAACGACCGGTGAAGATTCAAATTGTTCAATTAATTTGATATAAAACTGATTTTCAACTATGTATATTATTGAACCACGATTAGAATGAGATTGTAGGTGACAGTTTTGCCATATGAATACCTACGTCAAAGTTTATATGAACAGACAGCTATTCCAATCCCATTATAATATTGTATAATCTATTAACTACCACCTATCACGTTAAATATGCCCTTGAAGGTTTGACTTGTAACCTTAAAATCATACTAAATACAGGTGGAAGGTTGTATTTAAGTTAATTTATCTATCTCAGGCAAAAATGAATGGTTGGGTAAGACCACGCCCAAAAGTTAGGTTAGAATGTGGTCTTTAAAATAAAATTAATAAACAACTTAGTGAGGTTTTTTTTTGTCATGCAATTTTATATTGGAGATGCTAAGACTGTGATATTTTTTATGTAAATAATAGAAAATAGACAAGAAAAAATCAGTATAATATTGGTATCAAACTGCATATCCAACTTGAATGTTCTAATGTATATAAAATACATAGGTATGTATGATGAAGTGCACAATCGGTAGTTCAGATTAATTCTTGATGAAGGAGGATTTATATTGTGTCCAGAAATAAGCTCCATGACATTGTAATGTTGCAAATGTCATGCAATTTACACGTGCATACTAGGTTTCTGAAAGCAGTAGTATTTAAAATGTAGTTGCAAAAATTTTAAGCAAACGTACATATGGAGAGGAATAAAAGCTTCTAGGAAAAGAGTCGAACGTTATGTTATCTATCACACATGGTAATTCGTAATAATACCAATCTCCATTTCGCTATTGCTAAGTTATGCCGAAAGCGTTGCCTTTTTTTGTATGACTACATGGCCCCGGACAAAGCAAAGAATAATACTAGATGTTTTGGGCTATCTTGTTTCGTTTATTCATTTTTAACTTACACAAAGCAAGATTAAAGCAACGTATCTTTTAGGTAATAATATACATATTAAGTTACTGGTAATTTAATTATACAAGCATCCTATTTTAGATTTCACTTAGTTATAATGTAATATAGTTAATGTTAATTATCATCTTGTAGGTAATGAATAGGTACGTTAGAAAATAAATATACTTCGAACAAAAACTAATGTACTAAATAATAACATATTAGACTCAATGACGCAGATAAGAGAAGAAGCTTACTAAAATAAACCATATCGTATTTTCAACTAGATAAAGATTAAACAAAAAAGATGAACACGGATAAACTGTTCAAAAAACTGTAACCCGACTACGAAAAAATAACTAAACAAAAAAAACAAGTTACGAAAGGTAGCCTATGTCACCTGGAGCATAATTTCGAAGCGATTGTAAAGGAGATCCTTCACCAAAATCGGTTCAGTATCTTAAACGCTACGGTGGAACACAAGTATTTAAAAAATATATACACTGCTAAAATCCTAGCCATTCCCTTCGGCTCTGCCGTAGTCGGGTGAAAAAAAGGGCTACTATTAGTAGTATGTTTAAATAAGGTGAACGCAGTATGCTTATATAAAACAAACTACGGGTTTTATGCAAAATTTAAGGAAAATCCTTCCTAACAACTGCATCCAAAACACCATCGATCGTTCTATGATGCTACCTGCCCAGTAGTTTCAGAAGCAACAAAGACCAATTCACAGGTACCTCCGATTTAAACGTTAATGTCGAACGCTTTAAAAGTCACCGAAAGATTAGCAGTGTTGTAAAAAAACTCAAATGTAATAAAAGGATTATAAAACTTCCAAATGATAGGACTGTCTGTTATGTAATTGTAATTACAACATTGGAGTTGTCTTCGTTATTGTTAATCCGTTAGAAATATGTATAATTTGGTAGTTTTTTTTAATTGGCTCTGGCAATACTTTGCTTTTAATGTCATTGCAAAGAGTATTGTAATATTGTCATTGTCAATTTGTCATAGAACATGAACCTAGAATACTATGGACGGGCTGTACATGTTGCCACAGTGAGGGACGGAAAAGCTCTTATGCAGCTAAATTAAGAACCGGTCCTAAAATGGCTAATGACTTGCCATAAACAACCTACTAAATTTGGACGGGTAATGGTTTGTTGGGCACAACTTCATACTAAATCAGTTGTGCCCAACAAAAAAAAGTGAAACTATGACAAGGACAATGAATGATATTTCCCTTTCTGTCACACTTATCGAGATTTGTATGCTACGCTCGCACGTGGTATCATTATTACCATAGCATAGCCTGTCCAGATTATTCTACGTTCATGTCACAGAACCACAGAATTAGATACCTAATAGTGACTTAGTGATAGAACACACAAGTAACTTATTACAAAATTATCAAAATATCACAAAATTTGCTCGAAAGACTCAATAAGATTATTCAGCTTTAATCTTAGTAACAGATCCCTATTAAGTTTTACATGTTATGCTTGTAGGTTCATCATATATACTATTAAAAACACGATTAGTTTAGTACTTCAGATATACCATTCATAGTTTTTATCACTAGATACTTCATACTACCTACCTAGAGTCCGGTACGCGGACACTGCAATTTGTCTTCAAAATAACATAGTTATGATCTGATTATTACATGTGGCCGACTTATTATGGGGCGTATACATGTCATGATTTGTCAGCCCCAATTTATCAAAAGCTGACTAATTGCTATCGTCTGGAGGCATGTTGCGCCGCTGATCCAACTGTCAAACGAGTTGTACTGAGAAATTGCATGCACATGTGGTCGGATTGTTACATCTTTACGCTACACCTAAATTATGACTTCGACATGTTGTACTAACAAATTGGGGCAAAATCATATAAACTTAATACCTACTTAATACCTAGAAATTATCAATTTTACAATGGTTTTGTCAAGAGTTTTTGGCAGCAAACGCGGAAACGATTAAACAAAAAACTGGGTTCCTTGTTGACTACGGGACTCTAAACATCGCGCACTTGGGTTATAAAAGGTGCATTTCATTTCCCGTACCGGATCATACTTTTCTATCCCGAAAACCATTCCCAAGACGGGAAATAGGAGTCATAGTGTCAACTTCACACGCAATATTCATCTACACACGTTTCTAACATATACTTGAGATAATTATAGTTGGCCGAATTTCATCAAAGTAGTCCATTGAAAAAGCAACTCTAACTCCAAGGCAGAAGATGCCAATTCCAATAACAGTTTTAGCAAAAGCCGGACACGTTAAATAATCTGTAACATAATACCTATTCAGTTTTTGCTGTCATAGGTATATTTATAAATCTGTTCACGTAAAACCGGTTTAAAAATGAGTTTTTTAGTCCCAACAGCTGATCCCGTGGGTAAATACGCCTTTTATGATAATCGTATTCAGAGTTTACGCATAAATGAGTCTATCTATGTCTAGATAGTTAATTTGAGGTATTTTTTCCGTCATGTTATCTTAATTATGCCACTATAGTTATTGAGTGTTTGACGACCGCTTTAGCCTAGTTGGTAGTGACCCTGCCTACGAAACAAAAGGTCCTGGGTTCGAATCCCGGTAAGGGCAAACATTTATGTGATGAGCATAAATATTTGTTTCTGAGTCATGGATATGTTCTATGTATTTAAGTATTTATATCTATTATATATATCGTCGTCTAGTACCCATAACACAAGCCTTACTGAGCTTACTATGGGACTAGGTCGATTTGTGTAAGATTGTCCCCTTGTATTTATTATTTATTTATTTATTTATTATACCGAAAATGGTTACAGATGAGTATATTGTTGGTGCACACTGCACATATCGAAGACTAAAGGAGCTGTAATATAGCTTTTTAACCCCCGACGTAAAGAAAGGTCTGATATAAGTATAACGTGTCTGTGTACCTGTGTGTCTGTATATCTATGTATCTGTCTGTGGTATCGTAGCTCCCAAACGGATGGACCAAATTGAATGCGGTATTTTTATGTCATAGATTATTTTATCCCGAGTGTTCTTAGCCATGTTCCATGAAAATCTGTTCAGCTGTTTTTGAGATATTGGACTTTGAAATGAATGGGTCGGGGGTTTTATAAATTTTCTAAGTTGTAGTTATTTATTTAAAAAACACGTTAAGGCATAACGTGCATTATTAACTAAGCACCACTTACATTTAAAACATATTTCTTATAAGTATAATCATATGTTTAACTTGACACTATGTCAGCCGTTACGTTATCAGTGACGTCACACAGTCACGGACAGAAAGTCACCGGAAGTTTTGCACGTGGATGCCATGAAGACATCCAATACGTATGCTTGAGATTATTGAAGATAGCCGACTTTTTATAAAACTGTCAGTGGGATTTCAATCTTCTACCTTGGAGTTAGAGTTGCTTTTTGAATAGACTGCTTTGATAAAATTCGGCCATCTCAAATAATCTCAAGATACCATTGGCAACACTGTTAACTTACCATTGACCATTTATGGCATTTATAAACCTTATAGCAACGGAATAAGGTGCATTACTGGATGATTCAGCTGCACGTCGTATTTCATGTTACGTGTACATTTAGAGTCCCGGTGAGGAATGTTCTCTTTGATTTACTTGCCGCCCTCTTAGAATTTCCTTTCCTGACGCCATCATCCATACCAACACTACTACTGTCTGTCTGTCTGTTACCTCTTCACGCTTAAACTGATTTGTATGAAATTTGGTATAGAGATACTTAGTTTGAGTCCCGGAGAAGGACAAAGGATAGTTTTTAGCCCGGAAATAATACCCTAAGGAGGTGAAATGGGGAACCATTTGTATGGATCTACTATATATATACGCGGTCCACGAGGGCATAACCTCGTACCATATATATAACCATAAAGCCCGCTCTCAGTTAACGCGGGCCGCCATAGACGAACTGCTTAGAGCAGGCGAGGACACAGAAAAGAACAAAACAGTTTTTTTATATTCCGTGGTCGAGGAGACCAATGCCACGAGAGCAGTCGTCATATTAAATGAGGTCTCCACTGCTCTAAGCAGCCCGTCTATGGTGGGTCTCAACTGCTCTAAGCAGCCCATCTATAGCGGGTCTCGACTGCTCTAAGCAGTCCGTCTATGGCGGGTCTCGACTGCTCTAAGCAGTCCATCTATGGCAGGTGTCGACTGCTCTAAGCAGCCCGTCTATGGCGGGTCTCGACTGCTCTAAGCAGTCCGTCTATGGCGGGTCTCGACTGCTCTAAGCAGTCCATCTATGGCAGGTGTCGACTGCTCTAAGCAGCCCGTCTATGGCGGGTCTCGACTGCTCTAAGCAGTCCGTCTATGGCGGGTCTCGACTGCTCTAAGCAGTCCATCTATGGCAGGTGTCGACTGCTCTAAGCAGCCCGTCTATGGCGGGTCTCGACTGCTCTAAGCAGCCAGTCTATGGCGGGTCTCGACTGCTCTAAGCAGTCCGTCTATGGCGGGTCTAGGGTTGCCATATGAAAGAATTAAATGTCCTGATTATAATCCTGACACCACCCTAAAAATCCTGACATTTCTTTCAACAGAGATTTGGCGCGCAGCGCTCTGCGGTGTACTGTATGTATTGTGGATCTACCTTTCCCTATCCCTCCGCCCGACCCCGTGCCCCCTCCCTGTGCTTACGCCTTGATTACTTACTACGTGGATGCATCCTTTCATTCATTAAAACTGTGTAAACTTTGTAATAAATATATTATCTAAACATTTTTTATGAGCTTATTATTACTTAAAATCCTGACACTTGCCAAGTCTGGCCGCAATCCGGACAAAGGGTCAGAAATCCTGACATGTCCGGACAAATCCTGACGTATGGCAACCCTAGGCGGGTCTCGACTGCTCTAAGCAGTCCGTCTATGGCGGGTCTCGACTGCTATATGCAGTCCGTCTATGGCAGGTGTCGACTGCTCTAAGCAGTCCGTCTATGGCGGGTCTCGACTGCTCTAAGCAGTCCGTCTATGGCAGGTGTCGACTGCTCTAAGCAGTCCGTCTATGGCGGGTCTCGATTGCTCTAAGCAGCCCGTCTATGGCGGGTCTCGACTGCTCTAAGCAGTCCGTCTATGGCGGGTCTCGACAGCTCTAAGCAGTCCGTCTATGGCGGGTCTAAGTCATTAGTCTCGTTCTATACCTGCCTCTTCTACACAGTGTCATATACAAGTTGCTTTAAAATCTCGTAAAAAAAAGTGATCTCATTAAGTACAGAGTGGCTGTAAAGTCGTGGCTACTTGTTTGACAATAATAACCTTTCAAAGACCGGCCGGCCGACATTTCCGGTTATGTGAGATAAAAACGATGACCAAAATATGAATTCTTAGAACGCTGGCCCAGATGTTAAGGGACTTGCACAAATTGTGGAATAGGTATAGTTTTAAATGACGGGATAATATACCAAGAATAGTCCGTAGTTTTTGCAGAAGCTGCTGTTTGACCTTCCAAACCAGAAGGAAACTGGAACTCATAGATAAATAAATAAATATCTAGATAAATTTTACTTAATTCGACATGGTCCCAAACTAAGCAAAGCTTTTACTATGGGTACTAGGCGACGATATACATACTTAAATAAATAAATAATTATATACATAGGAAACATATATGGCTCTGGAACATATATTCGTGCTCATCAAGTCATCATACAAATAAATGTCCTTAGCAGGATTCGAACCAAGGACCAACTCTAGCTTCGCAGGCTCAGCTTAGTTGGATGGATAGATCAGGCCAATGCTTTTACTCTTTTCTTTCTCAATTTTAATGTTTTACCTAGTAAGGTTCGAATGATTCGAATCCCGGCTCGTACCAATGAGATTTTCGGCACGTATGTATGGAATATTTACTTTACCGTTAGCTTTCCGGTGAAGGAAAACATCGTGAGGAAACCGGTCTTATCCCAATAAGGTCTAGTTGTCCCTCTGGGTTGGAAGGTCAGATGGCAGTCGCTTTCGTAAAACTAGTGCCTATGCCAATTCTTGGGATTAGATGTCAAAGCGGACCCCGGGCTCCTTTAGGGGCACTACACGGAAATAACGCTAGGAGGATGACGAGGATGATAACTTGAAGCTTTGTTAAGCTACTCTAAAAATAGTGTATCATTTCAGATTCACATTGGTGAAATATTATTATTATTAGTAAGTCAAAAATCAGCGCTGCAGGTGTCTGACACCTCAGCATAATGCTGAGCCCGTGTCCGGTTCACTGCCGCAGAGACACACTAGTTTCATGTCTTATCTGTTTTTTTTTTTAATTCTGTTGTTTACTATGTGTGTCATGTGTGTTTGTGAATAAATGTATCTTTCTTTCTCCTTTCTTTCTTTCTATAACCATTTCATATAATTTATTCGACTTTTGGCGCCTTAGTTTAGCCTGCAGCTTTGACTGTATAAGTTCTTCGGTTGTCTGGAAGAGATCGCTACAAAAGCGCTACAACGGTCTCATTCCACCCAACAATGTGTTTTATAGTTTAACTGTATTTACACTTTACAATAAGGACTAAGTATCACTTACCAACTTAACTGAATATCCTTCATACTCGTAATGACAGCATTTACCGAAGTAGTACCTTAGAAAAGATAGCTTATTTGCACTTTCTAACAAAGCACAATGGATTCCCGAAGCTCTTGAACAAGTTTACAACTTCCTGTGGCCATGTTAACAAACAGTTTAATTGACACCTCAGTTCACAGCGACAATGACTATCCTGACTCCATTGTGCGTTTTGTGGCATATAGTGGCTGTGGATGCTTGAGAAAAGAATAAACTTGTAAAGAACAGAATGAAGTGATACTGCCGCGCCGTTATGTGTTCAAGACTTTGGGTACTTTGCCTATGTCTTCCACAAAGTTGGCTAGCCGATCACACTCTGGGGAAAAATCAAACCGTGAATCTCGGAGCAGCTAGGCAATGACGGTGCTTTTGACTATTCCAAGTCTACGTATTATCCACGCAATGGGATGTCCGACATATTTATTCACTTTGATACCTATATGTGATACAATTATGTATGGCGTCGCTAAACTATATGTTGTAGACAGTGTGGGCTCTCTGTTATCAGCTGTGAACTGTATGAATGTATGTATGTAAGCACTTTATTGTACACAATAACAGGTTAAGGAATATACATGTCACACAATAGATCAAAGTACAAAGGCGAACTTATCCCTATAAGGGATCTCTTCCAGCTAACCTTTGACTGACTGACTTTTGACTGTATTAAGCTCGATTTTTTAAAATTACGAATCGGCAAGATTGTATTTTGAATATGTCCTTTTTATTAGTTCACTATCATTCCCATCGTGCATTTATCCTATTTTGAAGATAGGGTATTTCTCGGACAAGAAAGAGACCACGGCAATCATGTGCGCTCCGTCCCTGAACCTGCATGATTAAAGTATCACCACAGAATAGATGGTATCACTCAGTTATCTGGCACGGTTAGTACAAACGGCGCGCGAGATTTGTTGCGGGGAGACAGACTATCCATCTCTTTCCTAGCTATCTCGCCGAGACACATCACGCGTGCTATCTAACCGTGCCGGTCTTCAAATAACCATATTCTAAAGTATTTCAAATGTAAAGAATCAAGCTGAGCTATGTCATTAGTTAGTTTAGGTACATGAGTCGTTAACTCTTAAGACGGCGTGGCAAATCGCCTCGCATATAAAACATAAACTTAAAACCTGCCACGGAACTGTTTAGCATACATAAATAAATGGAAGAGTACTAGTCATAAAACTGCTTTGTACCTGCTTTAGTATTTGTTTAAAACATATAAAACAATATTGGCAGTACTGTTACCTTTTGAACAATGTTTTAGGGCTGTTTCCTAATTCCTAGTACGGAATAAACGAAGCAGAAACTCGTTAGAGACCGCCCGCAAGTTTGAATATTTTGTCATAACTTCATAACATAGTTAATTATTATTTCGTTTTATCTTGAATCTGACAGTTTATTTTTTCAACAGTATAATTTTTAACGTAATGCAAGAACACTTAACTTTTTTTAAGATTGTTCAAAGCTCTTTCAGAATTCTAAAACATAGTCGAAAAAATCGTGTTCGACTGGTGTTACTTATAAAGCCGATTTTTTGTATTCTTAATTAATATATGTGTTACAATTATTATTTACTTGTTCATAAATCCTACACTAAGTAGTTTCTTTTAATATATTGTTATTAGTATACAACTATACACTAAGTATGTAGATGTGCGAAAAATGGTAGAAATATGAAATTATCGCTGACAACCCAAAAATTTATTTTTTACAGGAGTGTTTTGTGATAGATCTAAAAAAAATGTTTAATGATGGAAGCCAGTTTATTGTTGTTTCTAGGTATTTGCATATTATTATTCATGGTAATATAATTTTCCTCAAGTCACACATTTATTGATGAAGGAAGAATCGACTGATTAAAAATAGTTAGGTACTTACAAACAATGCCATCGAACTAATATCTAATTATGATAAAACGGTCGGTGTCATAAGCCTATTAAGCTATTTATATGTCCCACTAGTGTAATAATTTCCTAGCAGAATTTCAATTAAATGTATGCTTATGGTTTTGACATATGCATGTCCATGTTGTTCCTAAATGCATTCTAGATGAACCAAATGAATATCTTTTCAAAAGCTCATTGCAAAGTACCTGTTCCAAAACGCATCGGCAAAAACGGATGTTCTTGTAAGAAAAAGCATATGTTTCTCCGAAAAAATCTATCGCCTATAATCTGTTACGGTCATTGAAAAAAAGTTATCTGTCAAGTGGCATAACAGGTATTTACGCTATACAATTATGAACTTTAGTGGTCAGATATAGAGTTTACAATAATTCATTACGGTTATCTCTGGTAGCGAAAAGCGCGCGAAACCGAATGGCCGTTGCGGTACCGTTGTAGGCGTTGACTTTCAAATCTGGAATGTGTAATCCCGACGACTCTCCCGCCAAGTGAGACCATTCAGACATTAGCTCTATACTAAAATCAGTATTAAAATGAACTTTATTTCATGGTATTAAAGTATAACTTGTAAGTTACTTCTATTTTCAGACGCATATTTATCGTGGTTTTGCTAAAATGGCGACACATTTACAATTGCGTTTTGTTTATTAAAATGCGATGCAATTTTGGCATCTATTGCAATTAAATAAAAGTCTTTGATTTTGCTGTGATCTGTAATTACGTTTGGCATAGGGTCATTCAAAATAGTGGCAAAGATTAAAAGATAAACATTTTTCAGATAAAAAAAGGCTATTTTGGTATTGATACCCAATTGATACCTATGTTCAAATCTGCTAATTTAGTAATAACAGAACTCAGGATCTACTAGCAAAAAATATATTTAGGCATAGGGTCTGAATTTTGTAGTGTTCATGAAATGCCACCGATGTAATGATTGTATGGGCTCATTTTATCAATGGATCAAAAGCCTACGGGAAAAGGCGTTTTAGGATAAGTAATCTTATCGTCACAAAACGGATCTAAACATCATTTTAGTACCGGTAGGTATACCTACGTTATCATTATCAGTTTTCAAGTGCGTTCGTAGGCAACAAAATATGTTCATAAGTTTTATGAAGGAGAATCTAGTCTTCGAGTTTTGTTTAAAAAATAACTGAAGTTTATGTTGGGTCAATGTGTTTGGAACATAGATTCATACATTTTTCTCAAAAGTGGTAGGCAGAGCACATGAAACTTATGTTCCAGTGCACTTTTTAGCATAAATGTGGGTATAAAAGATCGTCAGAGTGTAATATCGCAGTTATAGCTTGCTAGCCCATCGCCCACGTGACCTGCCTTATAGTAAGCGGACATCGTAGCCTATGGACGCTTGCCACAAATGCTTAGAGGAGCTAATTAAAGGTAAAAATCCAAGGTAATAATATATCAAATCTATAGTTGCGAAATGATATCAGTGCTAAAAGTATGTTATGCCAATCAATATCTTTGACGAATACATAAATGACGTACCAATTAAAAAAAATCCCAGGTAATAATTTGGTTTACAATAATTTATCAAATCATTAGTTGGGAAATGATATCATAGCAAAACGTTGAGTTTGGAAATAAAACTTCGCCCGAATAAAATTTATGGGAAACATAGTTTAGGAGTTAAAAATTTGCTAAAGATTTTTCGACGAAACATTAGGGAACCAAGATTTTTATCTAGTTGTGTTATCTAACCCCCGGTTCCCACTTGTCGGCTGTCAGGCCCGTATTTTTATCAGAGGGGCTACCACGAAACGAAAACGAACTTCGTTCTTATATCTCCGTCTTTGTCGGTCGAACTAGCAGGTGCGACAGAGAGGGATATACTCGAACGAAGTTCGTTTTCACTTCGCGGTAGCCCCTCAGTACGCTTACCATGAGTTTGACAATGACGGCTTACGCTAACGAGTATCGAGTATTCTATCTGTGCATCTCTATTGCACTTTGACAGTACGAGCGGGATGCACAGATAGAAAACTCGATACTCGTTAGCGTAAGCCGTCATTGTCAAACTCATGGTAAGCGAACAGGTGTCGGCGCCTCATACGAATTGGTGTCCGACAAGAGTGAATATATATAGCTTCGTATTGTTCTCCACTGGGACGCCCGATTAAAATCCGGACCGACATACGACATTTTTTGAAGTGAAAACTTCTTTAGCGGCGCTGTGCACTTTTTGGGATGGGCAAAAATTGTTAAACTCGCGACAGATTTTGTGTGAGAAATTCGGGACGAGGCTCGGGGACGGGGGGGGAAATGAGGGTTTGACTAAGGGCACATAGTTGTAATTTTTACTTTACTGTTAACAGTATAAGGTCGTAACACATTTTCCGTAAATGCAAATTCCATTTTGTTTTATCAAAATTTTATATTTTGCTGTTATAGCCGATTAGACTTCATTCAAAACTGAACACTATTCGTAAGAGTATAAAGCCGTTAAACCCTTTTTGCAAATGCATATTCTGCAAATAAATTTGTAATTTTGTCCACGCGTCCTTTACCGTTTTGCTAATGAGCAAATTCGAATAGTTCGAATTTGGTCGTTATTTTTAAAGAGTTATAAAGCTTTGAAAAATATTTGGCAATGGCATAAACAGATTGGTCTTTTATTTCATCGTCTCCTTCATCAATTTTGCTGAGTTAAATTGAACTATATCGTACTACGTACTACTAATAAGGTTGTTGTTATTAGATATATTGGCTGGCACGCAGGGGGAGGAAGGGATCTGTTTTTGGCAAAATAAAATTAGTCAAGTTTTCACTTCTGCCGATGACGGTGGCAAACCAGCGCACAGCCCGCCTGACGGTAAGCCGACACCGCAGCCTATGGACGCATGCCACTCCAAAGGAGTAACATGGGATTTGCCGACTCTTGAGATGTTCGAGGATTCGCTGTGTTGACTTGACAGCTGAAGGAGCAAGTGCCCTCGCTCTCAACAGAACGCATCCTCGGGAGCTCTGGCGACCTTGCTCACCTCCAGGAACACAACACTACTACAGAGCAAGTAGTAGTGTTATTATGGATGTGGTCTTCTGCAAGTACTTCCCAAGTTGGGCTGCACCACATTCGAGCGGGATGGCATTTCGCTGTGCCCTACCTTACCAACTGTGCCCTACCTCACCAACACATACACATACATACATACATACACCTAGACATAGTGGGAACCAGCTCTAAGTCGGTGGCAATTGTCAAGTTTGTACATTTTGTTCAGTGTTGCCGCTGCGTGCCCCTCATCA
This sequence comes from Epinotia demarniana, assembly GCA_945867215.1. NCBI lineage: Eukaryota > Metazoa > Arthropoda > Insecta > Lepidoptera > Tortricidae > Epinotia > Epinotia demarniana. Next base: position 2,314,976 of record OX244284.1, on the reverse strand, counting down.
TTCTCATCAAGTTATCTATTACTTCTATTAGGGTACTGTAAAAAGTAACGCAACAACATCTTTTGTCTCACACCGACAAAGAGGATTGTTGTATTGTTTGAGTAACTGTAAAAAGGGAGTATTGGAAGCCTTGTGTCTACTGTCTGCTCATTATGAAGGGCTTAAGTATGCAGATTGTGATTGTGATAATCTGTACACGTTTTATGATCGCTCTACACATTTTCGTGGTTATTTAGGACTGTTATTCGCTAAGCGATAATGCGGCTCACTCCGCCGGTCAGCCGTCACGAAACTAGACCTCTACCTACGCTCAGTTACTACGCATCGCGATGTCAAGATATATTTGTGGGTGAACTTAAGAAGAAACGCAGAAGGTCGAGATCATTGAGAAATAGGTATTTGTAAAATGTATTGCTGTCGCGCCATCCTCAAGCCTCCCCCCGCAGAGCGCGATAGAGACAACTGCATCTTGGACCGAAAATACCTATTAAAAGAACATGAAATCAACGTTTCGTTGCCCCTGATTTTTTCTCCAACACTTAATTAAAACCCATTCTATTAAACTATTTTTAGGGTTCCGTACCTCAAAAGGAAAAAACGGAACCCTTATAGGATCACTTTGTTGTCCGTCTGTCTGTCTGTCTGTCTGTCTGTCTGTCTGTCTGTCAAGACCCTTTTTCTCAGGAATGAGTGGAGGTATCAAGCTGAAATTTATATAAAATACTCAAGACTATTGTCCCTTGAAGCTGTGAAAAAATCAAACTTAAAAGCCAACGCAATCAAAAGATACAATCGTTTATGCTGCAAATTTTTGAGTTTTTCGACACTCGCAAAACCTACGGGGTACTTCCCGTGAACTCAGAAACTTGAAATTTGGCATGAAGCAACGTCATATATCACAGACAAAGGAAAAATTACGAAATGTAGACATTTTTAGTAAAATCATACAAAAAAATGCTTTTTTAAATTTAAAACTATACACCTTTTTCCTCGTAAACGTGTGGAGGTATTGAATTGAAAATCATGTCAAATACTCTGAGCTATAGGACCTTTCAGATGTAACAAAACCAAACTTTTATGTCAACGCAATCAAAAGAAATTGCAATTTAAGTCGCATATTTTGAAACTGAGTACTCACAACAAACTCAAAACCTAAAGGGTACTTCCCGTTAACTCAGAAACTTGAAACTTGGCACGAAGAAACTTCATATAGCACAGACAAAGGAAAAATTACGAAAAGAAGACATTTGTATTAAAATCATACAAATATCATTTTTTGAAATTTTAAACTTACTACCTTTTTCCTCGTAAATGCGTAGAGGTATTAAATTGAAATTCATGTCAAATACTCAGGGCTATAAGACCTTTTAGATGTAGCAAAACTAAACTTTTATGTCAACGCAATCAAAAGAAATTGCAATTTAAGTCGCATATTTTGAAACTGAGTACTCACAACAAACTCAAAACCTAAAGGGTACTTCCCGTTAACTCAGAAACTTGAAACTTGGCACGAAGAAACTTCATATAGCACAGACAAAGGAAAAATTACGAAAAGAAGACATTTGTAAAAATCATACAAAAATCATTTTTTGAAATTTTAAACTTACTACCTTTTTCCTTGTAAATGCGTAGAGGTATTAAATTGAAATTCATGTCAAATACTCAGGGCTATAGGACCTTTCAGATGTAGCAAAACCAAACTTGTATGTCAACGCAATCAAAAGAAATAGAAATTTAAGTCGTATAGTTTGAAACGGAGTACCCGCAAGAAACTCAAAATCTAAAGGGTACTTCCCGTTTACACAGAAACTTGAAACTTGGCACGAAGAAACTCCATATAGCACAAACAAAGGAAAAATTACGAAAAGTAGACGTTTTTAGTAAAATCATACAAAAAACATTTTTTGAAATTTTAAACTTACTACGTTTTTCCTCGTAAACACGTCTAGAGGTATTAAATTGAAATTCATATCAAATATGTCTATAATACCTTTCAGCTGTAGCAAAACGAAAGTTTTACAAGTCCACGCAATCATAAGAAATAGCAATATAAGTCGCATAATTTAAAACTGAAAAAGGTGTATGTGAAGTCTCCAACCCGCACTGGGCCAGCGTAGGTATACGTAAGGGTATCAAAACCTAAAGGTACTTTCCCGTGAACTCAGTTTTATATCAACGCAATAAAAAGAAACAGCAATATAAGTAATCCGCTTATTTTGGCGTTCGCAACTTTTCGCAAGGAATAAATCAAGGCCTAAAGGATGATTACTAAATTGATAAAGTGACCCTGTTTAAATTTATGCTCCCTCAGTTTTCCACATTGTAATGTTACGGATTCCATTTTCATTTATCATTTAGTAATAAACATACAACAACTTTTGCTTGTTATAGATTTGTAGTACGGAACCCTCGGTGCGCGAGTCTGACTCGTATTTGGCCGGTTTTTTTTATTAAAAATCTATAAAATGCTTTGGCCGTGTTCCTGTCTTCCTTTTTTTTGAATTATCTAGTCAAATTTGTTTTCTGGATGTTTGAACACAGCGGAAAATCTGGCATTTTTTAAAGTTTTTGAACGTTAATAAGAATACATTTATGAAAAAAAAGGAAAACATGGGAACATGTCAATAGTAGCCATATATTTATGGAAAAAAAATATTGCTCTACTGCTATTATCCAGGGAGAAAACGGGGGACTACGTTTGTATGGAAAAACAGTCGTTGTGTTTCCTCTTAAAACAGAATAGGGGGGCAACACTGGGCCAGAACGGTTGGCACATGGCGACGCGCGAACTATCTCGCGGCGAGATCATCCCTTTCCAAGTGTTTTAATTAGAAAAAGACGGATTGTCTATCTCGCCGAGAGACAGGCTTCTAATAAGAAGAAAATTCATATTTCTAAACCAATATAATAATTGGCACTTCGGAAGTTTCGGAACTCTTTGGGAGAGGCCTATGCCCAGCAGTGGTCGACTTTCAGCTGATATCATAATGATGGTGATAATAAATGGTGTTAGTGCGCAACTGTAGTATCTAAGTACCTTTAGTTAAATAATATGTTACTACCTGTGAGTTCCTTTAATTGGCTTTCTGTTGCCTAGTAAAATTTGTTATTGTTTATGTCTTAGCTGTTGGATCTCCAAATAAATAAAATAAAATAAATAAATAAATAAATAATTATCTATACTAATGCAATGTCAGAGGAAAACTCTGTGAGATTGAATTTTTTTAACGCAAAAGAAAAAAAACGTACCTATTTTAACGTTGACTATGCTTGTGGTTTCTACATACTTTTGCAGCGGATACCTATCCCTTAGTATGCCATAAAAGGTCTTCCTACAGTATGCATAGACTATGTATTTTAACATTCGCAAGAACTCTCGCTAATGGGAAGATCCAATGTTTGGGAGGATGTTACTGTTTGTGCCGAACCTGAGGTAAGTCAATAGGATGAACAAACATGTCCTGTACGCTTACCATGAGTTTGACAATGACGGCTTACGCTAACGAGTATCGAGTTTTCTATCTGTGCATCTCTATTGCACTTTGACAGTACGAGCGGGATGCACAGATAGAAAACTCGATACTCGTTAGCGTAAGCCGTCATTGTCAAACTCATGGTAAGCGTACTGAGCTAGGTTTCTGTGTGGGAACCAGCTATCTGTGTTGACCCCTCACCACATTTCGTTATTAGGTATCTATATTATGACGTAGTGTACGTTCTAGTATTATTTATTCTGTGACCAATCAATACTTATATAAGTACTTATAATATAATTAGCTTCCGCCCGTGACTTCGTCTGCGTTCATTTCATAAGTTTTCCTTTGGTGGCTATAGTCTGACTTAATATCGACATTGTTTTGTTGTATTGTCTTATTTTGTTTTGTTTTGTTGTGTGTAATGTAATTACTAACAATATGTATTACTTAAGTCTTTTGTAACTAACACGATATAGATTACGGTCCGAAATAAATATTTTCAATTTCAATTTCAATTTCAATAGGTTGTCTATAAGCTACGATATCTGCCTAGCATCAGGCAGGCTGTATGCTTGTTTGCCACCATTATAAAAAAAAATAGGGACAATCTTACACAAATCGACCTATTCCCAAACTAAGCAAAGCCTGTACTATGGGTACTAGACGACGATATACATACTTATATAGATAAATAAATACTTAAATACATAGAAAACATCCACGACTTAGGAAAAAATATTCATGCTCATCACGCGAATAAACGCCGTTGCCGGAATTCGAAGCCGGGACCTCCGGCTTCGTAGGCAGGCAGGGTACCAAGTACAGAGGTCGTCAAAAAAAATATGAACATTATGGTAGGTAAAGCACTCAAGCACAGTTTTTTAAATTTGAGACTCGTCCTATCTCTGTTACAATAGCACTTTTATTGTAAAATCCAGTTTTCGAAATACTTATACAACACTGTGCTTATACATTAAAAACTCCGTGCTTTCGATATGATCGAATTTCATTTTCCAAATATGAAATTGCTTCAGTACATTGTTGATACGTTGATACGGTCCTGTCAAACTGCACCCAACCCAATATAAACTCTACACCATAAGTATAAAGTAAAAAATCGCTCGCAGCAATCATTGCATGTATGAAGTTTTCCCGCGCTTTTTCAAGAGTTCATTGCCGGTCACGGAACAGGTATTTCACTCTGCGTAATCTAATATGAATCTTATGGTTAATATATTTAAAGTAGACATTGGCACGAGGTATCTTTTTCTCACGATCAACATTCTGAATTCAAAAGTCCTTAGCTGTTTTTCCGGATGGTCTAGACATTCATGACTCTATGTAATGTCTATGGTCAAGAAAAAAAAAAAAAACTATGGCTACCTACTAATCACATAAACTACTCTTTTCTATATCTACGTTAGTTAGGCTATCTAGAATCTAAAACTGCTAATTCCACGCGTAACCTACAAGACTTCCGTAGTTACATATACTTATGCACTATTTAATTTTGTATGAAAACTTTAATTTTGTATGAAAACTGTGAAATACGTCGTAGTCTTTCGCACCGTACTAACAACCTAGTTAAGTAAGTGCGAGCGGGACGAATGCTTTATGTCCGACATAAACGCGATCATGCTAGCTAGCTAGGATACAGTAAAAGCTGTATATATATATATGAGGTCAACTTAAGTTTGAGGTCTAGTAATAACAGTAATAAGTTATCCGATTTCAAAAAGCTTGAACCCATCCTCAAATAGAATAATTGAATAAATAAAAATAAAATAAAAAAATAAATATTAGGGGACAATCTCCAAGAAATAAATAAGATAAAATAAATTGAGACTCCAGATTATTCAGGTTTCCTAATGTTATACCTAATATAAGTTACCTATAAACTTATACCGCAGACTAAATAATAGTATACTTATACCTACTGTGTTTTTATCTTTTTGTATTCTGCCTTGAGATGCTTAATAATAAAAATAATAAATAAAAAAAAAATCTGTCAAAATTTTGCCGGCATTAAAAGTGTTTATTTAGCTTGACTATTTACTTTGGCTAGATCGTACGTCGTATGAGTACATTTTAGATATGTGGTAGATATCAATCGTTTTTAAAGTTATCTATGAATGCGAATATAAGTCTAGTTTACACTCAAATACCCAAAAACCATCAATCGCCAGTCAACCAAATACATTTTACTTTAATTTCTACATTTAGTATCATTTTACACCAACATAAGCGGAACGGACTGTCTGAATAAAAAACGCCTCAAGCGCCCATATCCAAATATAGGCGTTTAAGGCGTTTTTCGGTTACTGTCAATATTGAGCCTACGCCCACATACCTGTACCATAGCCAAAAGGTTGCTTTTTTCCAATGAGGTTTCCTACGACTCTTCCCAGAAGTTGGAATAATGGAATGCGGCGCGACAAAGCCAACCTGTTTCCGAAAAAAAAAAGGTCGTTGAAAAAAGCGGGCTCAGCTGATTCGGCTTTGAGGCGCCCCTGTACCACGAAACCGTACGGCGGCGATTCTGTCGCTAATCCGTCGTTTTATAAAATAAAATGTACATAAATATTGCAATTTTCTTAGATAATTTCGTTAAAGGGTTGTTGTATTTTCTATGAAGGCTGCTCGCAATTATATTTAAAAGCAATTTACGATAGTTTTCATACATTAATGAATGAACCATTTTGTTAATTGACAGAAACTATGAAATCCATTCTAGATGTATTTATTGTATGTTGTGACCATTAAACAGTGATCAGTCTAGTTATTCAATTAGATCTAAAATTGTTAAGGAGGATATTTGGCAGCGGTTTCATAATAAAAGTACCGGTCCAACTTGTTATGCTGTCACAGCTGATTCCCGCCAAAATATGGCGTCAGGCCGGCCCATACAATAAAGCACTCCTTTATAATTGCTTTTGTTAGAAAATATCTCGTTAAATATCGTGTTTTGGCGTGAACAATAGACATTTAGGTCTCATTTTTAGCGTTTCTCACGTAGCGGACGGACGATCAGCTGTTTTGGCGGGAAAGCCATCTTGGATTCCATTCGGAACTGGTTTGTTGCCAGGCGATACGTAATATGTTTGCTTATGAAGTGGGGGCTATTATCGAAGTTGATGAAAAAATATCGCTCCCCAAATACCTGTTCGCGATTTTATGGGCAGACGTTTTAGCTCTACTTTTAACTCTACCTGAAAGGATTTACGAAATCACAGATTATTTTACCAATGCGCTTACGTTGTAGTCGGTTCTGTTGATTTTGAGGGTCTCTAAAGCTCTAAAATAAACCAATTAATCGAAAAAAAGTTGTGTAATAGAATTTAATATTTATTTAGTTGGTTTAGAGTCACTGCATATTTATATGAAAATGAAATGAAAAAAATCCGCAATTGCAATAATCCGCTTTAGTCTAGTTGGTAGTGACCCTGCCTACGAAGCAAGAGGTCCTGGGTTCGAATCCCAGTAAAGGCATTTGTTTGTGTGATGAGCATGAATATTTGTTCCTGAGTCATGGATGTGTTCTATGTATTTAAGTATTTATTTATCTTTATAAGTATGTTTATCGTCGTCTAGTAGCCATAGTAAAAGCTTTGCTTAGTTTGGGACTAGCACGATTTGTGTAAGATTGTCCCCTAATATTGTTTTTTTTTTTTAATGAAAAATTGTTTATACAAAATCTCAAACACTTTTTATATTCAGGCTGGTGCATCTTTTTAAGCCGTCAAGATGCCTCTGGCAAGAGACACCGCTCTTCCTTATAGTTTACCATGATATAATAACAAGCATATGTATTACTTTAGTTAAGTTAATAGAGCAGGGGATAGAGCATAGAGCTTATTTTAAAAAGTTTCAAAAGTTAGGATTTCTGGTCCAATAAATAGCTACCTAGTTACCTACCATTTTAGATAAATGTTAGTGTCGCCGTCAGTCATTGCAATCGATAAGGAAGACTATCTATAGTACCTACTTCTGGTTTCTCAAATAAGTATATCCGTTCTCTGTAACTTCTTGACGACGTCCTGTTCAGATATTTATGACCCGTGTATCATGTATCTGATGGCGACTGCATGATGTAATCCATATTTGTAATTTACACATCGTTTGTGACGTCAATCACTCATTTCTTGAGGCGTATGACACTTATTAGTAATTATTGTTTGAATTTAGCATAAACTAAAGTAAAAATGTTTCAGTAGGTAGCTATTATTTTGTTTTTTCAACATTTTGGTCACAAAATAATGGTAAATATTATAGCTGCATCTTCCCTATCCATGATCAGAGAAAAAGTTCGACCTTATGACACAAGAATTCTACATAAATACTCAGACCGGGTGGTCATTTCACCAGCGCATTTCATGCGTGACAGACCGACCAAAATGGGGATTTGCGTTATTAGTGCGGATTACCTGCTACGGTAGTGGACAAAGGATACTCGGATAGCTTGCTTCTGAAACATAATCTTTCTTATGTAGGTACTACTGTTATGACCGTTATATGGGAAAGAAGGTATTGTGCAACTTGGTAGAAAGACAAACTTACTTCTTATTAACTAGAAGTAAGTTTGTCTACAATTTGCTACAATTTGGCGTATGTCCCGAGCGGTCTGATAAATTGAATAATGATATTTACGTCACACCTGGCCATAATGCGAGTTTTACTTCACGCTGCGCGTACGGGATAATTCGCATTGTGGCCAGATGAAGACGTAAAATTTTGTACGCAACACGGGCGGTAATTCGTGAATGCCCCAGATCGCAGGTGTTTGTGGCCCGAACCAAGGGTGAGTGCCATAAATATGCGCTACAATATAAAAATTTACTATTATTATGTGATCTTTTGTAGTTCACAGTTCTGGACAATAAATGAATTTTATCTTATCTTATGTTAATCATAATCTTCATAATCATTTAATTTGGATACTTGTCCATATCTGTTAGTGAAAGCCTTAATGAAAGCCTAAGGCTCTGAAAAGAATGAAAATCTATTATATTTCTTGGGCAATGGCTCTATTCTACACACTATAAGTTAGGTACACTTGGCTATAGGAATTACAGAGAAATGGCTCAATGTTGTTTTAATTGTGCCATACAATTTCATCATAATTTGAGAGTATCATGCACACATAATTAATTGGGTTGGTCTGAGACGGTCCTGAACGCAATTTGCCTAGTTGGAGTTTTGCCCACATTGCAGTTTGACCACCGAGCATTATGCCTAAAACGCAAAATGCCTACATCACATTTTCGTCGTTTTGATGTTACGTTGGCGATATTGACGGAGCCCCGCAGCGGGGCTCCTATTTCTGGTCTGTTGGCCCTTCGGGCATCTGAAGAAACCTAACGAACCTAACGTAAATTGTGATGCATTTGAAGTTTTAGGCATAATGCTCGGTGGTCAAACTGCAATGTGGGCAAAACTCCAACTAGGCAAATTGCGTTCAGGACCGTCTCAGACCAACCGATAATAAATAAGTAGAGTCGGCCGAAGCGAAGCGTCAATGTTATCGACGACTTCCCTAGTAAGCCCCTCCATTGATTTAATATGGCATTCACTCCATGTGCACTCATGACGTAATCGCGAGACGGCTGTATACCGTCCTGCTTTATAACCTCCAAAAATTGCCGGTACACGTGCTTCTAAATTCAAAATTCGATATTCAAGATTTACCTAACGTCACCGAGATACTGCCACTTTAATTTCTTACAACCTCAGAATAACAGAAACATGAATGAAGCGATATTCTAGAGATGTCCCCTCTAGTTACCGAGACAGCTAGAATCGTGGTCCTGTCCGGTAAGTTGTGCAAAATAGCAAAGAGCCTTCTTCCATCTTATTAGGGTTTCGTATTAAAAAGGTAAAAAAGGAAACCTTATGGCGCGACTCTGGCCACGGACAGACGGATGGACGGCCATGGCGAAACTATAAGGGTTCCTTGTTGACTTACGGAACCCTAAAAACCGAACGAATGTAAGTCGGACTCGCCCTCCGAGGGTTCAGTAGGTAATAAATTAGCCGATTATACTTAAAAGTGACAAAATACTGATCACTCTCCCATAATTATCTCACCAATGATGTAATCCATACTAATATTATAAATGGGAAAGTGTATGTGTGTGTTTGTTTGTTTGTTCGTTCGTTTGTTTGTCCGTCTTTCACGGCAGAACAGAGCGACGAATTGACGTGATTTTTTAAGTGGAGATAGTTGAAGGGATGGAGAGTGACATAGGATAGTTTTTATCCCCGAAATCATCCCCTAAGGGGGTGAAATGGGGGGTAAAAGTTTGTAAGGAGCTGCGATATAAACGAGTTCCACGCGGACGGAGTCGCGGGCAGAAGCTAATATAGCCATAAGAACTGTTCAATCACAATATTTGATATGATAAATCGTTAGAACCGTCTTATCAAGTAAATCTGACTGCGCAGGAGTACAGTCAGCAACAGGACCTTGTTTCTAAAAGTACAGTCGGGGTCATATAGTTAGTAGAACCCAAGGTAGCCAAATGTTTCGGTACACGTCTTTATCACTGTAAGAATAAGGGTGTGTTTACGAAATATTTGGCTACTCTGGCTGCTATACTAACTATATGACGCCGACTGTACATTCTCAATCAGTCCAAACGCCAACACAGTTGACTGACTATCCTGTATTTATATTGAACCTTAAGGGGCTACCCGAGGTGGTTTTCATAGATTTTGTAAGTTTTGAATTGTATCTCCTACTTTTGCACTACAGATAGAAGTATAAATCAAACGGTTACTGGTTCTTCAATCTTTCATCTCCATTTTTGTCTACCGGATTTTGAAAAAAATGAATACTTAATTTACTATGATTTTTTTAAACATTGCAACACTTATTTCGTATCTCTATTGGCGTGAAAAATCGAACATATACGAAATCTACATATTTGGGTTCGTCTGTGAAGTCCCTAAAAACTGGTCCAGGGTTTTCATTTTAAACCAACTAACACAAAAGTTATGGCCAGAAAACCGTTTTTTTTGGGTTAAATTTGTTCAACTTTGATGCCAAATATCTCGAAAACAATGAACTTTGAAGTAAATATGGGATACTATATTGCTTAAAGCCGTTGTTGTTAATATAATAAGCTTCAAAAAACATAAGAAAACGAAGGGATTCAGATCGAAGGTCATTGGCGTATGGGAGCCCCTTAATATAATGCACATACAATGCACGGATGGTCAGACGTCAGTTAAACTGTGTTTGCGATGGTACCTACATATATTTAGGTACTTGCTAGTTATAAAAATAATAAAAAATAAAAATTGTTTAGGTAATTCAGACCAGCGATCCATATTATCATGTGCAAGTCAGTCATATTAGTTATGTGCAAGTCAATTCATTATTATTATTTATTCATAAACATTCAACGAATCTATTTAAATTCCGTTAAATTAGTTTGTCTCTATTTGTCACGTCAAAATATTTTTTATTGAACAAATTTCTAAGTTTTATGAATAAAAGCCACAATGTTCTAGGAAGTACCTTATTTCAACTTGAAATGTCATTGGGATTGCTAAGCTATTTACAAAATGTCCGCAAAGAATACCCTTGGGGGTAAGCGAATCATTTGAAAGCGTTTGCTAATATCCTGCCACTTCTGAATAAAGTGTTGTGCTTTTGGGTCATTGTAATTTGACAAATAAATGACGTAGGTAAGTGGCCGTCGCCGTCGGGTGTAATTCTCTTATTTCAGTTTGACTGCGTATCTTTAATTTAATTTCATAATATAATATATTAGGCTATGTGGTAGGTTTGATAAAAATAGTATTTTTCACAATCATGTTATAATAGACAGCTTTTTAGTCGAGTACCGTGTTTAGGCCACGAAGCTTGCTGAGTGGCCTAAGTAAGGTACGAGATTAAAAAGCTTGATTATGACACGATTGTGAACAATACTTTTTCTACTAGTCAACTGAACAAATTAAACAAACTTGGTACCTATTGAAAACGAAGTGCAACCAACGTTTCTTTTTTGTGCGTTGATGTCTATTTACCTTTTGACTTTCTCATGACGGCGTCCTATTGGTCAAATACATTATAGTTCAGTAAAGGCGCCACGTGATTGGTCAATTTCATTTTAGTTGTCTCGACAGTTATGAAACGTTGAGTTGGGAGCTCCATAGTAAAAAGTATGTGATTTAAGTTTGGTGTACAAAGTCTTAATTCAAACATTAAGGTCGTCGAGTATAAAAAGTTATTTTTCACTTCTCATGCTCAAAAAGTGCATCATATTAGACTTGGCAAGCGGGGCTAAAGTAGTACATTTAGCCCCTAGGGAAAATATGTATACATATATATGATTTATAAAACATTTTAATTTGACCACTCACAACAGTTCAATATTACATCCACCAATCACAACTCTTTAAAAAATACATTAGTATTTGCTATCTACGAACCAGAATACAGCTAGACATTAAAATCGACCAATCAGGAAACAGAATTCAATTCAAACATTGGGTGTTTTTCAAGCGTGGTTAACTGCATACATGAGTCATGTATGCAGTTAACCACGCTTGAACGTTTGGATGGAGCTATAGTCGGTCAGAGGCGTTTATTTTTGTAATTATTGTAAATTAGGGAATGAAAAATTCCTAATGTATGAATTGAATTCTGTTTCCTGATTGGTCGATTTTAATGTCTAACTGTATTCTGGTTAGTAGACAGCAAATACTAATGTTATTTTAAAGAGTTGTGATTGGTGGATGTAATTACATGACATAAGCTATGAAGATTGAGCGGGATAGACTCACAGACTAATAAGAATACAGACGCGCAGTATAAAGCAAGACGATGTTTCATATAGTTGTCTCTGTCACTGCTTATGGTCAGCTGATGTGAGTTAGAATGAGACGAATAGTATGGTATTTTGAGTCTATTGACGACTTGTCTCCAAAAACTGTTAACCACGGTGTTAAATGCTAAACAATCTGTCAAAGTCAAATCAACGTCAAATCTCTTGTGAATCTTGAGGAAAGTTGGTTATTTCAAGAATATTGTGTTGAAAAACTAAATATTTCTGTAATAAGTTAATGATTTAAGTTGTATGAAGTGGCACAATGGCTTGTGCAGTTCCGTACTGCCGAAGTTACGCTAGATTGTTAAAAAAGACCGGAGAAACAATCGGATTTCATCGGTAAGAATCATTTGGTTATTTATCAAATATTTCATGTACATTGCGCAATATAATGGTCTGGGATTACAGCAGATGCTTGATACTATCCGATGAGTACTTTTTACATGGATCAAACTTGATATTTTTGGGATTTTTAGTAAAAATACAATTGTCGTAAATAGAGATGCAACGGATATCCGGTTGCTATCCGGTATCCGGCCTATCCGGCCATTATTTTACTATCCGGCCGAATACCGGATAGTTACGCACTATCCGGCCGGATACCGAATAGTGATTCTGTTTGGCATTTAACTTTGAAAAATGGTTAGTAATACTAAAAACTTATCTATTCAGCAAAATAGGCGGGCGCACGATAGCGAAATAGTTCCGTACACTGACCTAATAAAACTCGTTTCTTGCTTAGAAAACGGTCCGCGCGAACCTACAATACGTAACAGGTTGAAACCTGCACGACGCGACCGCCGCCAAACTAAAATGTAGGTATCATTTGGCAGGCCGAATATGCGGCGGCCGGATACCGGATATCCGGCCGGTGTTCCGGCCGAATATCCGGTATCCGGTATCCGGCCAAACAACTATCCGTTGCATCTCTAGTCGTAAACATGGGTAGTGTTGTTACCATGTATATATCGATATTTCGTCGACATGAATTATTCATGTAGGCGTTTAGACAAAATATTTTGATGTTACATGTCTTAACTGTTAACTTCAGGTTTCCGGTAAATAATAATCTTCGAAAAAAATGGATTGACGCAGTAGGGCGCAATAATTGGACGCCGAAAAAACACCATAGAATATGTTCGAAACATTTCGAAACTTACTGTTTCGTTATTATTAAAAACATAAAACACTTGCTGCCAGATGCGATACCTACAGTTTTTCAGAGGCCGCTTGAGGTAAGTTGGTATAGTGAGTTTTATTTATTTTATTACTTGACATTTCTGAGGTCCCTCTAGATGAGTTCGTTTCATTTAAGTTTTGTATATGCGAAGAATTTGTATTAGTACATTGATTTTATTTATATATCCATAACTACTATAATATATATTATACATGCGAAAGTAACTCTGTGTCGGTTTGTTGTTTACCTGTTCATATTTAAGCAGGTCAACTGATAGAGATTATATAATAATGTTTTCTTTACTGTATTTAATGCAGGGATCTCACCAGGATCAACAATTAGAAGGCAACTACAACAAAATGATGCTGAGCAGTAATGAAAGGCTACCAGATACAATACCTAAGACATCTGCATTGCCTCTTCAGGTGATGCAAGTTTACTGATTGCAAAATGTTCTATATAATTGGATATTTATTATTTGAAGCATTAGATGTAACTTTCTTAGAGAGATATTTTCAGGAATATAATTGCGTTGTTATTTTGTGTTAGCTTACTTTAAAAACAAAGTTTTAATCGACTTCAAATCAATACTTCACGAAGCCACATTCCATGTTACCGCATGAACTGCTTTCTGAAAGCAAATGCACGATTTCAAAGTACCCAAATCGTTTCAAAATAAGATTTGAAGATTGCCCTGGTTTTCTCCAGGATCCCATCTTCAGATCCTGACCTGCCTAGGACCACCTTTTCTAACAAAACACCATTCTTATCGGTCCAGGCGTCTAAGAGTTATCGAAGAACATACATAAAAAAATAAAGAGCCAGCGGAATTGATAAGTTTCAGAAGTCGGTTAAAAATAAATGTGTTCCACTAAAGATCCACAAAATAGTGAGACTTAAAAAGTATCTCATCTGACTACCTATGTATTTGCATAATTTCATTTGTAGCGAACATATGAAACATGAATGCAGTTTATTATATTCGTAGTCGTGTAATGGTTTTTGTTTTCTATTTGGTAAGTACCATATTAATTTTTGCATAGTATGGATAGAGATACAATTTACTTACGAGTATCGCATATTACGAATTTATTAACAGTAAATATCGATATCGATAACTTGGAAGAAAATATCTTTCTGTGCACTAAATCTCGAGCGAGCGAGAGAGCGAATTACATCGTGCGAGCGAGAAAGCGGAGACAATGACGTCTGAAGACCTGTCAGATAACATGGTTCTACCCCTTTCTTACTCGGTGTTCAGTACATAAGTGAGAAGAGATCGGATGTATAGAAAACGTTCAATTTATTAGGGCCTATCTGCTTTTCTCTGTAATCTGTGGATAGACTACGCCGCTATTAGACGGTCAGAGGCGTTTATTCGTCTTGTGAATATTTTGTATCTGTATCAAAACAGTTTATTAAAAAGAATGACGCCAAATTGAACAATCTTTTCGCCTTGGTAGAATTGTTGATTGTGGATGGATAATCTTTGTTTTTACTATTTTCTCGCAAGTCGAAGTGAAAAGTAGAGTGTATAACTCTGGTCTAAAAGCCATATTACCCCTCGAGCTATTTCCCCTCACTTCGTTCGGGAAAATATCCATCTCGTGGTAATATGGCTTACTTTAGACCCTTGTCATACAATCTACTATTTATTCTACATCGATTGCAATCAAGTCATGTTTACATAGCAAATTCCATTGATTTAGATCTTAGTGTGATTATTATTTAAGTTTTGACGAACTTAATAAACTCGTAAGTAGATAGGGACTGACATTTATAATTTATTCTTTTCTATTTCATTTTAACTTGATACCTTGTTTAATTATTTGACGATCATAATACAAACTCGTGTAGATTGACCTAGTGTATTTTTTATATTATGAAATAAATAAATCTCATCTAAAGTTAATCTAACAAAGTAATCATACTATGTTGAAAAGATTAACAAACCCGAACAATGTTGGAATTTCCCAGTAAATTAAACGACAGTAAAATCCGCTCCTCTATAACTGTTTTAGGTACAAATATGAATACTTACTTATCATATGTAAATATTCAAGTATTTCCTAAAGTATAAACAAGATGATAACTAACATTAACTAAATTAAATGAAATCTCAAAAAGGCCCTTGGGAAATTGTACCGAGGATGCCGGCGGCATTTCCTCGCTGAATTGCAATGCTGATTTACTTGATGCCTTGATCTGAGGAGTCGTTGTGTCGATAGCTAGAGACCAACACGGGTCCCTCATACTCAACATAACCCACCCACCCTCAGGGCTGTTATTCGCTACGCGCTAATGCGGGTCACCCCGCCGGTCACCCGTCACGAAAGTAGATCTCTACTCGTACCTATACTTGTGGGTGACGCTCACCCGGTGAGCGTTGAGGTGAGCTTAAAACAAGTTATAGAATAGGGGGAGGGGGAGGGGGCTGGAGCTTTGGCAACCTTACTCACCACCAGGAACACAACACCTCATACCTACTGAGGAAGTAGTGGCGTTAATACGGCTGCGTGCTTCTGTACCGTGGAGGTACGTCCTCTGCAGTTGGGCTGCTCCAAAATCAAGTAAGACATTTTTTGTCGACTTTTATTCCTTTTTGCACCTATGCTATTCTCCCGGCCGACCGGCTCTGGCCCACTGACGTGCGGGGGATGGAGGCGGCGGGGAGGTTCCCTGCTCGACCTGGGGTGGCCCGCTGGGGCCCTAGGGAGGCGCCAGCGCGGGTCCTGGTCCAGCCATAAAGCTCCTCGAGCCGTCTTTTCAGCTTCTGGGGGTCGACGGCGGTTTCTTCCCCCGTGGGAAGAGGGAGGGAGGGCACTCATCCCCATGGATGAGTCCCCTCCGAGCACGGAAAGGGGCGATACCGGCAGGAACGTCGAGGGGGAGCTCAAAAATCTGGCTGGGTGGGGAAACCTTAAGCCATCACACACAAAGCAAGAAAGCAGAATAACACTGTCTCTTGAGAGTGAAATGTCAACGGATGACATCGGCTTTAGGACATCGGTGAAGATTCGTTGGCGAGTCGATGGCGATGGCGATCGGTGGTCGCTGGAGAACTAGTGGCGATGACCCACGCCATGGTGGGGGTGTCTATGCCCACCCAGCCATACATGTATTTATAGATAATAGATCATAAATCGGCAGGTCAGCTCTACCGTCTTCATCTTACAAACCTCCCAAACGCCAAAATTCGCACATTCTTCATATTTTTTGCGCAAATCCCACACAACTCACACCCAAGTCACGCGCGAAAAAAAGGAACAATGAAAATTGTCTATGGCCACAATCGATCGATATATGACCGCGATACATTCGATATTTCGGGATGGGAATGGACATTCGATAGATTTAGAGATCCGTGATACACAATACGTAGCCTCACCTCCCACTTCACTATCGCCTTAAAAGCTCAAACCATCTGATTCCACCCCCACATCCACATAATAGACCAAGAAATAAAGCGTAACCTAGACATAATTCGATAACTGTAATTTTCTTTTTCTATGTTATAAAGTATGGTTAGTTACAGTTAAAATAAAACGAATTAAACATTTTAAGGCTGCGCGTCATTATAAAAAAAACGAAATACTAGATTTTAAACATATTTTGATTTTATAAGTACATCATAATAAATAACTTTGTAAAGGTACCTGTATTATGATATGACGCTTGCATTCCAGTTAAAGAACACTAAATTAAACTAATTCATCAATTGGGACTATCATTAATAAAGAAAGTTCAGTAAGTGACACATTTTCTGGCAAATCTTACCAGAAATAATAGATAACTGTAATTCAACAACTTATTCTAAATAGAATATAATGTATGTTGATAAATTATCAAAAATTAAACTGATTCTCTTTGCGTATATGCAAAATCTCAAATATTGGTCATTTTTGGAAAACCAAAATACATAACTACTTCAAAAGTGTTTAGTTTATGCCATTAATATATTATTAGTACTATAAGAAACAACTTAAGCAAAAAAAACACGTTAAACTAATAAATTGATATTTTTTCTTACTTACGTTTCAATATGAACGTTATTTCTTGCACCATAAGGTCGTCATTTCTTTGTGCCTCAACTCCCGACCGTGCTGTCGCGAGTCGTGGCTCGCGAGCGATTCTAGTACCTATTCATCTCGGCAACCTATCAATTTCAAAATAATTTTCCTAGAAAGTTTTTATAAATTTCTACATTCGAGATTTTTTTCATATTTTTAAAACTTATGGTTCAAAAGTTAGAGGGGGGGGGACACATTTTTTTTTAATTCTGGAGCGATTATATTAGCGTGTATTTTCAATTTGTTAAGCGTGCCATTAACATGTTTAATTTTGATGAAAACATGATTATAGTACACAAAAAGCTATCATTAAACAAAAATTTCACGGTTACGATTTTTAACTACTGAGAAATATAGTATTATTGAAACCGTTAATTTAAATGTTTAATTTTAGACTTAAATATCTAAAAAGACGCAATATAGCCTAAACAGATACAAAAATCATGGTTATTATTTTGGCTTATCTAGATATTGAGGTCAGATGAAAACTATGAAAAATAACGTAGATGCAAATTTTGTTTCAGTTTAATTTTGCTATTAAGTTATCGCATTCGAATGCACCACAAAATTATACTAACAAGGTATTTGGTTACCTATTTTCCTTTTAGGACAAAGTTAGGAAGTGTACGATATTCATGTTTTTTTTTAAATACAGTTACGACCGCGGATTTTTTACATAATATATCTAATTTATATTTGGTACTTAATAATAATATCCAATAAAATAATAAAAACAACGAGTTATCGAATTATGTCTAGGTTACGCTTTATTTCTTGGTCTATAACTCTCGAAATCGGAATAATGATGTTTTCGGTCGGACAAGTGACTCTTGGAAATTTTGCTATAATCCCGTGAGTTGACTAAAATACCTCGTAGCTCCGTAACGCCTGCACAATTTGCGCCAGCATTCGTCTCTATCAACACTACGAATCCTCAAATGAATAAAGGGTCGGCGACGCGCTTGTTCTTTAGGAGTCGCAATCGTCCATAGGCTATTGGGTGTCTGCTTAGCACCAGGCCGTATGTTTGCCACCGTCGTATTATTTAAAATAATAACATCGTTTTCACGTCGGACGTCAGTTGGACTCACCCAACGAAATTTTTAGTGCAGATGATTAGTTGGAATATATAATACTAACTTCTGCCCGCGACTCCGTCCGCGTGGAACTCATCTATCCTATGTCCTTCCCCGGGGGGACTCAACTATTCCAAATTTCACCTAAATCGGATCAGCGGTTTTTTAAGCGTGAAGAGGTAACTGACAGACAGACAGACAGACAGACAGACAGACACACTTTCGCATTTGTAATATTATATTAGTATGGATATAGATAACCCCCCACAAGGTGGACTGATGACCTGGTAAAGGTTGCGGGAGTACACTGGATGCGGGTGGCGCAGGACCGGTCACTTTGGCACTCTTTGAGGGAGGCCTATGTTCAGCAGTGGACGTCTTTCGGCTGATATAATGATGATGATGATGGATATAGATAAATAGATTAGGTTATGTTGGGTATTGTATGCTGTAAAATTAAAAATTCAGCGGAACATGGATTTCGGAATTACTTATGAAATTCGGAAAACGTATGCGGTCGGAGTTTTCGGACTCGGAATTATGTAGTGTACCCGTCAACTCGCACTTGACTGTTTAAAAAAACAGTAATCGTTTGATCAACAGGTAGGTTTGGGTCACACACATTGTATAGCTTGAGGTTATTCGAGTTGGCCGAATTCCATCATAGTAGTTCATTCAAAAAGGAACTCTACCAGCCATGGTACAAGATTCCAAGTCCAATGGCAGCTTTATAAAAAGTCGGCCACGTTAAATAATCTCTCAAGTATACTTCGAGGTCCTTACAGTATTGTCGAACGCTAATAGTATTTTTTACGCACAAATGAGGTTAGCACACAAGTTGCCCAATTCAGTAGGTTGGAATTGATTTATACTTAGTCGTTCAACCATTCAGACTTCAGACCCAAGGGAGAAGCAGAACTAAGGTAACCGATATAGCCCTCCGAATCGCTAAACTTATACTGTGGCAGTGGGCGGGGCACATTGCAAGTAGAACAGATGTCCGTTGGGGCGGAAAGGTGGCGACCACGCACCGGAAGGCGCAGCGTGGGTAGGCCCCCCACAAGGTGGACTGATGACCTGGTAAAGGTCGCGGGAGTCCGCTGGATGCGGGTGGCGCAGGACCGCTCATTGTGGCACTCTTTGGGGGAGGCCTATGTCCAGCAGAGGACGTATTTCGGCTGATATGATGATCCATTCAGACAATGTAAAACCGACGAACCCTGAGTGACCCGGCCCTCGAAATTGGCGGTCCCGGAATCGAATCCCGCCCTTACCGGCATTTCTCTAAGTGAGAACTACAATTTATTAGAAAAGTTGAAAAACCCTTTTCATTTCAAAGTCCAATATCTCAAAAACGGCTAAACAGATTTTGATGAAACATGGCTATGAACACTCGGGGTAAAACTATCTATGACACAAAAAAACTGAATTCAAATCGGTCCATCCGTTTGGCAGCTACGATACCACAGACCGATACACAGATACACAGGCAGACACGTTAAATTTATAACACCCCTCTTTGTTCGTCGGGGGTTAAAAACAGCGGGCCTATGAGATATGAGTGATGGATGACTTATCCACATCATCATCCTCCTAGCGTTAATCCCGGTAATGCCCCTAAAGGAGCCCGGGATCCGCTTTGACACCTAATCCCAAGATTTGGCAGAGCCACATAGTTTTACGAAAGCGACTGGCATCTGACCTTCCAACCCAGAGGGAAAACTAGACCTTATTGGGATAAGACCGGTTTCCTCACGATGTTTTCCTTCACCGAAAAGCTAACGCTAAATATTCCGTACATAAGTCCCGAAAAACTCATTGACATAATATTAAGTATAACTGTATCATATTATTTCATAAGGTTTATAAATGTGATGTGATTTGTCTGTGATGTTCATAATTTTTCTTCGTTTTAGGTTTCCGGACTGATAAAGTGATCCTTTCCAAAAAAACCGTCAAAATAATACCGAACATTCTCCTCGTGTGTATGTCAACAACCCTAAACTGACATTGGCAAATCCACCTTGCTAAAACAGCAAGGCGTAAAAGCTATCATTAAAAAAACCTGATTAAATGGCAAATTATGCTACGCACGCTGGGTTACTGAAAATTCGAATATCTTCATCACTATATCATTCGAATAGGAAAGTGCCAAAAAATATATACTCTATCTATTACCCGTTTTCCCGTGGGATTGAAGCATTTTTCCTCGGTAAAAAGTAGCCTAACTCCTAAGTTCATCAAGGATAATGTCGGCTTCTAATGGTAATAGTTATTTGTGTCACAAGGGAGCAAAATAGTATATTTACGGCGAGGGCGGTGTATTGAATCCTGAACGTAGCGAGGGATCCTACAATAGAATCCTGAGCGTAGCGAGGGATTCTAACGTAGGATCCTGAGCGTATAGAATAGAATAGAATAGAATAGAATTCATTTATTGCATAAATTATAGGTGTTAATAGTAAGGTTACATGTATTTTAGTAGAATCACTATAATTAGTAGTGAGGGATACAAGTGTTTACGCCCGAGACGAAAATAATTTTGCTACCGCGAGTGACACATACTATTTTTCACACCGACTATGAGGAAATTTAAAAAAGCTATTGTTAAAATATATCCAAATTATCTTTATTTTTATTACTTATTTTTAAATATTACGAAATATTTATAAATTTTTATACAACATTGTTATAGTTAAAACTTGAAATATGTTCGTTTTGAATCGACTACGATGAAATTACAATCGATTATTTTATTAACATCTGTGTTCAATTGGCACATTGCGTACAAATGTTCCAATGCCAATGTATAAATTAAAAAAGTAGCTTGAACAGAAAAGTAGCGTTTTGGTCCCTCTCGTCGTAGAGCAAAACTTACTTTTCCGAATGAAAGGTGTGAAAAAGAATTTTTCAAATCGATCCAGTAGTTTCGGAGCCTATGCAATACAAACAAACAAACAATCAAATCTTTCCACTTTATAATATTAGTTTAGATGTAGATTACGTATAAGAAGATCGCTAGATCGCTACGTTTTAAAAGAAAAGGTTTCCACGATTGTATTGGCATAAAATTTGGCTGATGCAATATTCGTGTCGACCATTAAAATGTAGGCACATAAAAATGTGTTTGTTTTCATGTATTAAAATGCACGTGAAATTGTAGATGCAAAGTGGATCTACGCCTGCAGAGACGACGGCGAAATATCTGTAAACACTAATATGCAGGATTTAAGGCGGTAGAAATGTACGTAAACCCATTATATTTTTTGACAAACATGCAATGACATATTGGCAATGATTGAAATATGTATACAAGATGACAATTAAAATTAAACAAATTGAATTAAACTAAGTTAAATCTAAAAAAGGCTCTCGAGGCTGGCGGCATTTCCTCGCTGAATTGCAATAGTGACGCGTTGCGCGAGAAAGCCGCCAGCCAACCAGACGTTTCGCGACTTCCGCAAAATGCCTTACTTAAGGTCAGTATCACATTTCTGGCGCAGCGAGACGAGAAATCCGTATCGGAATTTCATACAAAATTTGAGGAGTGATAGGTTTGCAACGAAATGTCCTTTATGAAATTAGACCAAAAATAATAATTACCATGAAAAGTGAATAATGTAAAAATGAATTTGTGTCTAAGTAGGTATACTTTTTATGACCAATATTTTTCTTTTTCAAAATGAATCTAGGCCAAATGGAATTTTGTCCAGAACGAAATATGTTCATATGTCAATACCTACGTGCAATATTTAAAGTAATGTCAAATTTTAACATGAAAATCAACAAAGTAGGTATATTGCAAAGATACCTTCTTTTGTTTTAATATCAATTCCTGAGCGGACATCACGGCGTTCAGCCATTAAAACAAGTTTGGAATTCTATTTTAATTCCTAAGCACTGTACAGTCAAGTTCATAAATATATGTGATATCGAACCAACTGAATCATGACCCACCATAGAACCTTGTTACAATTAACGAACATACGTATGTACGATCATATGACGTTAATATGTCAGTGAATTAGACAAGGTTCCATGGTGGGTCAGGATTCAATACAATACACAAACAATACAAATACTCTTTATTGGACACCTCAAAACATGAATCAAATAAACATAATAACTTATTAAAAAAAACTCAAAAAAAAAACAATTTTGTCGATTCGATTAGATTTTCAAACGATATCAAATGTTTCATGTTAACCATTCATTATCCTCTTCCCCGGTAGTAAACGATCCCGGCGTCCGCTTTGGCACCTAATCCCAAGATTTGGTGTAGGTACTACTTTTAAGAAAGTGACTGCCATCAGACCTTCCCACCCAGAGGCAAAACTAGACCTTATTGGGATTGGATCGGTTTCCTCACGAGGTTTTCCTTCACCAAGAAGCCACTCTTAAATTTCAAATGATATTTCGTATCTATGTTACACTCTTAAATATGTAGTTTAAGCCCGGTTTGAACCTGCGACCTCCATTGAAAGTCGCGCGCCACATTACGGCTTTCAATGTTCGCCATTGAAATTATTCAATGTTCTTCTTCCAGGAGTCCAATATCGATCAAATTACACTCTTAAATATGTAGTTTAATTTCTTCATTTACTTGTTTTAGGTATACCCACAGTGCGAAGACAAGTCTTAAGACATGTTGCGTTTAGCTATTTTATTATCATTATTGCCATATAATATGATGTCAACAAAACCATACATAACATTTTTCTGGAAAACGACTGCTGCAACCGACAAATACTTCGACTATTGGAACCATGGGCCAATATTCATTCCAGGGCGGGAAGATGTGTATACGCTAACCACGAAACCGGCTGATATCTTCCCCCCATGGCTGACTCGAGAATCCAAGACAACAGCAACGCTTGGAACTACAACAACGTTTAAAAAAAAATCTTTCAATCTTACCAAGCCTAGCACATCACCTTCAACAACAATCACTCCTGTAACAACAGTAATTACAGGTGCACTACATTCCGAAGAGTAATTTTATCCAAGAGTTCTTTTGAGTTTCCTCATTCCGAACACCATGTCCCGCTAATTTTGATCATTTAGGTTACAGACCTAACTTATTTACATGTGCCGTTAAATCATCCGCTTCCAAATTTTCGAATAGCGGAATATGGCGTTCGGAATGTTGAAATACCTCGGATAAATTGCTCTTCGGATTTTTTCTGGTTTCAGCAACTCCGCTCACAACAAAACCAGCCATTGAAATTGAACCAACTGAAACGCAGCCGACCACGAATCCAGTAAAACAGTTCAGTGTTGAAGAAGCTGGGAATGAGGGCACTACAGATCCTTTCTCCGCGTTTTTGAGGAAGTTATTGAGGAGCTTATCAGTGAAAGGCCATTCTGAATTGCCTCCTCTCTTTACGCCCTTCAGCAGCTACATGACTGAGTATGTAGTTTATTCTGAAACAATCTCTGGGGTGCCTTCATATTCATTCATCTTCGTTTCGCGTATTACGTCCTTCTATATGTCACTAGCTTCTGCTCACAACTCGGTCCGCGTGTAACTCGTTTATATCGCAGCTTTTACCCCCCATTTCACCCCCTTTTAGGGGATGATTTTGGGGATAAAAATATCCTATGTCACTCTCCATCCCTTCAACTACCTCCACTTAAAAAACCACATCAATTCGTCGCTCCGTTTTGCCGTGAAAGACGGACAAACAAACAAACACACACATACACTTTCCCATTTATAATATTAGTATGGATTATCATGATATCATCATCATCACCATATCAGCTGCAAGACTTCCTCTGCTGGACATAGGCCTCCTCCAAAGAGTACCTTCTATACAGCGTGTTTTTTTAACCGTCTTAGAGCCGAAGCCCTGTGTATACATTACAAAGAACTAAAAATAAGTTTTTTTGTATTATTTTTAGTGTGTTTTTTTTTTATATAATTATTAATTGTAATTAATCATCCAGCCGGGTTACCACAGTGACCGCTAGCCGCCATCTTTTGCATATAGTTAGGAACTCTAACCGGGTGAATGAACATCGCACAGCGCGCCATACAATATTTTTCAAACTTAATAACCTTTTTTATTACTAAAAGTTTTGGATACTTTAAGTGGGCTTCGGCTGTCACTATAATTTAATGTTATATAATAAACAAGTGAATCAAATAGACATACCTAACAACTTAAAAACTACTACATAAGTAAAGTTACAACTAAAAATGATATAGGTACCTATTTACGAATTGCCTACAATAGCCCCCCAGGTCCGCGCTCTGCGGCAGGGTGCCCATAATGCTGGCTACGTTTCCTCGCTGAATGGCGATGCCACTTCTTTGGCCGAGGAACAAGCCAGCCCTATGGTCTGGCCTATGGTCAGCTCGAAGAACCGTTTTTTCGAGGACCAAGTTGGATTAATTCAATTAATTAAAAAACCTGACGAAATCCGCATCCCGTTAGCTGGTTTTTGCAATTAATTCGAATAGTTATTAACATAGTGCCTGGTTTTCAGATTAATAACGGATGGTGACCTAAACGAACTCGGCGATGTAGTGCTTACATTTGCCAAAAACATGTTAAAGAAACTGGATGCACTGATTTTGACACCTGATAAATTACACAGTGAGCTTTCAACGAAATAGCTTAATGTGTGTAGGTTGGGTTAGTTTAGTTAAGGACTAAGAATAGAAAAGAAATCGGTCCAAGGTACACAATTGATAAGGATTCGAAATCAGCCGATTGATGATCAATTGATATCTGATCTGTCCAACGACTGTTTGCAGCGACATATTTAATTTGTCTGGTAGCAATGTTTAGCTATTTTTGTATCCGTTGGGTTAAAACGCCTATCTGCCGCAAAAAGCCTATTTCTAGCGTATATTTGTAGTGCTAGACTTCACTTTCGAGGCCGAAGGTCTTGCCTGGATGGCCGGTCATGGGGGCTGTCAAGATTCGTTCCCGCTCTGTGACAATATCTACTATCTACCCAAGCTCGGTCTGTTTCCAAGATCTAAACGTATTAAATGCAGATATTATTGAAGAGTGGTGCTTTTCTGACTAACAGTAGGTTTTGTATTTGACCATGCCAGTCCCTTCAACATGTTCTACACTGACGACCGTTTTAGCCAAGATGGTGCTCAGTGAGTTAGTGAACCTGACTATGGAGCAGGCGGTACTGGGTTCGAATCCCAGGCTGAAGCTAGGTTGATTTGATTATCCGCAATTATTTATTTATTTACTTCTAGTTGGACGGATTTCAGTGTATATTTAAGATATCATGCGATTTACTTTCACACGCACGATTGAGACACAGTAGTTTCATATATTATGTGTGTATATTATTGCTTGATATGTGTCCTGTGTGTTTGTGAATAAATATATACTTATTTCTATCGATTTGTCTCAATTGTTGAACTGGCACTTCGTATAATATTTTTTTTGTGTATTGCTTTGTAGCATTGTGTTACCAGGTCTACAACATGCTTTCGAACCGTCACACTGCTTTGGCGGAAGACACCAACGGCTTGCTCAACTTTTTGGACGACATGTACGACGAAGGCGAAGAGGAGATCATGCAATTGGTCTTGCGTGAGGCCACAAAGTTCCCTAATACTAATACATCGGCAGACGAGATTGCTTATGGTAAAGATATTGTTTTATATCACGACGATGGCAAACATGAGAAAGGAGATAGAGATATTTTGTTATGGGAGAATACTTCACTTTCGCACATTGAAATTAAATTCCTTCAACTGATGTATGTATTCAAATATAATGTTAGAATTAATAATAGAAGATTTGTTCAGCTTTCATTTGATTGCCCCACACGTGTACGTAGATAGGTTGCTTGCATAGTTTAGATGTAATAAACATTTTATCAAACGCGTCAATGGAAATTATGATGACCTTACTCGGGAGTCTCCTTAGATCTCTCGATTGTCTCCCGACAGTTTTGTGGTCCAGGACAGCGCCAGCAACATACTAAAAGATGGTGCTGGCGCGGATATCCGAAAGCCTATATGTTTGACGGAAGGGAAACCCGTAACAACATGCACTATTACTATTAACAAGTTCTACATTATAGTAGCGTCGTGGGAAAAAAACTGACGAGCAATTATGAAACGTATCTATAAGTAGTTAATCATAATTAACAAATTTCCTCAACAGTGTTTCGTACTCATGATACGTTCACATTTTAGGTTTTATCAATAACGCGATCCTATTACCTATGACCAGAATTAATGCGACCTCAAAAGGCAAATCCTTGGTAGAAATGTTGACAGCAGCTGTATTAAAAAGAAATACATCTTCGAGGCGAAATTTGGGCAACAAACATAGGGAAAAAAGGTCGCGAGACAATAACGAAGTAAAGAAAAACAGAATGAAATTCGCAGATAATAAATATAAATCAATAAGGAATAACGTGGACAATATAAACAATCTTATTGATAATCTTAAACTTCGTATTTCGTCATCAGACACGAGTGCCTACGAATATGAGCTAAGCGAGGATGATGACACAGACAATACCAAGGTAAAAAAGAGTGAAAATATAATGAAAAATACAAACAATAATCAGATACACATATTTAAAACTAATAGTGACGATGACGGTGAATCATTATTGGAGGATGACGAAGATAACAAAAACATGGATTACGGACAAACGGACAAAGTAAAACCGAACATTAAAAGTATATTTGACAATTTGGAAAGGTTTTTAAGAGTTACTGACAAAAGTACCGTCATTCCAAAGGAGAGCTCCATTAATTTTCGGTTTGGCAATATTGAAGAATATCTGAATAATGAGCACACTGTCCTATTCCCAGGCCATTTAATGACGAAACTTGTACAAAAACGCATTCAATACGACAGTGTCACTAAAAAACATAAAACGTCTCGATACGGTTACTTCACAAATGACAGACCAACCCCTATAACCAAGCTCAGTACACAACAGATTCATAAACTATCAAAGAGTCAAATTAAAAACGAAAGAGATGCTGAATTGAAAATAAAAACAGATGTTAATAATCTAGCAAGCAATAATCTTATACATCATCAATACAAATCTGGGTCCAAAAATGAAGCGTTAGCCAAAATGCTTTTAAAACGGAACCCGTTTTATTTCGATGCAAATGAAGGTTTAGAAACTTTAAAGCCATTACGAGTTTTTACATTGAAACCACTCAGCAATCTAATTACGAAACATACACCTAAAAGAAAAATAACTATCAAAATGTTAAAAGCAGCTCTAAGAAACACAAAAAATAAAATACAAAATAAGCAAAAAATAGTGCCGAATATAACACAGCACAGTGTGAATGATAATGATAACGAGCATATAAAAATGCGTCTAAAAGAAGAAAATGCGAATCAAGCGGATGACAGTGATACATATTCTGAAAATTCTTCTGAAACTTTTGGTAATCTCCTTATGCATAATACCGTCATATATACTTACATTTTTCTTCCTAAAACTCAACCAACTGACAAACTCTCTTAAGCGAAATGTGTAAGCAAACCGAGAGACAAATAAAATAAAGTATTTAATTAATTAATATTAGGGGCCAATCTTACCGATCTTTATCTTATCGAAGTGCTGAAGTGTTTATACGAAAACGCCACTATGTTAGTTCGACTCGCTGCAGCGGGGAGTCAGGCAAGGAGATGTTATTTCTCCAAAACTGTTCACCGCTGCACTGGAGGACGTTTTCAAAACTCTGGACTGGAGAAGGCTAGGCATCAACATCAACGGCGAGTACATCACTCACCTTCGGTTTGCTGACGATATAGTAGTCTTCGCTGAGACCATGGAAGACTTGTACGATGCTCGATGACCTAAGTAAAGCTTCCGAGCGAGATGGTCTAAGAATGAACATGGATAAGACGAAGATCATGTCAAATGCCCATGTAATACTTACCAACTCCCATTACAACCGGACACTTTACGGTCGAAGTTGTAGACGATTATGTATACCTAGGACAGACTATCCAGTTAGGTTAGGTAGGTCCAACTTCGAGAAAAAGGTTAATCTTCGAATCCAACTCGGCTGGGCAGCGTTCGAGAAGCTACGGCACATCTTTTCTTCCAATATTCCGCAGTGGCTCAAGACGAGAGTATTTGACCAGTGTGTGTTGCCAGTGATGACATATAGCACTGAAATGTGGTCGCTTACTATGAGCCTCTGACTCTGACTTCTCCAAAGAGCTACAGACAGACACACGATTCGTTTACAGATTCTTAAATTTACAGATTCCCAATTCTACAGTTTCTCATGTTTACAGATTCCCAATTCTACAGATTCTCATGTATAAAGAATACCAATTCCACAGATTCTCAAGTTTACAAATTCCCTATTCTAAGGCAGGTCCGTGTAGGTACGACGACGAGCGAAGCGAGGAGGTGTGTTAGGTGTACTGCAACCCTACGCCCGTGAGCCGAGCGAGCGGAGCAAGTGTGCCGCGGCAGCGGCTGGCGAAGCGCTAGAATCGATTTTTAGGGTTCCGG
Source organism: Epinotia demarniana (assembly GCA_945867215.1). NCBI lineage: Eukaryota > Metazoa > Arthropoda > Insecta > Lepidoptera > Tortricidae > Epinotia > Epinotia demarniana. The sequence goes on along the minus strand of OX244284.1, from coordinate 2,285,849 downwards.
AGTCAACAAGGAACCCTTATAGTTTCGCCATGTCTGTCTGTCTGTTCGTAGCAATTTATGTGTTGGTACTAAAGTTGAAATTATTATTTGAAGTGCACGTAACCAGTAGAATTCGGAATCTGTAGAATTGGAAATCTTTAGAATTAGAAATCTGTAGAATTGGAAATCTGCAGAATTGGGAATCCGTAGAGTTGGGAATCTGAAGCACTGGGAATCTGTAGAATCGGGAAGCTGTGGAATTGGGAATATGTAGACAAGGGAATCTATAAGAGCAATCTGTACTTTTGGAATTGGGAACAATTTCTTCAAAGTCTGTATTTAGTTTTGTTACTGTATTATATGAACGTCTAGTAAATTTCGGTGAATGCAGGGAAACATACAAATTATAGACTATTTATTCTACGTCAATAAACACAAATTTCACACCCTTAACGCTTATGTTAACATCAACATTAACATCAACATAGTCAATCAATGAACATTGACACGATTTTTACTATTTCACATCAGCCTATAGCAGTCTAATGCTGGACGTGGGCCTCCCCTAGGGTACTCCACAAGACCCACTCTCCCGTTTTCGCCATCCAGTCACTACCAGCTGCCCTCGTCAAGTCATCTTTCCATCTGGCCAGAGAACGTCCACTACGTTTTCCAAGCTGTGGCCTCCATTCGAGAACTTGTTTACTCCACCGACGATTGGTTCTGCGACAGATGTGACCAGCCCACTGCCACTTCAGTTTGCTACACTTCTGATGCATATCCAGATACTTTGGTCTTTTGCCGGATAATCTCTTATATCTATTTTGATTATTGAATTCATTTCACATTTACAGGAGGTCACAAACCGTCGAATAATAGAAAAAGTAAATACGAGAAACTTAAGCGCAAATACAAAATATTGAAAAGACTGAGTGAGCAAATTTTGGCACAAAACATGGCTAATATTAAACAGGGGCAAACCTCTCCAGATCTCATCCACAAAAAAGTAGGTGAAATTGCTGAAGATAATAAGGTTTCAGATGATAATAGTAATTTTTATAATCCAGCACAAGAGACCACGAGAAACTTGCATAAAAAAATCAAAATTAACAACATTAATTTGTTTTTGAATGATTATGATGGTAAAATAGAATTTGAGAGTGACAGTCCAGAAACACCACCGATGGCCAATAAGGTGGTTGATTATAATGACATTATCCGCAAATCTTTTCCGCTAAACAAAACCACAGACAATAGTGCCAATGTTGCGGAAGTTGTGTACAGTGATGCAGAAAAAGAACTGAAACAGAATATATATGATGCTATTAGACACATGGACTTTATTAATTACAATGCTTCTAGAAGGACTGAAGACGTCAAGTCTCAAGTAATCAGGCAGGACTCTCATGAAACTGACGTAGAGGCGGTATTGAAAACGAACATTTATAAAGCGGTGAAGAAATTATTGAAAACGTAAATGTGTCTGCGAATTTGTATATTACTTCTTTTGTATGTTAGTCTAAATCTAAAGGACATGTTTATGAATTTATAGCATGGAATGTTTTTAACGGAAGACAATGACTAACAACATTTTTTACAACAATTAATAAACTCATGGTAGGTACTACCAGATCCTCACATTTCCTGTTTAAATACCTCCACATAAGTATATAACCACTCAAGTCAGTATCAGTATGCTAAATGAAATAAAATGTCATAATATCAGCCGAAAGACGTCCACTGCTGAACATAGGCCTCCCCCAAAGAGTGTCATAATGACCGGTCCTGCGCCACACGCATCCAGAAGGAAAATAATGGGCATCCCTTAAACTAAAGCAAAATTGTTCGGTATGCAACTTTCTACTTGTACTACATATAGGAGTTTATTTGTATGGGCGGGCAGCGTTTTATTCTGCAGCTGGCTGTACATCAAGTTTTGGTAATTTCAACCTAGACAGCCTGGACTAGGTATTTGTAGTATTTCTACTTTTGTTTGTTCTTTTACAAGCTTTATATTAGCTTGCCCTGTTAGTATGTATGGGACAAATCCTGCAAGTTAAATTTGACCCACTGGTGGTGCAGACAGCACAATTACAAGACCCTAAGCGCTAAAAGCGCTAACTGATAAGATTGCTGTCGGTGCGCCGCGCCCGCGCCCCGCCCGGACTCGGACCCGACACTTACTGATCCACCGCGACATACGACGGATCGCGGCTCGCGTTCGCTTCGCTCGCGATATATTTTGTACGCGTTCGCGCATCCCACAATCCACCGTTGTAACGATCGATCATTATAAAGATTCTGATTGTACAGTCCGCTCTTATTTCTCTCCAATTAGCTAGACCAACACCCACTTCCCGGTGACCGCTTGAGCTGAAATTTTGGGTATAAGTATAGTTTGGATGACAATTCAATATTATGAGACCATCGAGCTGATCTGATGATGGAGACAGGTGGCCATGGGAATTCAGTACTTAACCGACTTAACCCCCTTGAGTTTGGGTTCGTTAGAATCCTCTCAATGAGTAGTTGATGATGAATGTGTTTATATTATATATATATATATATATATATAATTTTTTGTATTATATGTATATATATTTATTCGGATATGTATTTATTTATTTTATTTATGTATATGTATTTGTGTAAATATGTTGTATGTATATAGTAATACCGTAATGTAACTTTTTTTGTTGTTACTTGCACTACCCACAATCTTTTTCCGCTTTACCTTAAGGTTTGACTGGTAGAGAATGCCATATGGCATTAAGTCCGCCTTTTGTACGATAAGTTTTCTTTTGTGCAATAAAGTTTAAATAAATAAATAAATAAATAAATATGATGATTGATGGTATACCGCAAAAGCTTGTAGCAAAAATGAAATTTTTGACAGGAACTTATTTTTTAACATTACGTCGGTGCCCTTGATTGATGATATATAAATATATATATTAGGTATGATACGTTCTGCCTATTAAGAGTAAGTGGATCTGTATACAATACAACACAAATGCACAAACGAAGCAGTTACAAAGATAAATGTACTTACATAGTGTATTATAAGATTTAAAATTCATCAATATTTTGATTTTGAATTTAACGGACTCTTTTAAAGTTTCAAGCAATTTGGCTCTGTCTACTCCTTTTTTACCGACTTCAAGAAAGGAGGTTCTCAATTTGTCGCAATTTGTCGATTACTCAAAGACGCCAGGCCCCCTATACCTTACCTTGTTTTAAGCTCACCTCAACGCTCACCCACAAATATATCTTGACACCGCGATGCGTAGTAGGTAACTAAGCGTAGGCAGAGGTCTAGTTTCGTGATGGGTGACCGGCGGGGTGAGCCGCTTTAGCGCGTAGCGAATAACAGCCCTCTGGCATGAAAATCATCGCTGGACTCGGAACGACAAACGTCAAATATGACAGTTGAGCGCTATCGCCATGACAACGCGGGTCTCACCAGTCCGGCCGCCCATATAAGTTAGGTTAGGGTGAGGGACGGCGTCGTATGGTGAACGTCTCCGTCCTGTCATTTAAATGTCAAATATGGTAAGTGAATAAGGTCAACTGTCAAATTATCTCACCCCTAGTGGTGTTCTAGTTACCGATGCACACATTGACGGAAAGTATGTATCAAAAACATTTTTTTGAGTAGTTTAAGCGGCTTAACATCAACAAAAAAATATAATGGTTGTAACAATTGAACATTGCTAATCGTATGTGTGAAACAAAAGTACGAAGCCAATATTTTGCCAAATTAGGAAATGCTATCTGACATAAGTCATAAGACTCATAAGCATAACAACAACCATTGGCGTCGAATACAGAAAGTTCGGCACTAAAATGTACCTACTGCAGTTAATCAATCAAAGAAAACGGGATAAATATGTGTGTAAACAGTGACTAAGTTAAATTTTCACGTGCAATCAAACATTTTCTATGAATCTTAATGTGGAACAGTAAATAATAAACTATGGACAAAAGAACGAGTTTCAGAGGTCATAATGCAAATTAAAACGTCAAAAATGGTTATGGATTTTGGTGTTCGGCTGAATCCAACACAATTTTAGCGGGATTGTCATTATGATACGATCTAGTTTTTAGCGGCAATCCGTGTATTACATTACAACCTTCTAGCTTTTTTACAAAACAGGGCCGTTTTGTATTGCGGCTTGTGGACGCTTAGCGGGATTGTCAAAACATGTTCGGTTCTGGCGCTTCACCGGCTGCTACCCTTTAATGGCCGCTCCACACGATGGGCCATCCTGACCCATCATACAGGACGCGGCTATGCGGTAGAACGAGACATAAATATGTCTTACTCCCTTCAACGCATAGTTGCGTCCTGTATCATCATCCCATCGGTCAGGATGGTCCATCGTGTGGAGCGGCCATAAGAGTAGGTACTGCTGCCGTCGCACGCACGCTCGCTTTTATTGCTCGTTCAGCTCGCGCGCTGTAGAGTCGCAGTTTTGCCTAAAACTCCTTGCTTCGTTCGTCGTCATACCTAACGGAGGACTTTGACAATCCAGCGAATTTTCATTCTGCGGTATTCAATCCGCCTGATCGTCAACCCGCCGTATTACAAAACACCTTTTAAACGGCGGACTATACAATATGCCTACGATATATATACATGATCATGAGTATATGTACCTATGAAATTTATGGATATTTGAATTCAAACTAATAATATTTTATAGGTATGTGAAACTTAATAACATTCGGAAATAACATTTGGTTAGTGTTATATATTTATATGTAGTAAAACATTGCAATCTATACAAACCAAAGGTGCAATGCTAAGTCTAAATCAAGTGCTAAGATTCAGTTAACATCTATCGTTATATTATGTAATGATAAACTTCTGAACACAATCACAACAATGTAACAGATCAAGCTTTTTTTTACTAACTATTTTAGATGTTACTACAACAACTGATCTATCATCAGTAGATGCTAAGATCAAAGATAGCGTCATCAAGATAGATCGATTGGTGTGGTAACGCCATTATAATATTAGGTTCGATTTTATAAAGGTCCGTTAGGCCAAAATCACAATGGCACGGGCTGCGGTGGCTATTGACCACCACCACAGTTTACCTATAGTGCTGGGGGTGCGTTGCACCCGGGCGCACGGTCCTAAGAGGCCCCGAGCGCCTCTCACAGGGCGCCACTCGCCTCGAATCGGTCGCTAGCGCGCGCTATGGGAGGTGCTAGAGGGCGCTACGGTAATGATTGCACCCGGGTGCGACATGGGCTAGATACGCCACTGACAGCACCAGCAGCCTCACCAATGTGATCCAGGCTTGAAGGCTCAGTGATAGGCATTAGATCTCATGCAAATGAAACTATAGAAACTCATACATTTGTTTACCTTACGACATAAAGTCTAACGCTCTTTATAAAACCAGTCCTTAATGTGAATCTGAATTACTTACTACATTTATTTCACTTGACCCAACAATCATATTTGTTAAGACTGTTTTCAGGTTTCCAAGTATGGCTTTTTAAACTGTCACGACAAGTCATGCTGACCCTAATTGTTAAAGTGTTATTCATAGTGCTGTTACATTCATTGAAAATTACATCACAAAAATCAACAATGCTGTATCCGTCAACCTATTGGAAAACAACATACGTGTCCGACAAAGTACCAGACTATTGGAACCATGGAATATTTGCTCCCAAACTACCGAAAAGTGAGAAACAAGATATTTTTCCATCATGGTTAATTAAAATCACCACAAAGTTAAGTAGCCAAATAACGGAGACAGACAAAGAGGATTATGATATTGAGATTCTCAAAACGTCTACTGATAAAGTTTTTAGTATCAATAATGCAGAGATAGAGAAAGTACCAGAAACCCTTGAAGCTGATCTAGCTGCACATGATACAACTGACTGGACTGAACTAACTACCAGAGCACCAAGAGTAATAACAAGGACAGCAGTAACAAAAACAAATTCAATAATGATAAATAGTATCGTAGCTACAACACCACCAGCATCTGAAAAAAATATTTTTACCCATTCCGAACATGAAACAACGATTGATGATTATGACGATGGTGACAACGATCTTTTTGTCATCACAATGACTCCAAATGTAATAACATCAACATCAAAATCCATATCAAATTCAATAATCACTGAAAATACCTATACAACAGCACCAACAAAATCAGAAAAAAGGGATTTCACTCGTCCTGAATTTGAAACATCGCTTGATGACGATGATACCAATTCTCCACTGATCACAGTTAATACAAGTACAATAAATTCAGCAGAAAAATCTATATCAGATTCAATAATCAGTGACATCCATATAACAACAACACCAAAGTCTAAAAAAAAAGATTTTACTCGTCCTGAATATGAAACAACAATCGACGATCACGATGCCCATCGTCCATTCATTACAATGAAACCAAGTGTTATAACATCAACGGAAGCATCTAGATCCGAGTCTATAATCACAGAAGGTTTAACAACACAAACGTCAAAAAATATATATTTTACTCGTCCTGTATATGAAACAACGATTAATGATGATGATGCACCTCAATTAACCACAAATAATCCGAGTTTAATAGTATCAATAGAAGAAACTCAACCAAATTCAATTACCACAGATAGTAACTTAACAACAGTTCCAGCAACTGAATATGAAACACATCCTAACTCCACGAAAATAGCGCAACAAACTTCTAGTCCAGAATACGACACCACATTTTTTTATTATGACGCAAATCTTAACAAGCCACAAAAGTCTTCAACTCTAGAATTTGAAACACCAGTTTTGGATGATGAATACATCACTACTATGTCTACATCCACCACTATGTCACTATCTTCGAGTAATCCGTATGGAACAACGCTTCCTTATGCCACAAGTATTTCCACAAGAATAACACAACAAACTTCAACCCCAGAATACGACACAACTGTTCATAATTATATTAGCATGACTCAACCAAAGTCTCCAACAACTCGAGATCATGACACAAAAAATGATGACAATGAGGCAAATTATTTATCCAAGATAATGACACTACCTTCAATTTCTTATGACTCAAAGTTTGCGCGACTTAAACGCACCAGAATGACACGAAAAAGTCCAAAACACGGCCGGCCGATGTATGCGAGAACCAAACGGAGTAAAAATAAATTATCAAAGACTACCATTTCGTCGTCCATAGCTCACCCTGTAACAGTGTACAGGGCGGTTAATAAGGAAGTGGGAAGTGATCAGTTCTCTGTGTTTTTACGGAAGCTTCTGATAGTTCTGTCAGTCAAAAGACTAGAGGATCTGCCGCTACTGATTAATCAATTCAAAGAATACTTGTGGATGTGAGTGATTTATTTCTATTTACCGGACTGTCTCAGGAGGGTTATGTTTTTCGAGCGTACGTATGTACGTGGACAAGAATATGATTGAAGTGAAAACTTCTTTAGCGGCGCTGTGCACTTATTGGGATGGGGGAAAATTGTTAAACTCGCCACAGATTTCGTAAGGTGGGATTCGAGAGAGGTCACGTGACCGTAAGATAAAATAGCTCTTTAGGGAGCGCTCCTTATGCACTTGCAATAATATATCAGAAAGTCATGGGAATTTTCTACATAAAAAAAATTTGGTACTTATACTCAATTCCCCGCGGAATGCCGTTTTGTCCAAATTTTATACCCACATCCCTTGACGTTGATGAACTATGATACTACGAGATAAGTATTCAACTCAACCTATCTAACAACTTCAGATGACCTCTGATTTTATAGCAAATATAAGAAGGCCGAGATCAAGGTTGCTGGTTTTTCAATATCAACAGCGACGTCGTCAGTGACTGATGTTCCAATATAATTAGGTCTCTAATGTCTAACAGTTACTATCGGTGGAGGTACTAACAAGTTTTGGTTAATATACTCGTATAGTCTTTAGCCGCCTAGCACTATTTTACATCTCGTGTTTATTCACTTTTTATCTATATTTTGCTAAAAGTTTAGATGGGGTTCTTTTTACTTTGTATATGCTTGCCAATTTTCAAGTCTTTAGCTCATAGATTCAAGGAGTTCCCATACACAGTTCAACCCCATTTTGTTACCCCTTTGCACCCTTATCTTTATAATTTTTATAGCCTGGCCGGGAATTCTGCGACAGGTAGGTAAAATTTGCATCAAAATCCGTTCAGCCGTTTTCACGTGATGCGCGCTTACATAAACAGACAAACAGATGAACAGACAAAAACTCAAAAACTGTTGGAACGTGTTCTGTTATCGATTCTAAGTATCCCCAGCTAGCCCTTTTTTCGACTCTCTTCATCGTTTAGTAGATTTAATTACGTTAGTCCGGGCTGCCTGTATAGATTTGAAAGTAAAATTATCATATGGCTAAAGACGTAGAACTTTGGTCCATCTCCATCCCCAGTCCCCATTTAACGGTGTTAGAGAATAAATTATTTTGATTAGCCAAAATAAACTTCTAAAATTAACAAAATGATCTGCAGTTTTAATCTAACCTTCTTTTCGGTTGGTGCGCATCGCAGTTCTAACCTAACCTACTTTTCTGGTAGCTGTTCGGTTCTTTTCGAGCACTATAGGATTATGTATACTGAATTAATGGCTTACCAAATAGTATATATGTATGTATGTCAGGCCGAAGACTTCCCTTACTTCAAAAAGAACTTGTTCCATACTTTCAACTCGTTCTAACCTCCAACGTTAGAGGAAGAATATACCAAAACGCAGTAATTTGATTTCTAGTGCTTGACCGAGGTTACAGTTCCCTTATTTTAAAATTGTCTTGTTGCCCGTATAAATTTCCAATTCCTTTTAGCCCCTTTGAATCTCGTTTAGCACCCAATACGTACTATTTTCTAGTCATCAAAGAAACAGTCTAAAACCGAAGTTACAAATCTCTTACTTTAAAAATGTCTTGCTCATTATACAGACTTATAACCTCCTAAGGGATTAATTTCTAAAAATAAAGTCTAAAAATATTCTTGCAAATCTCTTACTTTAAAAACTGACTTGCTCTCTATACAAACTTTGAACCCTCTTAGGAGATAAATAAAGTTCAAAAAATTATGTTTCCCCCATACAAACATTGCACCCCTATTTAACCTTAGGGGTAGAATTTTCAAAAACTCTGAAAGTACTTTTTATGTATCTTAATAAGTAATGTTTCTACAAAGTTTCAAACCTCTCACTTTAAATTTTACTCCATCCCCATACAAACTTTCAACCCTCTTTTTACCCCCTTGAGGGTGGAATTTTCAAAAATCCTTTCTTAGTGGGTACTTCCGTTATATAAACTACCTATAGTGAAAAAAACAGCTTTCTAGGTTCAAGGGTTTGGGCTGGGCGTTGATTTAAGTGAGTGAGTGAGTCAGTCAGTCAGTCAGGACTTCTTCTTTTAATATATAGATTATATCTTGTCTTTGTAAATGCTGTTTTTTTATTACACTTTTGTACGATAATTTCGTGGCAATAAATCGTATTCAAAATCAATGTGATCTATTTCTTCATAGTTTTCACTCTTGACAGAGTAGTCGTGGTGACCATTTCAGACTTTGGTAGCAAACTTCACAATCACAACACACTGCCTGCCATTCCTCTCCGACAGTCGCCTCCCTGATGATGACCAAGAAGTCAGTGATGCATCTACTGCAGCTTTAATCGCGGCGTTAAATGTGACTCTGATACCCTCAACCACAATACGATGTTATGTTGCTTTTCAGGTTGTTAACTAACGGACAAACAGGAAAGTTGGGCTTGGACATCAACTCGTTTCTAGCTCAGAAAGTTATGGTGCTAGATAATTGGCCGGTTAAAGCAATTCGTAGTAAGTATTAAACCTATGATACGAATTAATTTTCTCGGGTTTATCAGCAGAACGTTTGAAGTGAAAACTTCTTTAGCGGCGATGTGCACTTTTTGGGATGGGGAAAAAATGTTAAACTCGCGTCAGGTCACGTGATCGTCACGGTCACATGACCATCAGGGTCACGTGACCGTCAGATTCGTAAGAAGTATGGGTGGAAGGACATGAAAAGTCTGTTTGTTTCGCAGAATCCTTCGATACATTGCAGAAAAAATTGGCTAATCGAAACAGAGAGTTAGCCAAAGATATCAACGATATACTTGATTACATGGACGATACATATGACGAGGCCGAAGAAGAAGCCATGCAGGCTGTGTTGCATGAGGCTTCGCTATTCCCCAACACAAAGAATTATTATAAAATTGCTCAAGGTACGAATAATGTTTTAAGTAATATTTAATATAAGTATAATGATCTGTAGAACATTAAAAGAAGTACAAGCTCTGTAAACAAGATATACACATGGATATTCTTCTTATATTTAGACCATTTTTTGCGTAAACGAACACACGCAACTCTTAATATTTTTTTTAATTATTTATGTTTAAGGATTTGTTGATTACGTGTTCCTGCACCCAATGCAGAGAGTGATGGGAACAACAAGAGGTAATGTTCTATTTGGCATGATAACAGATGCTTTGAAAATAAGAGACGCATTCAAAGAGGAGCATAAAATTCCATCGAAAGAAGATTTACGTAAAAATTTTGAGAAAATTCGAAAGCACCTACGTCAGTTATCTGACGTTA